>BSBK01004753.1:85000-632500 GCA_027943335.1 Chamaecyparis obtusa | reverse complement strand
CTATTTCTCGGGTTAAGTGTCAAATTATCAAATTAATATTTAAGGTGGACCTTTCTCGAGATTTGTATAGGATTCCTAATTTACTATTGGAGATTATCCTTTCTCGAGTTTTGTGCCTAATGCTCAAATTAACTTTGGGGTTGGCCTTACCTTGAATTTTGTGACAAGGCTCTTAAATAATTATTTTTATTTCTATATTAAGGATGATCCCCTTCTAGAGTTTTGTGTCAAGACCTTAATTTAATTTCCTCTCCATGTGCCCCTCTCTATAGTTTTGTGCCATGAGCCCTTAATTATTGTTTACTATGCGGCCTTTCTAGAAGTTTATGCCCTAGATCACTATAAAAGGGAGCCTTCCTCTCTCATTTTCCATATCTCACATCTCATCTCATAATCTCTCAAGCACTCAAGAAAGCAAGAAGGAGAAGGAAAAAATTCAAGCATTCAGTCATCTTCAAGCATTCAAGCATTCAAGATCCCTTCATCAATGAGATCCATTGTTAGCCATTGAAAGATTCAATCTCTATGGAGCCCTCTTGTTGAAGATTTCTCCATCCACATTCATCCAAGCCTCTTCCTATTCAAAGATCCATTCAAGATTGGTGTTGAAGATCTAATACAATTGATTTGAGACATCCTATATCCAATTCTACATTTATTTGGAGCATCCATACTTGTGGATTCAAGGATTCAAATCCTCCCTCCACAAGGGTTTTCAACATAAGCAAGGTGAATTGTTCTATTTACTTTGTTTATCTATGCAATTTCAATTCAATTTCAAGGTTAATTATTATATTAGGGTTTGATTGAGGCAAACCCCTCCCCCAAACAAACAAAACCATTTTTTTTGCAAGTACAGGTGCGGGACAACAAATTAAAGTGTAGATCTGGATACCCTTTTCGCCAAACTTTCAGGATCTGCAAATAGATTTTTTGTCAGAGCTATTTTGGGTCAAGGTCGACCTTTAGTGGGGGGTAAGATCATGCCTTGGGGTACAATTGTACCTTGATCCTGAGGTCAAGGTTGACCTTTCTTAGAAAAGAAAAATATTTTTGGGTTTTGTAGATCTCGCAATTTCAATTAAGGGTTGTGAAAATCAACAGTTTCTAAGATTATTTACAGGGTTTTCAGCCAATTATTTTTTGAAGGTAAGTACCTTTATTTCTTCATTTCAACATTAGTCTTCTATATTTACTTTACATATCATTACAATTTCATGTAAGTGTAAAATATTGGTTTAGGGTCTCTTTCATGTGCATTATTCCAAACCTTATCTCCCATCCAATATTTTATATCTTACATTTTGGTGAACCCATGTTACGCCAACTCTTTCTTTTATGGTATTAGATCTCCCTTTGTATTACCTTGTGTGTTCACCTTCATCTTACATTTTGGTGAACCCGTGTTATGACAACTCCTTTTGTGGAATTAGATGCCCTATTGTGTTTGTGGTGTTTGATTTCCTTTTCATGCTTATAAATTTCATTTGAATGCATTTGGATATATCTAGATCTATTTTCTATGCATTTTTTAATTTTTTATCATGTTGCACAAGTTGTTTCAAGTGTTTTCCAAAAATTTTTCTATAACTTTTGGGATTACACAACATCCTCCTCTTACCTTACCATTGCATGGTGTTACACCTAGAAAGACTTTATCTACTGTGTGTGATGTTCCTTTGTCCTCTCTTGTATTACCTTGTAAGGATATATTAGAGCATGAAGATGACTTTAATCTATCTCTCCATAAAATTTCTCTTTATGGAGATGAGTTGAGGATTGATGTTAATTCTTCTCCTAATGAGCTTACTTTCAAATATAATTTACCTTCCATCCCCTCTAGGGATCAAGATTTAGTGATTTATGGCGATCCTACAATGTTCTTTATTGATAGGGATGATAATCCTCCTATTTGGGATGAACCTTTGGATTTGGATGTTGATTACTCTCTTCCTCACGAAACCATTGTTGATGATCCCTTGGATAAAGACATTGATTTATCCCCTCCTCGTGAAGAAGATTTGATACAAGAGGGTGATTTATTAATGGATGACATATCAATACATGATGGTGATTCTGTTTCTAAAACATACTCACCTTATGCATACATTTTAGTGAAAGAAGATGACATTATAGATGCTTTACCTCCATTTGGGATTCCTTCTAGTGATGAGGCATTAGCGGAGAATGATATGAATTCCTTTAATACTTTCCCTCTTAGTGATGATCTTACAGAGAATCAAGATCCTATCTCATCTCCTCCTAGGATGTCTTCTTTGCTTTCTTTTTGTGAATCTATTTGTAGTGTTGAGACAATGAACATGGTTTATCCCAAACCCTTGTTGACTGTCAAAGGTTGTCCTCGCATTACTATCAAAGGTAAATATATGGAGTCTTTAGAGCCTTTCAATGATTAAGATTCTATAGCTCACACATATCATACAAGGAATAACCCTCAACCTAATCTGGTGGTTTCTACTTCTTTACCACCTTCTCAACCCATTCTTCCTCCTACACCTCATCTTCCTAGTGTATGAAAAATTAGGTGAATACTATTCTAAATGATAAATTAGCTACTTTAAGATTAATAAATCAAACTAATAAGCAAAAATACAATGAAGAATACAATCAAAATGAAGCTAAAATAGCATTTTACCTTCACATACCATGTAGCTTGTCTCCATTGCTCTCCTAGCCTTGATTTCTTGAGGATGTTGAGCTCTCAGATTTCCAAATGAAGCCTTTTCCCAAGATTCCACCAAAGTGTGGAGATTTGATGATGAATGCAAAATAGCTCAAAGCTTGATTATGCAACTAATGGATGGAATGCAAAATGGAATGATGATAATATGGATGCTTGATTGCTCTTAGAATGCTTGAATGAAAATTACCTATTAGCTCACAAAGGGGAAATGAGGCTCCTTTTATAGAGTTTTGGAGGATCTAGGCCTAAGTGGCACAATCCTACGATGGAAAATGAAAGGTGGAAGATCCTAGGGCTATGATTGACTTGGTTGAAGGAGTTGAGAGAAAGAGGGATGTGGTTGGAATGTGAGAGGAAGGATAGGGATGATGTTCCTCTCACATTGACATGGAGGAGAACAAAGTGGAAGGGAAAGAAACATGTCAAGTGTCTCACAAAGACCAAAGAGAGGAAGAGGGAAAGACTTTTTCCTCATGAGGACTCTTGGCACAAGTGTCCCATGAGTCACCTTTGACCCTTAGAGGTGGATTGAGAAACCCCTTAGGAATAGGGCATGTCTCTTGACTTCATTTAAGAGAGGACATGTGGTCATGAGACCAAGTCCTATGAGGCCACATAGCCCTTAAGAATAGGACATGTGTGGGTGAGGATAATTACCAATAAATAATTAATAATTATTATTTATTTTAGCCAAAGTGATGTGTCTGATGACTAGGTAAGTGAGGTGGACTAGGGCACTTAGTCATATTTAGGTGATTGTATATTTAATTAAATCACTTTAATAAGACTAATTAGAAGACTTAGGATAGAGGAATAGACTATAGTGAATTTACTAAATAAATTGAATAATCTATTTAATAAATAGAGGAAATAATTATTAATTAAATAATAAATATTTAATTAATTTATCAAGTCAATATCAATTAAATAATAAATATTTAATTAATTAATGAAGCCATTTTTAAGTGTATACATTTTTCCCCTCTTTGAAATGATGTGCGTGTTACATTGTTTCAAAGAAAATTTCAAGCATTTTTGCCCTTGCCCCAGACAATGTCTCAGATGACCTATGAATGCCCCCTCAAGAGATTGATTGACAAAATTGATTATTTGAATTTTATGATTTTTTTTTGGCGAGTTGGATAATCAATCTCACGAAAGATTTAGAAGAAAAGACAGATGAAAACATGGTGAAATGGAAAAAAAATGGGAGATAGGGTCCACACACCAAGCACATCGAGTCCATAGGCTATAAATAAGGCAAAGGGGTCCACAATAGGCTCATTGTGCACACTTGTCATTCAGAGATCAGAGCATGAGAGAGAGAGGAGCAGAGTTGCTAGGATGCTATCCCTGTTGTCAGATCACCACTTCGAGAGGGCCAGATGCTTCTAGTGACCACCCAATTTGGGAGAGCTGGTAGGTGATTCGATCCTCTTTGTGAATTCATAATTTTGGCATGTTAGAGTAGAATTTGTAGCATGTTTAGGGTAGATTTAATGTTAGGAAAATTTTGAAATTTTTCTTATTCAAGTGTGAATAACAAATGTGCAGTTGCGGTGTACATATGCACAACAATTTGCCATGTTTGCGCATATGTAGTACAAAATTGCACATTCATGTAGAAATAAGAATTAGGCTACGCAAACATGAATTAAATTTGCGCATAGGTAGATTTGGCACATTTGTCAAGAAAAACTGCGCAAATGTGGAATAAAACTGTGCATATGTTTAAATTTATGCAAGTGTTAAGGGATGCTGCACATGCATGTTTCTATATTGTGCATTTGTTTTGGATAGTAGAATTTGGTCAAATTAGATAGTCAATTAGGTCAAACTTGATGTCGATGAGCCGATTTGATTTGTTGGTAGTTAAATTTGATTGATTTGGTCAAGATAGGTAACATCGTAGCATGGTCGCTAATTAACCAGTCTTGATATTAGATAATTGATAAAATCATATGTTGAAACATGTGATAAAACATGTTTGTAGTTGATAGAATAGGATAGATAGATGTTTAGATCAGTTTATCAAAATTTGATAGCTTGATTTTGTTTGAATTGGATAGGAGGATATTATTGATATTCTGATGTCACGGGAGAGATATCCTGTCACACAGAACTTGAGATCGGTGCTGTCAGAGACTGATAGACTCTTGATCAGAGTGTCTGGCTTGTACCATGTGATCTACATGCCTGAGATTTAGGCGAATCTTAGTATGATGATTGCGTTAGCAAAGAGATGGCACTCAGAGAGGAGTACTTTTCATCTCCCGACAGGAGAGATGACAGTTACCCTAGAGGATGTATATCGTATCCTCCGACTTCCTATCATAGGTGAGCTGGTACATTATGATCAGCACGACAGAGTGACAGAGTGTAGAGTAGTGTTTAGTGATGATGATATTGAGGAGGGAGAGATTAGGTGGGAGGATATGGTTGACTTATATGAGCCTCTACTAGTGGTGCTAGCAAGAGCGATTGGGGGATTTGTATGCCCTGATCATAGGTCACATGGATTTACAGTTGGTTGGGGCTGCACATTGCAGCGGATGATGGATGATGGGACCTGATTTGCTTGGGGTGTCTACCTTTTAGCCCATCTGTACCATGATCTTCATCAAGTGGTGTATCATAGGGGTGCATCATTATTAGCAAGTGTCACATTGCTCCATGTATGGGCATGGGAGCATATTGTAGTGACATGACTAGTAGTGATTAGATTCCATAATGTAGGACAACCATATATTCATTTATACTCATCAGTTTTGTCTTAGGCAAAACTGGGACACTTAGAGTTCTGGCGGTATACTTTCGATACACTAGACATAGTGACATGGAGACCTTACCTAGGGTGTGAGCCTTGGGATGATGAGTGACAGCTGGGTTTTTGTTTTGAGTCACGCTGGTTGATAGGGTGGATGCCCTACATTATTGAGAGATAGCTGGTCAACCGGGTTCCATGTCAGTTTGGCAAGATCCAGGGCATGCCACAGGGAGTCACGGGGTTTGCTCAGACACATTAGGAGAGGCGTTACTAGGGGCCCATGGTTTCTTTTGACATAGCTAGACAAGATTTTTTGGACATGCCATTCCAGGCATGGACAATGAGATAGGGGGTTGTTGACCTAGGGATGACTACTGATTTAGAGTAGTACCTCAGAGATTTTCCTGTACCATGCCTGATTGATCTGACAGCTAGGCCACTAGAGAGGGATCCAGCAAAGAGACACCATGGTAGACATCGAGGGTGAGATAAGAGAGGAAGAGGGAGAGGAGGTAGAGGTGATGGTGGAGATGATGATAGAGGAGATGGAGGAGATGGAGGGAGAGGTGACAGAGCTGGACCTCAGATGAGAGGTGACAGTGTGAGGTGGAGGGGTTTGATGCCACCTTTGGCTAGATAGGGATGAAGATAGCCTCCAACATAGCTAGTAGCAAGAGCTCCACCATAGGTGCCAGTAGCACAGGTATAGATACCAGCTGCCCTAGTATAGGGACTAGCTATACAGGTACAGGTGCCAATACATGAAAGGTAGGGATAGGATGAGGTAGATGTTTTATTAGCCTAGGGTGGAGTAGTATAGGGTGGACATATCCATGATGATGTACAATATGAGCAGGATGTACAGATGTCAGATGTGGATGCTCAGGAGGAGCTAGCAGGGATGGACATCAGGGGATAGGATCCCTGTTTATAGAGAGATGCTACAGAGGAGGAGGATCCAGATATTGACTCATTGCTAGTCTGACTAGCAATGACATAGGTGCAGGTAGATCATGTCCCTAGACTAGAGAGACAGATAGAGAGATTGGAGAGCCAGATGGGAGTGCTGAGACATGAGCAAGATGCGGCCATAGAGAGACTCAGGGAGTTAGAGATGTTATTAGATGAGCTACAGCAGACAGAGGATTTGGGTCCTCATGGAGACAGTCTAAGAGCCATGATACATGCTGGGAAGGAGATATCCTATTGGCGAGAGGCCTATAGATAGGTGGTTCCAAGGGATCAGTGGATTGGGAGCTACAAAGAGAGCTCAGTGGCTATCAAGACAATGATATATGATAGACAGGTACTGATTGGTAGTGGAGGTGTATCATCACACCCTCTGAGAGCACCCACAGGTTCAGGAGATCAGGGCGAAGCCTTAGGATCAGGTGGTTCAATAGCACGGGGTCTTATTGCATCTCACAGACAATGACAGACAGAGTCTGGAGGTAGTGGATCATATATTTTGGAGATCATTATATACACTTTTTGTATCATTGTATCAGTATATTATTGACTTGATGGACACTATTGGACATTCTTATATTTCTTTATATGATTGGACATTTGGACAGTTTATTTGCTTTTATGGACTTTATATGATTGGACCCTATATGATGGACTCTATATTTACAGTGATATAGTTGCTTTGATGATTTTATATACATGTGCATATTGACATATGCAGGATGTGATGATTTACTTTAATATGCATAGAGTGTATGTCCTAGAATGCAAAATGATTTATATTCTATTTGATGCTTAATGATTAATGATCGAACATATGATGTTGATATAAATGCATGTCCTAGATGACTTTACTCTATACAAATGCTATGTGATTACTAATGCAATGATGTAAAGAACAATGTAGATAATGGTTAATGAATGGATAATAAATGAATGATAATAAATACATGATGATATAATACATGTAATGGATAATAAATGATGGTGTATGATGCATATAATATGTAATGAATGAAAATGTTCTTAAGATGACTAAAATATAACAATTTTCATCATAATAAAAAGATAATGAGATGTTATGATAACTATAACAACAATATATGAAATATGCGTGTAATATAGATGGATAATATACAAATGAACATACCTAATGAAAATAATGTATGACCTAAATGAATTGATTAAATGTTTGTAAGATGCGAGGTGAAAACTTAATGTTTTTGTTGTCCAAATGTCCTCAAATTAAAAAACAATGTATCTGACACAAGAAGAATGGACTAGGAGAACATATAACCTAATAAGAAAGATAACCTACAAATCCCTATAAAAGGAGCACTGATATGCAAGTCATGAACTGTTTTAAATGAAATGCAAAATGAAATATGAAATGAGTATATCTCCACAACTTCATGTAACATCTTAGAACTTCATAATAATTGGAATTTGATTTTCATCATTGAGCTCGTTATGTTGCAAGAAAATGCAAGTATCATGGTATAATTAAACCAGGATGACCTGAGCACTTCTTGCATGGAGTTTAATATTGCAAACTTGACAAGCATCTAGGTATAATTGAATTGAGATGACCCGAGTTTTGTTTTCATAACAGACAAGGAATATTCCCCCCTCCATCAGGGAACAAATATTTGGAGTCGAGGTATGCGTTGGCGTATCACCATTAATAGCATTTGTAAAGAAACATGATTTGCATGTTGTCAATGCTATTAAATTGATGAAGGAACTTACGCATAGACACCCCAATTATTTGTTCCTTTGATTTCATAAAAAAATATCCCACAAACAACAATCAAAGAAAATACCATCCCCCATCCCAACTATTCTAATCAATGACATATGGGAGTTTCAAACTCATGTCAAAGATATCCCAGAATAGCATAGGGAACATGATAACAATGGAATCTAGATATGAATGCATAACCTACAATAAACCTTTCTAACATGCCTGTCATGAAAATACATTTTCTTTTTCCAAAAGATAGTGTAAGGTATAGTGATCAGTTCAATTGATGTTGTATAGTCAAGAATGATAGGTAAGCGGCTATGTTTCAAAGGATAGATCAAAGATTTTGATTCATCATGAAGATACCATTGTGGAGGAACGTTTGATTGTGTTTGTTTGTCTAGTGAAAATACTCCATTCTGTCTTCTAAGAGTTATGACTATCAGAGATCCACTTCCCAAACTAGGTTGAGGACATGCCCCCAGCTAGGTGATGGATTGAGTTATTATGGATGATGAAGGACACTACAAGACTAGGATGAAGACCATGAAAAACAAGCAAGCTATGATGGGGTTTTATTATGGGTAAATACAAGGGATGGTGTATGAACTAGCCATTTTATTATGATATATACATGGCGGGAATGGTGACTGACTAGCCATTTTATTGTGGATATATACAATGAACAAACACACTAGAAGAATCCTAATAGATAAAGGAGCTAACTTGATACACATGTCGCATGTTTCCAGGTTTTCACCACATGCTTTTATTGCAATTTCCTTTTGATTTTTGTTTATTTTTATGATTTTTTATTTACAGAATATATACATAGCCCTTGCATTGGGATTTCAAGGATAGAACTTCTTGAGGTGTATGCTGTTAAGAGGTTCATCCAAAGGATCTCCCTCAGGTGTGGACAATTGATAAGCCCCAGAACCATAAATTTTTGTAACTACAAAAGGACCTAACCAATTGGGTTTGAACTTGCCCTTCTTCTCATGATGCTATTGATTCTTTGGATTTTCTCGAAGGACTAAGTCACCCAGCTGAAATTCTCTGATCTTTACCTTGTTGTTATACTAACGAGACATATGTTGTTGATAGACTTTCAAATGATCATAAGCTCTCTGATGGTGTTCATCCAGCAATTCTAGTTCAGTCAGCTGTGCAACTCTATACTCTTCATCAAGAATCAAATCTTTGAGAGTGACACAAAGTGAAGGCAACTCAACCTCGAGGGACATGACTGCTTCAGATCCATAGACAAGGGAATATGGGGTGGCTCCAATAGGAGTATAGATGGAGGTTTGGTAAGCCCATAAGGCTAGATTCAGTTGGATATGCCAGTCACGGCCAACATCATTGACAGTCTTTTGTAGGATTTTAACAATTGTTTTGTTTGACACCTCAGCTTGGTCATTTCCTTGGGGATAGTATATGGAGGAATAGTTATGGGTGATATGGAATTTTGCATACAGTTCATCCATGTCCTAATTTTAAAATTGTTTCCCATGATCAGTAATGAGATACATAGGTATACCATATTTGCAAATGATATAATTTGGGATAAACATGGATACTTGTTTCCCTGTGGCAGTAATCAATGGAACGACCTCAATCCATTTAGTAAAATACTCTATTGCGGCGATAATCCATTTGTGGCCATTGGAAGATGGAGGGTTGATAGCACCCACGAGGTCGAGTCCCCATCGACTGAATGGAAAAGTAGTTGTAAAAGGATGTAACTCTTGTTCTGGAGCATGAATAAGGTTTCCATGTATCTGACATTTCTTGCACGCCCTAGCAAAATGAAAGGAATCTATTTCCATGGTAGGCCAATAATAACCCATACGCATGAGTTTCTTAGCCAAAGAGGGACCACTCGAATGTGTCCCACAAATACCCTCATGTACATCTCGCAAGGTAGTTTGAGCTTCATCATGCTTGAGACATCGTAGGAGAGCACCGTCAAGACCTCACCGATAAAGGGTGTCAGATATTAGGACATATCGGGAGGCTTGACGAAGAAAAGTTCATTTTTGATTTCAGGATAGGTCAAGGGGTAGGATATCATTTTTCAGATAAGAATAGATTTTTCCATAGATTAGGGAGTCATGTCCAATTAAATGACATATAATACTCATATCAAGATCATTATATGTGGTACAAGTCAGAGATTCCACCAAGAACTCAAAACGGGCCTTGGTATCCTCTACATCAAACAAAGAAGTAATCGTTGCCATTGCATCAGCAACCTTGTTATCATGCTGAGGAATCTGCTCAAAAGTGATGACTGAGAAATATTGTTTGAAGTCATCAACCATACATTTATATGGTAATAACTTATCATCTTTAGTCTGATAATCACCATTAACTTGGTTTATGATCAACTGAGAATCCCCGTAGACATTCATTTTAGTTACTTTCCATTGTAAAACCATCTTTATCCCAATCAGTAAAGCTTCATATTCTGCTACATTATTGGTGCAAGGAAAGAGTAACTTGTAAGATTTTGAAATTGTGTATCCTTGCGGTGTGACAAAGAGAATACCAGCTCATGAACCCTGTTGAGTACATGATCCATCAAAGTATAGTTTCCATGTTTGTGTAGATAATGCCAAGATGTGTGCATCAGGAAACTCTGTATGTATAGGTTGGTCATCAGTTAATGGAGCATTAGCTAGCTGTTCTACTATCACTTGGCCTTTGATAGCCTTCTTGTCCATATATTCAATGTCAAATTCACTAAGTAGCATGACCCACTTAACCAATCTGCCTGTCAATGTTGTTTTACTTAATAGATACTTTAAAGGATCAATCTTTGCAATGAGCTTGATTAAATGTGACAACATGTAATGTCACCATTTTTAAGAAGAAAAAACAACAGCCAAACATGCTCTTTCTATAGGAGAATAGTTTAGCTCATATCCCACTAGGGTGCGACTGATATAGTAGATGGCTTTTTCTTTCCCTTCTTGATCTTGCTAAGCTAGAAGAGCACCTAGTGAGACTACCATAGCTGAAATGTAGAGCAAGAGTGGCTTGCCCAAAATTGGTGACATCAAAGTTGGATGATTCGCTAGATATTGCTTGATTTTATTGAAAGCTTCCTCACACTTATCATCCCATTGGAATAAGATATTTTTATGCAATAAATGTTGAAAGGGATGACTTTGATCTACTAGTTGAGAAAAAAAATTCAGATGGATTGGAGACGTCCTTGTAAAGATCTTAACTGATTGATGTTAGTGGGGGAAGCCATCTCCATTATTGCTTTAACTTTTTCTAGATCTACTTCGATTCCTTTGGTTGAGACAATGTACCTTAACAGTTTACCAGATGTGACTCCGAATGCACATTTCTTTGGATTGAGTCAAATCTGATACTTTTCCATTCAGGTGAATATTCTATCCAACACTCTCAAATGACTAGCTCTATCTTTAGATTTTGCTAAAATGTCATCAACATAATCTTCCATAATGGTATGCATCATGTCATGAAAGATTGTGGTCATAGCTCTTTGGTAAGTTGCTCCAGCATTTTTTAGGCCAAATGGCATCACATTCCAGCAATATGTGCCCCATGGACAAGTAAAAGTTGTCTTCTCTTGGTCTTCTGGTGCAATCTTGATCTGATTATAGCCAGAAAAACCATCCATTAATGATAACATCTCATGCCCAGCTGTCAGGTCAACAATAATGTCAATATTTGGTAGAGGAAAGTCATCTTTTGGACAGGCTTTATTAAGATCTCGAAAATCAATACAAATCTGGATAAACTTGTCTAGTTTTGAGATGGGGATGATATTTGAAATCCACTCAGCATAATCAATAGCTCGAATGAATCCAACATCTAAGAGCTTCTTCAATTCTACTTTAACCATTAGTGCAATGTGTGGGTGCATCTTGTGAAGCTTCTTCTTAACTGGTTTTACACCTGGTTTGATAGATAAATGATGCATAATGAGATTAGGATCTAGCCCAGGCATGTCAGCATAGGACCAAGAAAAGTTGATTTGTCACTCTTTGAAATTTTTTGCAAAAGCTTCTTTCTATGATTTTGTCAAGGATGCTGCTACTTTGAGGATGCGTGGAGACTCTTCTGTTCCAATGTTAAGAGGTACTATTGTTTCTATAAGAATGGTAGATTGCTCTCAATACAGATAATTGGGAAGAGTGTCAATCCTTCCATCGTCAGGTTCCTCAGAGAGGTTTTCACCATTAGATGCGTCTTTTCTTTTTACTATTTTTGGATCTAATACTACCACTGAGTGGTTTTCACCATTAGATCTATTGATTATTTTTATATTTTTATGATTGAAAGGATTGACACTCTCTCCAAAGTAGGCCATGTCATCAAGTTCTATCAAAAATCTTGACTTGTGATCCCTTAGTGGTAAATGATCCCTGATTCTAAGATAGTCAATGATTGCATCATCATTATGGAAAACATCAAGTTCTGTATGATCGAGAGAATCCCAATCGATAAGCTCAGGATGTACAAGGGGCATTGGATCATTTAGGTTAGTTTCAAAGGAAAAGATGGTATTGATGGGAAAGTTGTCAAGGTTTATAATGGTATTAGTGAGGTCTATCTCCATACTCTCATCTGATTCGTCTATCGCAAGATAAAGCTCACTTTCCTCACAATTGACAAAAGTAGTATCATGTGGGACTAATCATAGTGAGTCAGTCCTTGAACTCTCTCCCTCATGGTAAGTGTTACTATAGTGATGGACAACATCAAATCGTATCTCTCTAGTACAATCAGATAATGAATCCCATTCATAATCATTTGAGTCACAATCATCATTATCCCTAAGGCTATCAGTGATTCTTTGTGCTATCTTTTGTTTCTCTGGATCTACATACATATCGTGCTTTCTGAATTGTAAGGCAGGAGCTTTAGATATCTCATGAAAAGGTGTGATCATTTCTTTTCCTTTTGGTTCTTTTGGTCCTTCTCCTTTGTATC
This sequence comes from Chamaecyparis obtusa, assembly GCA_027943335.1. NCBI lineage: Eukaryota > Viridiplantae > Streptophyta > Pinopsida > Cupressales > Cupressaceae > Chamaecyparis > Chamaecyparis obtusa. The sequence goes on along the minus strand of BSBK01004753.1, from coordinate 619,339 downwards.
CTAATCCTGTAGTGTCTCTTTGATAATTGGGATTTTGCAAAATTGGTCTTATAACACCTTCTCTTTGTAATCCTATAGGTCCAACACCTTGGTATCCCATCTTTTGTTGCAAAGTACACCCTTTTCCATAGACATCAGGTGATATATATTCATGTTTGATATCTTCTTCATTCTTCTATGACTTAAGCAAATGATTAGCATTATGCTCAGCTGCCTCTTTGGATATTGTGCCCCCACTTATAAATGTGTCATAAACAAGTGTTGAAGGGGGTTTTGATTGTTGTTTAGTGATCAAAGATCTACCATATGATCTAGGAGATAAAGGTAACTCTATGATACAAAGAGCTTGAACTAAAGTGTACTCTCCCATACTTCTTTCTTTTATGTCTATCTTGATCCCATTTGATTTAGAAGTTGATGCTATATTACTAGGATCAATGGGTGTAGTTGTAGAAGATCCAGTATGATTATAAGGTACCAAAGAATCAGATGTCTTCACAGAGCTACAATACTAGAATGGATTAGTATCTCCTTTGATAGTGATCTCCTGACCATTATGAGGGAATTTCAAGCACTGATGATAAGTTGATGGCACAGCTTGCATGGAATGAATCCATGGTCTTCCCAAGAGAATGTTATAAGCAAGATCCATGTCAAGAACTTGGCAAGGTACATCTTTGATTATAGGACCGACTCTGATAGGAAGAACAACAGATCCCTTGGATGACCTCTCTTCTTCATCATAAGATTTTATTGTGATTTTCTTCTTTGGATCTACAACATTTTCAGAAAATCCCAATGCAAGGACTAGTTTCAATGTGCATATATTCAAGCCAGCTCCTCCATCTATTAATACTCTCATGATTTTGTGACTTTGTACAAGGACTTCAATATGTAGGGGAGCATTATGAGGTTGGGTAATAGCTAGATCATCATTTTCAGTGAAGGATAGGTAATGTGGGGTTGTTAAATGTCCCACCATAGCTTGAAATTGATCATGATCTAGATTTGTGGGGACCTGGGTCTCTAAGAGAGCTTTTTCAAGGATATCTTTGTGAGATGGGGATAGGTGCAAAAGCTCTAAGATAGATATCTGGGCAGGCATTTTCTTGAGTTGTTCCAAAAGATTGTACTGGTTGGAGATATTTGGTGTAGACTTTGGAACATAAATAGACTTGTTTTGAGAAGCATTTGGTTTAGACGAGACTCCTTGGAGAGTAACTCTGGATTGAGCACGAGTAGTAACATAGACTGGTTGACTCTCTAATTTTTCCTTTATGGTAATGACATTGGCATAGTACTTAGAAGGATGACATTCATAAATGTTACCAACATATCTATAGGGAGTAGTATTATAATTGGCTTGATTGTCACCCTTAGTGTTGGAAGAACCTCCTTTTTTATGCTCAAGAAGTGGATCTTTGAAAGCTGTATGTGATTTGTTCGAGGTATGTCCATCAACACCAATTTCACCACTTTCAATTAAGTCTTGAATTACATTTTTGAGTCTTTGGTAGTCATTGGTTTTATGTCCTTTTCCTCTGTGAAATTCACAATAATAATTCCCATTCCACCAAGAAGGTTTCACTCTAGGTTCAAAATCTTTTGTTTCAGGAAGCGTAATGAGTTTCTTTGTGATTAACTTCCGTAATGCTGATTTGAGAGATTCCCCTAAAGGAGTAAAATTTCTTCGAGTTGACATAAAAGGCAATCTTGGTTTAGATGAATCTTTGTTGGTGTTTGGATTTGCTGATTGATTGCTGTAGGTAGCTTGAGTAGCATTGGCTTGACTTGTGAGATTTAGAAGGGGTTGAGTTGGTTTGACATTATGATTATCAACAATCCCATCATTAACAATGTTTTTGTTTTTATTCTAGAGTTTTGATTTGTCATTGTTGTAGTTGTTGGGATTGGAATTTGAGGATCTAGCATTATCCTTGGAATAAAGTTTTATCTCACCTTTTTTGACCATGGCTTCCTCAATCTTGATACCATTTTCTATGAGCTTATTGAAGTTTGGTGGACATTGCAATTGTAACCTATAACTCATTTTTGGTGTAAAGTTATGCACAAAGATATCCATCTTTTCTTGTTTAGGAATCATTCATGGATATTTGGCAAAAAATTAATGCCATCTTTGCAAAAAAGTAAGGAAGGGTTCTCCACTCTTTTGATGTGCATTGCAAAGATCAAGCATAGTGACTTCATGTTTGATGTTATATGAATAATGAGTCACAAATTTGTCAAGAAGCTCATTGAAAGATTTGATGCCTAGGGGTAGTCTGGAGAAACATTCCATGGCTTGTCCTCCTAAACTTCATGGAAATAGTTGCATAAGATAAGTGTCATTATGAGCGACTTCAATACAAGTAGCACAAAACTCATGAATGTGGTCTTGTGGAGTTGAATTCCCTTTGTATTTATCAAATTTTGGTACCTCAAAACGAGGAGGGAATGGAATCATTGCTAAATTCTTATCAAAAGGATAAGGACATATATCATCCAAGGAATACTTCTTAGTTGATGATCTAGTTTGGATGTCATGGATTTGTTGTTGAAGCATCTGGATTTTTTGTAGAACAAGATCTAAAGATAACATGTTTCCTTGAGTGTTTTGGGAAACATTGTTTTGGGAAGCATTGTTCTGTTGATAATTTTGAGAAGCATTGGATTACTGATTGATTTCCTTTTCTCCATGAGTATCTTGAGAACTACTAGGAATTTATTGATTGTTTACAATAGTTGGTTCTCTAAGATGAGAAATATCAAAATCACTTGGTAGTTTGGCTCCTTGTTGAGAAAGCATGAGGAAATGCATCTCTCTATCTAGGTCTAGGAGTCTTTCCATGACATGATAAAATCTAGGATCTTGTGTAGCATCCCTAAGTTCTTGATCAGTGGGTTCCTCTTCGGATGTAAAAAGTGAAGTTTTCTTAGGAATTCCAGACCAAGGATTTTCTTCATTGCTTTTTGTTTCCTTCCATCTTGTCTATGGATTCTGAATCAACGGTTTGTTTTAGTTTCTGAGATCAAATTTGAACCATAAAAATATGAAAATTGATTTGGGGGATGAAAGATGTTTGATGAAAAGATATGGAAAGAGTGTTTGATAGAAAAGATATTGAAAAAGTGTTGAAAAGTGATGAGCCAACTTGATTAAAATCTCAGTCAATAGGAAGTATAGATTTCACTATGATATGACAAAGAAAAATCAAGAGATAGTAATCTAATTAAGTTTGATTGAGGATGATAGATCCTAATAGGATAAACTCACAAATATCAAAATCTGATAGATAAGGTAATGTTTCAACACTAAATTTGGAATTTAAAAAGATTAGAAGAAATGATTTGATGACTTTTGGTGAAGAAAGGATGATGAAAATGGTCAAACTAAAGATCAGAGGCCTGTGTAGCTCGAATGTTTTTCCAAAATCTTACTAAGGACGAAAATGGGTATCTAAAAAAGTGATTGTGAAATTTTCAAAGCTCATGGAAATGCTCATTGTTGTATATGCGCAACGACAAATGCGCAGGACAGTTTGATGAATGCGCAGCCAAATGAAACAAATGCGCAACAATTTTGAACTGATGCATGGGAAAATTTACAAATGCGTAGAATAGTGTAACGAATGCGCAGGAAAAGTGTATGAATGCGCAGGTTTCTATTTTTGATGGATTGGAATTGCAAGATTTGGAAATTTTTTTTTATTTTTTTTTTTTGGCAAATGTAAAATGCATAAACACACACACGCAAGACATAAATTATTTTAATCTAATTGTTCTAGTATGAATGCACAAACACGCTTACAAATCCTAAGGTTGGCAAGGATAGTATTTGCTGAATCCCCACTAGGATAATAAAATCTAGCCACGCAAATCCACAGCGGACAGCCTAGGAACTTGGAGGCACGGGCTCCTTCTTACAGTGCACTCACTTCTCAGGCACACCAAGTTCCAAATTCAATGGGTCATTACTTCCCAAAGAACTGCTATCTCTACTATGAACCATGAGTAATGTGAGGTGTCTTCACGGGCTTGGGTGACCCCTTGAGCCAACAAATAGAAGGTTTTTGGCCACTATACAAAAGTATTTAATAAGGAAATCCATTCAGGTGGTTGTGATCAAGTCATTTTCCTAATTAATGGGGCTCTCCCAATCCTTTCAAAGCAAGGCTTTCACCTCTACTAAGTAGGACTTTAATGCACCACTGGGGTACTGGAGGAGATTTTGGTTGCCACAATGAATTCACACTTGTCTAATGTGAGACTAATCACACTAGCACTTTTTATATACCAGTTTGGAAAGGTTTGGCTTTAGCTTGTTACCAGTTGGGTCGTTCCTTGGGGTGAGTACCTCTTTTCCCACCAAAGACCGCCCTCTAAAAATTATAACAGTTTCTCTTACACCCAAGATCCATGAATGGCGAGGGGAGAGGATAAGTTGTTATAATTTTGGGATTACAAATAGCTATTAAGCAAGACACAACAGACACTGAATCTATGCTAAAGAAGACACACAAAGCAAAAACATGTCGTATTTTAAGCCCAAACAAGGTTATAGTTTATTTTACAATACCCCTTAAGAATCCTGCAAATAAACTTGTTAGAAATTTAGCAATGGGGTCTTCAAACTAACGTCCTACAAAAATAGCCTAAAGTCTACTAGAATGAACAGAAACTTGTCAAAATATTAGCTAAAATCAAATCTAACAAAAAACTAAATTTTATTACAAAAATTAATAAATGCGCAGAATAGTGAAATGAATGCGCAACGAATTTGGATTTATGCGCATAATGTATGTATGCGCAATGCAATGGCATAAATGTGTAGCAAAAAATGTTATAAGCGTAGAAACTTAAGATAAATGCGCAAGAAAATTTAAAAAAAATAGTGTGCAGAAATGCCAGAATGGATGCATAGTAGAAATGGATGAATGCGCAGGAATCAGGTACAAATGCGTAGAAGCGACCTGTAGAAAAACCTGCACATGGAAAACTAAAAATAGAATGTTAAAAATGTGGGTTGCCCCATGGTGGGTGCCAAAAATGTATGCAAAATTAGGTGAATACTATTCTAAATGATAAAATAACTACTTTAAGATTAATAAATCAAACTAATAAACAAAACTACAATGCAGAATACAATCAAAATGAAGCTAAAATAGCATTTTACCTTCACCTACCATGTAGCTTGTCTCCATTTCTCTCCTAGACTTGATTTCTTGAGGATGTTGAGCTCTAAAATTTCCAAATGAAGCCTTTTCCTAAGATGCCACCAAAGTGTGGAGATTTGATGATGAATGCAAAATAGCTCAAAGCTTGATTATGAAACTAATGGATGGAATGCAAAATGGAATGATGATAATATGGATGCTTGATTGCTCTTAGAATGCTTGATTGAAAATTACCTATTAGCTCACAAAGGGGAAATGAGGCTCCTTTTATAGAGTTTTGGAGGATATAGGCCTAGGTGGCACAATCTTATGATGGAGAATGAAAGGTGGAAGATCCTAGGGCTAGGATTGACTTGGTTAAAGGAGTTGAGAGAAAGGGGGATATAGTTGGAATGTGAGAGGAAGAATAAGGATGATGTTCCTCTCACATTGACATGGAGGAGAACAAAATGGAAGGGAAAGACACATGTCAAGTGTCTCACAAAGACCAAAGAGAGGAAGAGGGAAGGACTTTTTCCTCATGAGGACTCTTGGCACAAGTGTCCCATGAGTCACCTTTGACCCTTAGAGGTGGCTTGAGAAGCCCCTTATGAATAGGGCATGTCTCTTGACTTGGTTTAAGAGAGGACATGTGGTCATGAGACCAAGTCCTATGAGGCCACATAGCCCTTAAGAATAGGACATGTGTTGGTGAGGATAATTACCAATAAATAATTAATAATAATTATTTATTTTAGCCAAAGTGATGTGTCTGATGACTAGGTAAGTGAGGTGGACTAGGGGACTTAGTCATATTTAGGTGATTGCATATTTAATTAAATCACTTTAATAAGACTAATTAGAAGACTTAGAATAGAGGAATAGACTATAGTGAATTTACTAAATAAATTGAATAATCTATTTAATAAATAGAGGAAATAATTATTAATTAAATAATAAATATTTAATTAATTTATCAAGTCAATATCAATTAAATAATAAATATTTAATTAATTAATGAAGCCATTTTTAAGTGTATACACCTAGCAAGGAGTATGATTTGATAAAACAATTGCAAAATACTCCTGCAAGGATTTCTCTATGGGAGCTTCTTCAAACTCCACCTACCTACTATGAAGCCTTGCAAAAAGCTGTAGCAACTCTTCCCACTCCATCTCCTAATCAAGAGAACATCAATAACTTCTTACAATGCATGCATGCTACCTTGGGTCCTCCTGACATTGTATTTACTCAAAAATATTTACCTTCTAAAGAAGTTCAGAATCAATATGATGCTCTTATGGTTGCTATTTCTATCAATAAAAGTATCATTTGTAGGACCTTGATTGATAATGGATCTGGGCTTAATATTTGTAGCATGGACATGCTCAAAGCAATTAAAGCTGATCTTTCAACTATTCAACCTGACAATGTTCCTATACATGACTTTGATAACATTTCTAAGAACACTTTAGGAATCATTACATTACTTATCAAAGTAGGTTCGGTCATCCTAAATACACCTATTCATGTTATGCCTAGAACTCTCAATTATAACCTTCTTTTGGGTAGACCTTGGTTGCATGAGATGCATGCTATCCCTTTCACCCTGCACTGTAAAGTCAAGTTTATACATAACAACATGATGTATACACTTCATGCAGATGATGCGCCTAATCCTTGTTTGAATATTCAAAACTACAATACTCTTATTCTTAATAATAACCCTTCTTCCTCTAATGCTCTTCCTGGTGATGACTGGGGAACCTTGGATTTTAATCCTACCTTTATTGGAGAGTATAAGGTTTATGATCTTGATTTTATGAAGAAACAAAGAGAGTTTGAACAACGTGTTTTTACTTCTACTTCTAATACCCTTCGTAATAACTTTGTCATTGCTTCTACCCATAACGAATTTGTCAAATCTACTAATAATGACATAGTGACTAGTGAAGTTTCATTGATTCCTTTTGATATGGCTTCTTGTTATGGTCTCGGTTATCACTTCCTAGTTAAACAAGGATTTAATGGTCAAGAATGTGGTAAGCATAAACAAGGAATTCAAATGCCCTTACAGAATGTGGGGCATGAGCATTCTCATGGATTGGGATTTAATCCTCAACAACAAATCAATGTTAACAACATCTCAAATAACACTTTAAAACCTGATGAACCTATGAAGGAATTTGACCAAGAAGTTATTTTTCCTAAACTCCTTTGTGCTAAGATGATTACTAGATGTAAATGCAAAAATAAACGTAGTCCATACTTGAAGACTCTTCATTTATGTTTGTATCATAGATTTCATAATCACTATACTAATGAATGTCAAGCTTTACATTATAAGATTAGATAGATCATTGATAGTAAGGTTATTTATATATCATCTGACAATGAGTTGTATTTCAATCCTATTTTTTCTAAATAACATTTATGTTCCTATTATAGAGCTCCACATTATGTAAACAATGTTAGCCTAATCCTTGGGGCTCATTGTCTTGTATAGTGTTACAAGTGATATAATAGGTCCGCTTCCACCTTTGTTCCTATGCTTGGGGGGCAGGATGTCATATCCTTCTTTTCTGTCTTTCTGGGATTCACCTCTTTCCTTGGTTAAGCAGTATCTATCTATTATGTGATATCCAATCATACATGAAAATTTTGGTTTGCATTGAGGATCTGTGTCCTTGATCACAACCTATTTCATTTTTTGACATTGAGTTTACATGATTGATATATCTCTCACCTTGGAAACTGAATAGTGTGCCATCCCTCACAAGGGTTACTTTTTCCCTTCTTGCATGATATCTCTTTACATTCATCCCTTCCATGGCCTCATAGGAGCTGTGACCTTCTTGGCTTGGACTGGGTGTTGTCTGTGAATATTATCTTGATGTTAAAGAAGGATTTAACCTTGTTCTTATCTTTCCTTAACGTGTCAAAATAGTATGTTTTTGCCATCTTAAGGAGGGGGGCATATATACGGCCTCCCTCATTCTATATTATGCATTTTTGTTCAAACGTTTTGTTTTGCAGCATGCTAAATCTCAAAAGGTAACACACATAAGTTGCTAAATCCTAAAGAGACACACATTTCCAATTTCAAATATGCTAAATCCTCAGAAGGTAACACACATAAGTTGCTAAATCTTGTAGAGATACACATTTTACAAAGGTATTCTATGGTGATATGAGGATATGGATCCATGGGTACTTCATAAAAGCCATCAGAAGATGCACTACATACATGCACAAAGCTGCTAGAAGGTGCACAACTTTATGGGGTGACTATCAAGTGTTTGCTTGGTGGATCATCCTATCCTTTTTATGGTTCACAGTGAGATACACACATCTTACTGGGTGAGCTAGCCACTCCTCTCTCTCCTTTTCTCTCTTTTTCTAGTGATGTCTCTCTTATTGCAATCTTGGAGTTGATGAAGACTTGAGTACCTGGGGACTTGAGGATTCATTTGTCCCTTTGATTTCAATAAAATTATCTTTTTCTTTGTGATCTCCTTTACCAAGAGTTTGCATCAAGTCCATACTCTTTCTAAAGTGGGGGCTTAATGTATCATCTTAAAATGGAATCACTTCCATGTTAAGAATGTTTATCCCTCTGAGTAAGTGGTTTGGGGTCATGTCAAACACCTTGAATGGGTCTTTGACTTGGATCTATATTTTTCCCCTGTTCTGCCCCATTTTCCACTTCTTACTGACATAATTATGGCATCATGAATTGCAAACTTGAGATTCTTGACCTCAGGATCAAGGTTGACCTCTTAGGTCAAGGTCGACCTCAACCTTGACCCTAGGGTCTGGGATCCTCTGGGTTAGATTCTGGTTTCAGGGTTTCATCAAAATCTTGTATTTTCCCACTTTGGGGCCACTATTTCTCGGGTTAAGTGTTGAATTATCAAATTAATATTTGAGGTGGACCTTTCTCGAGATTTGTATAGGATTCTTAATTTATTATTGGAGATTGGCCTTTCTTGAGTTTTGTGCCTAATGCTCAAATTAACTTTGGGGTTGGCCTTACCTCAAATTTTGTGACAAGGCTCTTAAATAATTATTTTTATTTCTATATTAAGGGTGGTCCCCTTCTAGAGTTTTGAGTCAAGACCTTAATTTAATTTCCTCTCCATGTGCACCTCTCTATAGTTTTGTGCCACATGCCATTAATTATTGTTTTCTATGTGGCCTTTCTAGAAGTTTGTGCCCTAGATAACTATAAAAGGGAGCCTTCCTCTCTCATTTTCCATATCTCACATCTCATCTCATAATCTCTCAAGCACTCAAGGAAGAAAGAAGGAGAAGGAAAAAATTCAAGCATTCATTCATCTTCAAGCATTCAATATCCCATTCATCAAGGAGATCCATTGTTAGCCATTGAAGGATTCAATCTCTATGGAGCCTTCTTGTTGAAGATTTATCCATCCACATTCATCCAAGCCTCTTCCTATTCCAAGATCCATTCAAGATTGGTGTTGAAGATCTAAGACAATTGATTTGAGACATCCTACATCCAATTCTACATTTATTTGGAGCATCCATACTCGTGGATTCAAGGATTCGAATTCTCCACAGGGGTTTTCAACATAAGCAAGGTGAATTGTTCCATTTACTTTGTTTATCTCTGCAATTTCAATTCAATTTCAAGTTTAATTCCTAAATTGGGGTTTGACTAAGGAAAAACCCTCCCTCCAACAAACAAAACTATTTTTCTTGTAGGTATAGGTGCGGGACAATGAATTAAAGTGTAGATCTGGATACCCTTTTCTCTGAACTTTCAAGATCTATGAACAAAATTTCCGTCGGAGCTATTTCAGGTCAAGGTTGACCTTCAGTGGGGGGTAAGATTGTGCCTTGGGGTACAATTGTACCCTAATCCTAAGGTCAAGGTTGACCTTGCTTAGAAAAGAAAAAGATTTCTAGGTTTTGTAGATCTCACAGTTTTAGTTTTGGATCACAAAAATCAACAATTTCTAAGACTGTTTGACAGGGTTTTTAGCCGATTCTTTTTTGGAGGTAAATACCTTTATTTCTTCATTTCAACATTAGTCTTCTATATTTACTTTCCATATCATTACAATTTCATGTAAGTGTAAAATATTGGTTTAGGGTCTCTTTCATGTGCATTATTCCAAACCCTATTTACCATCCAATATTTATATCTTATAGGTGCAAAGATAGAGTTATTAGTTTAGAAAATTGTATTATACTAGTCAACCTATCGCTAGGATAACCAAGGAAGCCTCGATATGAGAAAACCCACTACCAATGTTGCAAAAGGATAACCAAATAAAGCATTTTTTTCCAAGGATATCTACTAAAAATGACACAAAAGGATAACCAAGGAAACATCAAATCTCCAAGGAAATCCACTACAAACAACACAAAAGGATAACCAAGGAAAGTGTTTTATCCAAGGAAATTCTTCATATAATACACAAGTAGGTCATATATATGCCCCAGTCCTTAAGATGGAAACATAAATATGATGAAAACTTTAGGAAATGAAGAAAAAGGATACCCACCATCAACACCAAGGATATATCCTTCATGTAAGAATGTACATGCAACCCTAGCCAAAGAGGCATAACTCTTTTTTAAACCAAGACAAAGATAGTTGTTAAAAAGATATCTTGTGACAAGTGTAAATGAATTATTTTGAGGAATAGGAGGAAGAGATCTTTTCTCAAAGACATCTACCTCAAATATGAGATCTTGAACAAAAATAACATCATTAACAAACAAAGGAGAAGGGGAACAAGAATTCACTTTTTCCCCCTAATTCTAGGTAAAAGGGGATTCTTGATGAAGGATAACACACTTTTAGCCCACAATTAAGGGATTTTTTTTAATGATGGACATTAATTTATAAATAAGGAAGATTTTTTGAACAAGGATAGACACCTCTTTCATTAGAGAGAAACCCTAATCAAAACAAAATAATTCTATGTAAGAAAGGACATAACATTATAAACAAACACCACTCCACTAAGGAAAGTGCATCCTTTATAAATGATAAGGAATTTAAGAGAGAACTATTGACCCCCAAGAATAAGGACAAGGAAAGGGATCTATTATGTTGGTTACAAATAAATATTTTAATATGAAAGCATTGCTTGGCCAAATAATGGTATCAGAAACCCACATCAATGGACTGCCTATTTCAGGATTGGACACCCTAAATGGTTTCTAAATGAATTATTCAGTCTCATTTAATTATTGACCAAGGATGTAAACTTGGAATGGCATTCTCAAAGTATATGCTTCAAATTCTCTCAATCTTATGACTAACCTATGAAATTCAAATGCTTGAGCTTCAGGAAAACTATGCTAAAACCAGCAAATGAATTTACTCTAACAAAGTATGTAATCACAGGTAGGAGTTACTCTAACCACCTTTGTTGCAGGAGCAGTCTACCAATTCTTTTATCAGTGGCTGTAGGAACAAAAAAGTTCTATTTTACTTAGAAACGAATAGGGAAATGAATTATACTCTAACAGAGAAATTCACTCACCAAGTGGGCCCCCTTGGATGAGTGAATAGAAAATACAATCAAGATAAAAGATCTAAACTCAAACTGTGCATTCTATTCATTCATGGAAAATGATTACACTTGATTGAAAATAGTATCATAATAGTTTTGTTATGAAAATCAACTCATTTGACTAATGCCTAAAGAGTTACAACAATCATTTATTTGAAGGAAAACTAAAACTACCTCCTAAATCTAAGATCACTTCATAAATGAGGATCATTACAGATTCATAAAGTTTCAGAATAGAAACAAAATTAATCATAAATAAATCTCCTAGGAATATAGCATGTTGAGGGAACTAAATCCACGCATTGCATGCAATAGAAAATAGTAATTGACTTGCCCCGCTTGTGAAGATCTTGCAACAACGATTGGCTTTGACTATTCTAGTGCCACAATGTCAGTCCTTGAATGCCTACGGTAAACACCTGCAAAATAATCAATGCGCACACAACCTCCCATATACATATATATTCTTATCATTAATATTAGGAAAAAGGTGTAAAGTTCTAATTAACACTCTTGCAAGTCTTAAGGCTACAGGAGGAAGACTATCCAAAACATAACATAGGCAAGGAAAAATTCATCAACATGTATAGCTATTGCATTATACCATTCTTGCCCATGAATTAAAGCAAATATCATGTCTTTAAACCATCCACATTTCTATTTCATGTCTTCACACACACACACACACACATATAAAGACCATAAGTTCATATGCCTAAAAACCATAAATTCATGTCTGTTTGCAAAATAACTATTTGAAAGGAGGATAAAAAGAACTAAGAAAGATGGCCTTTTAGAGGCCCATCATTCCCCCCAACTGCACTATTGCTGGTCCTTAGTAACCATGAAATTCCAGATTATGGCACGTAGTCTCAAGTCACTAGCTGTCTTTTCTCGAGGCTCATCATTGACATAATCAAAATACCCATGATTTTCTCTAAGCCTTTCCCATCACTGGACTTTTGTAGACATATCATGATCTACCACACTATCATTCATTGCTAGCAATGGCTGTAGGAGTACAGCAGGTTGAAACCTTAATGGAAACTAGTAATTGATTAGACTCCTTCCTAACATGATGTACCATGGGACCCTTCTAGTAGCAAGGGTTAAATTCTATAGAGAGTGAGGTTCCCTTGCCTTCAGATCATGTGACATCCATATCCATCTTTTCCTTGAGGCATTGATTGTGATTGCAATATCATAGGATGAATGTTGATCCCAATTTGTAAAAGCTTGCTCTCTTATTGGGTACACTTTGTTAGCTCCGCTTGGGTTTACTGTAACATAAAGCCAGTCTAGAAATGTCCACCTGGAATGTTGAACTTTAGACATCATAAGCAAGGGAGCTTTCATCTCATCATTTCTATAAGGTGTAGCTTGGTGCTCCCTGCTTATTTCATTCTACATCTAGGACATAACTACCCTTAATTGCACATCTCCTACATAAAGGATTGAGTTCCATTCTGTATCATCTGGCACTGCAAAGTTATGTAGGTATAGTTCACACAGCAAATTCTTCAGGGTCATTGGAGCAGACTAGACTGCATCATAGAATTCATGAGGGTTTGAAATAGAGGGACTGAGCCCTTCCACAATTCTTGTCAATTTAAAATTAACAAGCTATTCCTTAAGGAACAATACATACATGGAAGATGGTGATCTGCATGCCATAAGCTCAAGAATCAACTCTGTAATGTGATCAATTCATCTCTTCAAAACCTCAATTTGGTCTGATTTCTACTCCATTTGATGGCCTTGCTCATCAATGGAACATTTCAGTTTTTCCTTCTCTAATTTCCACTGTGTCCTTTCTCACAACAATTGTTGATATAAATTTATCCCTGCAGCTAGGGGTGTAGACAAATCTGGTGGTGGCAAGGGTTCTTGATTGAGAATATTTTCCCAGCTAGATGCCAGGTGAGTGGTTTTTACTATTTTTTTTGGTGTGGAGGATTCTCCTTTCCATAGAAAAAGGGTTGTCATTGCATTACTCTCCTTACTAGATTCAACTGCTGCCTTAGCCAGTGTCTCTAATCCATCCTGATTAAGTTGTTCTAACACTTCAACAATATCTTTTCCAAACTCTAGGTACTCTTCAGAAGGAGAGTCCTCTAAATCACTATGAATGTCTTGCCTAACAGAGTTGTCTACAAACTCTTCAGCCTCCTCAAAATCCTCATAACTGTCAATAAGTATATAATTAATACTAGGGTTGACTTCTATTTTTAGGTTCTGGTTGTTGAATTCAATGTCACTGGCTACATTTTGTTGAAATATTTCCTCCGAAGAAGACCTCTCCATAGATTCAGAGGATCTTAGGTTAACAATTGGAACAGAAGCCTCAACATCCCTATTACTTTCAAAAATCCTTGCACTTCTTCTGGGGGGTGTGGATGAGCATGGAGTATTCTTTTGTTTCCTCCTGCTAGTGGTCATTTCCTCTATAGCTGCTTCGAGAGGCTTTTCTGGAGTTTCTTCCCCATGTGAATGTGAGGTTTCATAAACATTATCATTATCACTACCAGGTTGTTGCTTTGATATTCCCTCTTATGTCTCCATAATTTTATCCTTGTCTCTCCTAGAGGTGGACCTGGTCTTTACAGACGGTGGGGTTTCAGGGACATTAGCAGTTTCTTTATTTTTATTTCTCTTTCTTTTAGAAGTGGAGGCACCAACATTGCAAGTTCTTTTCCTGGATGGTCTAGAATTGGAAGGGGAAGCTTCATGAATATTTTCTATCCTTTGGATGACTTTGCAAACCCTAGTGGATGTTTATTCTCTTTTCCCAACACCCTGGCCTCTAGGGCCGACAATCCTAGGTTCTACCTCATTTATTTGCAGAAATTCTTCCCATGTCCCAATCAATTATTTATTTAATTCTCTCTCTATAATTAACTTTATCAAACAATGATGTGAAATAGATTGGTCTTTTCCTAACTGAACTAAGGAAGCTTACTTTTTCACAATATTGAACAAGAAATTGGGAAGATTTACTGGTCTATTGTCGTGCCGAAGATGACTCAAAATTTTGAAATCTAGGCCATGCAAATACCTATAATGCTCTTCACAAGGGAAGTACTGGATGATGAATGTAGTTGGTCGAATGAATTCCAAGGGTAAGGATATTCTATAAGTGCCTTGATTCTTATCTATGTCTAGCTAGGGGTCACCGTGCAAGGTGAACTGAGCCCTAGCCAAATGCAAGTCAAGGTCCTTCATCCACTGTTCACCTTCCTATGGAAAACTAGTCACTTCAGCCATAATATCCTCTGTAAATTCAATTCTTAAACCTTTGACCACTGCAAATCCATTCTTAAAAGTGCATAGAAATTGTAGAGAAACTTCTTCATTGAACCCCTTAAGACTCAAGCAGTAGTCCAACCACCCTTTCCTTCTGAACATTTCACAACTAGACGCATCACCCAACAAAACCTTGTGATCCACTGGCTCATGAATCTGAAGATCTCCTCCCATTGTTATGAACATAAAATTTAAATTTTGCAGAAACTTGGTATTTTCACAGAGTGCAACAATCAAAAATCAAAAGAATTCAAAGTGTTATAGCACAAGACGTTGCAGATGAAAAAGGTGGCATACCAAATGCTACTTACTTCATGAAATCAAAAGAGTTTAGTGCATGAAATCTAATGATATTTTTACTTGCATCAAATCTTATAATAGTTCACTTGTGTCAAGGCCTACCACACCAAACACGTCATGAACATATCATTAGAAGTTAAACTTCAACTTTTAATATCTTTAATTTCCTTAATGATGCAATCACAGAAAGACAAATTAACAAGCACATGATGACAATCATCTCATAAAGACAAGAAACTCAATGTTTACATGCTACTTTGAAGTTTTTGAAAATAGAATATTCCCCCCCCCCCCCCAACTAAGTAAAGGCATGGGTCCCACCAGGCTAGGACATGCAAGAGCAAAAAATTAAAATGACACGTATTCCTAATAAATAATGAATAAAATAAAATATGTATGAAGGTATGTGGCACGAACCTAGTGAGCGCTACAGGAAGAGTGTTCTGAAAAATATCACCTGCATTGATGGAGTGATGGGATGGTATGGAAAAATGGTTGAGAGAGAAGGTGAGGTGGAGTTTATTATGGAGAAATAATTTCACAGAATGTGAAATATTAATTATGGAGTTCTTGAATGGAATCACGAATTGGTAGAAATATGGGTAGGAGACCTAGATTCTTGGACTGTAGGAATGAATTTTTCATCACTATGCTGGAACTGCTGCAGGAACTCCTCACGATTGACTAGTTTATTGTAGAGTTTGAGTCTATGCCCGTTGACAAGTAGCTTGAATCCTACAAGGTCAATGGTAGAAAGTTGAACTGCTCCTTTATCAAATACTGAGATTATCTCATAGGGCTCGAGCCACCTTGTTTGAAATTTTCCTGGCGTGTGCTTGTATCTAGAGTCATACAATAGTGCCCAATCACCCACATAAAATTTCTTTTCTTGAATGAATTTGTCATGCCATTTTTTTCTCTGTTTCTAGATCAATTCAGTGTTGTGGAGTGCAAATTTCTTGTATTCATCTAACCCATTCAATTGTAATAACTGGTCTTCTTGAGCTCTATTAAGATCAATGTCTAGGTCTAGTGTTGTTCTGAGCATCTTATGCTGGAACTTGATAGGAATGGATGCATATTTTCCATACACTAGCTCAAAAGGGGTAAACCCAGTTGTGCTTTTCCATGTTGTTCGGTAAGCCCAAATGGCTTTAGGAAGATGGGTAGCCCAATCCTTCTTGTGAACAACAACTATCTTGGTTAGGATGGATTCTATCTCCTAGTTGGTTATCTTTGCTTGGCCATTGGCCTTGGGGTGATATGGTGAAGATTTACCATGTCACACCATATATTCCTGCATCAACTCTGAGATAAGATTTGAGGTAAGTTGTGCTCCCTAATCTGTGACTATCTCTTGTGGTACTCCAAATCTGGTGAATATACATTCATAGATAAATTTAGTAACTTTTTGATCCCTGGCATGCCTCATGGCTTTAGCTTCAACCTACTTTGTGGCATAGTCGGTACATACTAAGAAATATGACTTCCCATGAGAAGATGGCTCAATGGGTCCAACAAAATCGATACCCCACTTGTCAAATGGTTTTACCACTACCTAAGGTTGCAAGGGCATTTCATCAAATTTTTTTGGGTGCCCCATACGTTGGCATCTATCATAGTGCCTGGTATGTTTTTCTACATCTTTATGCAAAGTAGGCCAGTAGTATCCAGTTGTCAAAATTTTATAAGCTATCCTCTTTGCTACAAAATGGCCTCCACATGACTCATCATGACATGCCTATAGTTTTTCATAAGTATCATCCTCTTGAATACATCTTCGGGTGACTTGGTTTGGACTTGTATAGAACATAAAGCCTGAGATCCATGAGAAGTTAAAACTCTTCTCAACCAAAAGTCAACGTTGTTTAGGTGAGAAGTGAGGCAATGTTCTTCTTGTAGCAAGGTAGTTTGCTATGTCTACATACTGTGGATTGAAAGAATCAATAGAAAATATGTGCTCATTAGGGAAGCTATCATCAATTAATGTAGGATCATCTGGTACTTGTAATCTTGATAAGAAATCAGCCACCACATTAGGCTTGTCTAGTTTATCAATTATCTTCACATCAAATTCTTGCATGAGTAACCAACGTGTTAATCTATCACTGATGGTAGGCTTGTTCATCAAGTATTTGATGGTTGAATGATCATTGTATACAAATACATCATAACTTGTGATTTAGTGCCTAAATTTGTTGAGTGCATAGACAACTGCTAACAACTCTTTTTTGGTGATAGTATAATTTAGCTCAACACCTTGTAAGTTTTTACTAATATAGTAAATAGCATGCTCAATAATACCTTCCTTTTGTCCTAGGACTACTCCAATAGCATAGTCAGATGCATCAGTGTGGATGTGAAATGGTAGCTTCCAATTAAGTCCTCTGAGAATAGGTGTTTTTGTCAAAACATCTTTTAGCTGTTGAAATGATGCTTCACCGTGTTCTATCCATGCAAACTCGAATTCCCTTTTTAGCAAGTTGTACAAAGGTGTTGCAAGTTGGCTAAAATCCTTTATGAATCTTCTATAATAAATAGCATGGCCAAGAAAACTCCTGACATCTTTCTGCTTGACCGGTGTGGGAAGTGTGTTGATGACTGCAATTTTGGCAGGGTCAACCTGGATTCCAAAAGATGAAAGGTAGTGTCCCAAGACAACTCCCTCTTCCATCATCATGTAATGATTCTCACTGTTAAGGGAGAGGTTATATTCCTAAAATCTCTTGAGAACCTTCTCCAAGTTAGCTTGTTCCTCCTCAAATGTAGTTCCATGAGTAGTGAAGTCATCCATGTATATTTCAACATAGTCAGTAGAAATGTCAAAGAAAATACTAAGCACTGCTCTTTGGAAAGTAGCAGGTGTGTTGTACAACCCAAATGGAAAGACTAAGTAAGAAAATGTTCCCCATAGATAGGTGAACATTGTCTTATCTTGGTCTTCTGGTGATATTTGGATTTGGTTATATCCACTAAAGCCATCTAGAAATGAAAAATACTTTTTACCAACAAGATTATCAAGTACTTGATCAATGAAAGGTAATGGAAAGTGATCCTTTTTAGTGGATTTGTTAAGCTCCCTATAGTCTACACAAACTCTCCATTTCCCCCCCTTCTTTGGGATAGTTACTAGAGGAGAAACCCATTGGCTGTCAGAAATAGGATAAATGAAACCAACACTGAGGAGCTTTTGCAACTCTGTCTTCACTATATCTCTCAAAGCAGGAATAATTCTCCTTTGGGCTTGTCTAATTGGCTTGCACTTAGGGCTTATATATATTCTATGGGTGCAAATTTTAGGGTCTAACCCCTTTATATTAGTATAGTCCCATGCAAAGGCTTGCTGACTTTCTTGCAAAAGTTTAAAAAGACTAGACATCTGAGATGTAGTGAGATTCTTATTAACATTCAACTCTTTCCCTAAGGCAATTTCAACTCTTTTGACCTTATCTAACATCAAAATTTCTACAAGTGATGGTGACTTTATTTCATGAGGCAAAAAGGTGTGGAGATAATCAAATGCTGGAGGAGATTGAGGTGAGGTCTACTTGGGCAATATTGTTTGGAGGGAACAGTGAGGGACAACACAAGAAGATGCCTCAGAACCATACTGGTTAGTGAGAATTGCTGCTAGTATATCATCTTCTTCTTGTGACACCATAAATGGATTTCTATCAATGACCATGAGCTTTTGCACTGAATTTGCTTCAAGGAAAGCATCACTAAATCTGGCCATACAACCTGGTCAAGCTCTACTTGGGGTTTTGCTGGAGAATACAGAGTTAGCTTCTTGGTATTTATCCCATTTGATATGGTCATTTTTCCTAAGTGACATGCAATTCAAGCATCAACTATGGCTAACCAAGGTCATCCTAGGATTAATGAATATCCTCTTAGAGTGGCTTTGGGTGACACGACTATGAAATCTGAAGGGTAATCTAATGAATCCAGTGTTACAACAATATCTTCAACCATGACATCTAGCTTAACAGTGGAATTATTAGGTAATTTTAGTATTTTAGGTGTATCTTATAAACCAATAATGCTATGCCTCAACAAAACTTCCCTAGTCATGACATTGATTGATGCTCCTAGGTCAATCAGGACATTCTATATTTGGATACTTGTATCATCTTAAAATGGAAGCACTTCCATGATAAGAACATTTAGCCCTTGAGTAAGTGGTTTGGGGTCATTTTAAGCACCTTGATCAGGTCTCTGCATGTATTTTGCTTTCTCCCCGCTTTCCACTTCTTTTTTGCACTTGATTTCTTCATTCTAGGTGAAATTAGGGATAGGATCTCAAGGATTCTCCTAAATTTAACTCTTTTGTGGCTCTATTTTCTAGGTAGGACTTAGAAATAGGTCCTCCTAGCCTTCATCATAGTCATCATAGGATTTTATGCTTATCCCTGGCATTCTGTCATGTTCTGGTATCATTTCTAGGTCTCTGGGCATCCCCGGGACCTTCTATCTTGATTCTGACTAGATTTGGGACCAAGGTCAGATTTGAGGTCAAACCTGACTAGGTCAGGATTGAGCTCAAACCTAACTAGGTTAGTATCAAGCTCAAACCTAAATAGGTTAGTCCCAACCTTGATTTTTCCCCCTTCCTTCAAATTTCCAAGATCCTTGATTTCTGAGTATCGGGCTTTCGGGATATTTATTTTCCCGCCTCCGAGTCGGCCATTTCGGGTTTCAGAATGGTAAATCCTCTAATTTCATTTAATCTAGGTATATTTTCTAAAGGTTAGGACCTAATTGGGATTTAATTCTCCAAGGTGTCCCCTCTAGAGGATTGTGCCCTAGTTCACTATAAAAGGAGGCCTTCCTCTCTCATTTTCACATCAAGTTTTGGCAATCAAGTTTTCATATCTCATCTCATCTCAAGAAATTTCAAGATCTCAAGCATTCAAGCAAGTCTTCAAGCATTCAAGTGTCCAAGCATCCATCCATTAAGGAGATCCATTGTTAGCTATTAAAGGATTCAATCTCTTTGGAGCCCCCTTGAAGATCCATCCTTCTACTTTCATCCAAGCCTTCTCATATGCAAAGATCAATTCAAGATTGGTGTTGAAGATCAAATTCCATTGATTGGAGACATCCTACATTCATTCTACATCCATTGAAGCATTCCTACTAGTGGATTTGAGGATTCAAATCCTCTACAAGGACTTCAACATAAGCGAGGTGATTTGCTTCAATTGCTTTGTTTATGCACATTACATTTCAATTCAATTTCAAGGTTAATTCCTAAATTGGGGTTTGACCAAGGCAAACCCCCCATACAACAAAAACCCCCATTTTCTTGTAGGTACAGGTGCGGGATTTCAAATTTGAGAGTGAATTTGGATACCCTTTTTGATGAAATTCTAAGATCTGCGAACAGAGATAGAATCGATCTTCAAATAAAGAATCTAGCCTTTGACCTTTTATGAGGGTCAAAGTCAACCTGAGCTCATCTTGGAGAAATATTTTTGGGTTTTCTTTGTCTCGACATTTCCAGTTCGGTATAGGTTGTAGAATTGCCTGAAAGTACACACAAATATCAGAAAATGACATTTTCTAGATCTTCCCTAATTTAAGGTTAGTATTTGCATTTTAATTATTTCAAATTTCAAGCATAATCCAACTATAGGGAAGTATAGGGTTTCTCTTTCTCTTTCATATTCTTCATAGATTGATTCAATTGTGCATTAACCTTTTGGTTGATCAAATTGGATCTCTCCTTTTGGAATTTGGATTTAGGAGTGAATCTCATATTTTCTCCACACACTTACACATATAGAGGTGATTCCAAAATACCTCTATTCATTTTGGTGAACCTGACATGCTTACTCTCTTTATTTTTTGGTGTTATATTCCTCTCTATTCTTATTGTGGAATTGGATGCCTTATTGTGCTATCCTTTTATCTTGTTGGCATTAAATTTTTCCTTTGTGTTAGATCTTGCATGCTAATTAGATTTCATATTCATGCTTTATGTGTTCTTGGTTTAGTTCATTTGCATTACATTGGTTTATGAGCTTTACTACCACTAGTCCTACTTATAACATTCTGGTTAGAAGAAATCGTAGACTCATGGGTGCCTTTGATCTTGAATCTTCCTCTCCTTTCCTTAGGATCCTAGATGATAACTTGATTCTTCATGATTCCAATCCTACTATGGACCAAAACTCATCTCACTCATCTCATGATGAGGATGATGCTTTAAGAGTTCCTCCTGAACAAGTCCAAAAACTTTCAACTAAACTTGATAAAATGGGTAATTGGCTTATTCAAGAGAACCATAATCAAGATTCCATTCAAGCTATAGAGGCTCTTAAGAAAGTTCTCCTTGATAGTGATCAAGGTGTTAAACTCTTGCATGGTATTACTCACCTTATGCATTCAAATGTTAAACCTTTAGCTCAAGAAGCTCAAGATTTAGGGTTGATTCCTTCTATCACTAGTATTGAACCTCCTTCTAATCCTTTACCTAATATTCCTACCTATACTCCTCCTTTGGTGATTGTGACGGTTCCCTCTATTCCTATGAGCGTTCCTCTTGTGTCCCTTCC
Source organism: Chamaecyparis obtusa (assembly GCA_027943335.1). Taxonomy (NCBI): domain Eukaryota; kingdom Viridiplantae; phylum Streptophyta; class Pinopsida; order Cupressales; family Cupressaceae; genus Chamaecyparis; species Chamaecyparis obtusa. The sequence goes on along the minus strand of BSBK01004753.1, from coordinate 597,469 downwards.
TACATCACAACCTTCATATCATAATGTTCCTTTTACTTATTCTAATCCACTTCCAACTGTAGTTCCTAGTGTTCCTCCAGTTGTGTCTTCTATTCTTGGAGCTTCTTACACTTTACCTAGTGTGTCTAATGTTGCTACTCCTCCTATTTCCTCTAATGATTCAACTATCATCAATTTGGCTCAAACTGTGTCATCCTTACAACAACAACTAGCTTCCTTAAGTCAAAACAAGTTTAGTATTCCTACATGTGACATGGGAAGTCCCTTTTCCCAAGACATTATTCATACTCCTGTTCCTCAGCAAGGTGAGATGCCTTGTCTTGAGAATTATAACGGAAAAGGAGATCCTGTTCATCATGTTAAAACATTCCAAATCCTTTGTAGTGATTATGCTCATGACCATAAGATTTTAGCCAAACTATTTGCTAGAACCTTCCATGACAAGGCCTTACAATGGTATTGTTCCTTGCCTCCTTATTCTATTGATTCCTTTCCACAACTTGCTAATGCCTTTATTCAACAATTTCAAAACAACATTGGCTCGCAAGTGTCTTTGACTGATTTGATGCATTGTAAACAAAGTGCTAAGGAGAAATTAACTAAATTTATTGGTAGATTTAAGCATTTGCATGCTCAAATTTCCTATCCTGTTCCTGATATTAATATTCAATGTATGTTTATTTCAAATTTGCAAAAGGATATTAGAGATAAGATTCTGCTTACTGAATTTACCTCTTTTCAACAGCTTTGTGCAGCACTTCATCATTATCAATTACAAGTGAGTCAGTTTGAGAGCAACACTCCAATGGCTCTTGTTCTAGTTGATAAGAGTGATGTTGCTCCTAATCCAAACAAATTTAAAAAATTCAATAACTATGTCAAGATAAATAAATGAGCGAATGCAGTTGCTGATCAAGTTGTTGTTGCATCTCACAATGCCACTTCTACATCCACTGCTTTTCGATTAAATCGTACATTCACTCCTCTTTCTAAATCCTTACATGCTATTATGAATATGTTGATAACTACTAATATGATTACTTTACCTCCTATTCGACCTCTTTTACCTGTTACGATTGCATCTAAATCTTTTGATCAAAATGCTTTTTGTCAATATCATCATTAGAATGGTCATGATATTGATAAATGTTATTCTTTAAAACATAAGATTCAAGACTTAATTGATTCTAAAGCTTTATTTGTTGACAATCTGGATAGTAGTGGGAACAAATATGTCTCTCCTACTAATCAGAACCTTCAAATCTATATGAATTCTTTATCTACACATGATACTAATACCATTGCTCAACCATCTGCTATGGAAATTATGTATGATTCAAAGATGGATGATCTCAATCATGTTGTTAATAAAGTGGAGCATGTTGGTCAATCTGTATCTCCACCTCAACTTCAACCTCAACCTCAACTTCAACCTCAGATTCAACCTCAAGTTCAATCTCGACCAAAACCTAAACCTAAATTGAAAACTCAACCTCGACAACAACCTAAGAATAAAAGACCTCGGGAAATTTTGATTACCTTTGATGATTTTGAGACTATTAGAGATCTTAATGGTCCCCTTTACATTTTTACTAGGATTTCTCAAAAACCTAATCGTGGTTGTCTTGTTGATCCTACATCTTTAGTCAATGTCATTACTGAAGAAAATATTTTTATGAAAATATTACAACTTGATTCTTATGATACATCAGATGTGTGGATTAAAACTTGCAATGGTTTTCTTTATCCATCATTTGGTTCTATTACCTTACCAGTTAAACTTTGTGGAAAAATTGTGAACACTACCTTTGTTGTGGTTCCTACTTCTGATCAATTTCAAGTTAAGTTAGGTTTGCCTTGGTTGACTACCATGCATGTTGTTGCTTCACCTATCCATAAGTGTCTTAAGTTCATTCATGATGATGAAATAAAGATGGTTAATCATAGTGTATATCAACCTTCCAAGCTTAGAGATTGTGCTGCTCTTGATTTCTTTTGGCCTTCATTACCTAATTCATGTCCTCCTCGACCTGATAATCTTTTTCGATCATTTCAAGCATATAAACATCATAAGATTCTTGAATTAAGCATACCTCCTATGTATCTTAATCATGGTCTTTTACCTACACCTTCTATACCTCCTTTAACTATGGCTTCTAGTTCTGTTAATCAAGTTCCCTTTACCTACCCTATCAAAGATCTTGTGATTGTTTCTCCTATTATTTCTAATCCTATGGATCTTCCTAAAGAACCTATGAAGGATCCTAAGATTGTTCCTCCTAGTTCTCAACCTATTTCAAATAAATCAAAATGTAATCGATCTGCTAATGAACGTTGTAAAAAGCATCTTCCTCATGCTAAAGCTTGTAATTCTATTCTTCAAAGATCTCTACCTTCCTCAGATAAACCTATGCATGATGTGTTAGAAGAGGTTGTTACTAATAATGATGTTCACATGCATGATTATGATGATTCTATTCATATCTTAGATCCTATTTTGATTAATTTGGATGAAGAAGACACTCTTGATGATACTGATGATGTTAATGATGAATATGAGACTATTGACATTGACATTGATTTACCTAATATGATTTCATCACAATTGACTCTTACAACTAGTGTTGAACATAGTGATTCTCAAGAGGATCCTTGTTTAGAACTGGATATCATTCCTAATATGTTGGATATAGTCCCTTTTGCGAGTTACCCACCTTCCCTAAATGATATACAATGAGATGGGGAGAGTAGGTGACATGCTTGATTGGCTAGTCCTTCATGGTAGCTTTTTTGTGTGTTTTCCTCCTGTACTGTACTTCTCCTGTAATGTGATTGCTAAATGTTGTTAGATTCTTTTATACAATCCTTGTTACTCAGTTGGTACAAGGTGATGAAGGAATCAAAACTATTGTTCAAATTCTTCTATATGTATCTCTATTCTTCTATGCGTTGTTGAATGTTATGTTGTACTTGTGCTATTATTCATAAATGTTTCCTTGTGTAATCTGCTTGGATTCAAGATATGGTAGCACTAATTCTTTTTGGTCTCCATGTCATGGTCCGAAAAGATTCTCCTTCATATATCTTATGTGATATTTCCTCCTTTGTGATCGTAGTTCTACTTTCTTTGGGGAATAATGTCAATTCATTTGCAATAATATCATATATATATTATCTTCTGATCATACTGACCCCACGGTAGGTAGATCCCTTCTATGTTCTCTATATGTTTCTATGATATTTCCCTTGATTTGTCTTCATCTGGGGGCATCTCAACATGGAAACGTAATCAATGGAGTTGTTTATGTTTCTGTTAAAGCCATTGCTCTTGTTAAAGTATCAGCAATGACTTTAACGTGGGGGCATATGCTCTGCTCACCTCTTGCACACATGCACTTTTCAATATGCACATATTTTTCAAGATACTTTTTCCCTTTTTGGATTAGTAACTAATCCTTAAAGCATGGATTTATATTTTAGCATCTCTTGATCCCTCCAGTTTCAAATACACATATATATTTTGTTCCCTTAAGGTCGAAGGTGTCCTTAAGACTGGATCTCTTTTATATTTTTTGGTTTTATTCTTATGGAATAGAATATTCCTAAGGATGAATCCTTGATGGGTTGACTAGTGAGTAGCCACATTCACTAGGCAGTTCAATTCCATCTTTCCAGTTGTGCTGTGTCCTTCTGTGGTTCACAATGGGACATAAGTTTTCATTGGGTGAGGTAATCAAACTCTTTCTCTCTCTCTCTAGAGATGTCTCTCTTATTGTGATCTAGGAGTTGACGAAGACTTGAGTCCCTATGGGCTTAAGGTTTCTCTTCGTCCCTTGGATTATGATAAGATTATCTTTTCATTTTGATCTCCTTTACCAAGAGTTTGCATTGAGTCCATACTCTTGCTAAAGTGGGGGTTTAATGTATCATCTTAAAATGGAAGCACTTCCATGATAGGAGAATTTAGCCCTTTGAGTAAGTGGTTTGGGGTCATGTTAAGCACCTTGATCAGGTCTTTGCATGTATTTGGCTTTCTCCTTGCTTTCCACTTCTTTTCTGCACTTGATTTCTTCATTCTAGGTGAAATTAGGGATAGGATCTCAAGGATTCTCCTAAATTTCCCTCTTCCATGGCTCTATTTTCTAGGTAGGTCTTAGAAATAGGTCCTCCTAGCCTTCATCATAGTCATCATAGGATTTTATGCTTATCCCTAGCATTCTATCCTGTTCTGGTATCATTTCTAGGTCTCTGGGCATCCCCAAGACCTTTTGTCTTGATTCTGACTAGATCTGGGACTAGGGTCAGATTCGAGGTCGAACTTGACTAGGTTAGGATCAAGCTCAAACCTAAAAAGGTTAGGATCAAGCTCAAACTTGACCAAGTCAGTCCCAACCTCAATTTTGCCCCCTTCCTTCAAATTTCCAAAATCCTTGATTTTCGGGTATCGGACTTTCAGGATATTTATTTTCCTGCGTCTGAGTCGGCCATTTTGGGTTTGAAAATGGTAAATCCTCTAATTTCATTTAATCTAGGTATATTTTCTAAAGGTTCAGACCTAATTGGGATTTAACTCTCCAAGGTGGCCCCTCTAGAGGATTGTGCCCTAGTTCACTATTAAAGGAGGCCTTCCTCTCTCATTTTCACATCAAGTTTTGTGAGAAGATCTCTTCATCAAGTTTTCATATCTCATCTCATCTCAAGAAATTTCAAGCTCTCAAGCATTCAAGCAAGTCTTCAAGCATTCTAGTGTCCAAGCATCCATCCATCAAGGAGATCCATTGTTAGCTATTGAAGGATTCAATCTCTTTGGAGCCCCCTTGAAGATCCATCCTTCTACATTCATCCAAGCCTTCTCATATGCAAAGATCAATTTAATATTGGTGTTGAAGATCAAATGCCATTGATTGGAGACATCCTACATTCATTCTACATCCATGGAAGCATTCCTACTTGTGGATTTGAGGATTCAAATCCTCTACAAGGACTTCAACATAAGCTAGGTGATTTGTTTCAATTACTTTGTTTATGCACATTACATTTCAATTCAATTTCAAGGTTAATTCCTAAATTGGGGTTTGACCAAGGCAAACCCCCCATACAACAAAAACCCCCATTTTCTTGCAGGTATAGGTGCAAGGTTTTGGATCTGAGAGCGAATTTGGATACCCTTTTCGACAAACTTCTGAGATCTGCGAACAGAGACAAAATTGACCTTCAAATAAAGAATTTAGCCTTTGACCTTTTATGAGGGTCAAAGTCGACCTGAGCTCATCTTGGAGAAAGATTTCTGGGTTTTCTTTGTCTCATCATTTCCAGTCCAAAACAAGTTGTAGAATTGCTCGAAAGTACACACAAACATAAAAAAATGACATTTTCCAGATCTACCCTAATTTAAGGTTAGTATTTTCATTTTAATTATTTCAAATTTCAAGCATAATCCAACTATAGGGAAGTATAGGGTTTCTCTTTCTCTTTCATATTCTTCATAGATTGATTCAATTGTGCATTAACCTTTTGGTTGATCAAATTGGATCTCTCCTTTGGGAATTTGGATTTAGGAGTGAATCTCATATTTCCCCCACACACTTACACATATAGAGGTGATTCCAAATTACCTCTATTCAATACCATTGATATGAATAGTGACTATTGGACTCCTTGGATCAGAGTACTTGGGCATTAATACTTTGCTTAGCATGAGATCAGAAAGTTGTCCTAGAACATGGATAATGTCAGGGTCTTTTTTCTTCCTTTCGGCCTACTTAATACATGCTTCTTTTATGGCCTTGATATAAATTGGGACTTCTTTAAGGGTATCCAACAAGGGGATTTTCACTATCATTTTCTTGAGTTGATGAATTAAATTGGCTGCTATAGGATTTTCTTTTGGAGGAGTTGATTGAGCCAATCTTTGTGGATAAGGAGGATTTTTGAATACTAGTGCAGATTGAGGAATAGGTGGAAAATTAGTAGGTTGGTTCATAGGTATGTCCTCAGCATCAAAAACTTTAGTTATTATAGGCTCCTTAGGTGCAGGCAACGTAGTTCCTGATCTAAGATGGATATCAATTACTTGCAGGGAATAAGCTTGTTGCTTGTTGTTAGGATTTGGAGTTGGTTGGGTAGGAATTTGTGTTGGATTTTGAGGGTTACTATTGGCTACAGGAGGTGGAGGCATAATAGCTTGCTACTGAGGTGGATGCATGAGAGCTTATTGCTGACTAGGTTGGTTAAGTCCCCACTGAGGTTATTGTTGCCAGTTACCATGTGGTTGACATTGGTTATTCTGTTGTGGCTGCTGATAGGAGTTAAACTACTGTTGGTATGGGTTAAATGGGACCTATTACTAGTAAGCTTGGTTATAGTGTGGTTGTTGGTTAGACTAGTTATAATTCCAATTCTGTCCTTAAGGGGCATAATTTTGAGGGTTATGGCTTGGCCATTGACTACTACTATTATTATAACCAAAATTATTCAAGGGGTCTGGAGGCATACCTTGTCTCTGAGCCCATGGATGCCTTTGAGAAACATAGAAAACTTCTCCATTCTCCTCAGCTATGGCTTTAAACTTAGTGGGCATTGGATTAGTGTCCACAAATGCAACTGTCTTGCACCTACAACTTCTCTTCTTTTCTTTGCAATGGGAGCATAATTTGGCCAGCATGGCATCTACCTCCTCCTTCTTCCTTGTTGCTTGCATACTATCCATCTAAGTGGCAACATCATTGATGATGTCTTACTTGAAGTCAGACATAAGATTGGATAGTTCCATCTTAGATACCCCCAAACCACCATTAGACTTATGTGGTAGGTCTCTAGGTCCCCTACCTTTCTTTACAGTAGCCCTCAAATAATTCAAACATATATTATTTATGTTAGCCCAATTTTTTTGCGTGATGTCACAACTTGACATAAGATCTAAGGCTTCAATGCTGCCATCATGTACACCTTTCAAAAAAAGATGCTTTTGTGATTCCTCGTTCAGTTGGTGCAACATATTATGCTGTAGGTTGAACATGAACCTTGAGACATAATCCTCCAAGGTTTCATCTTCCTTTTGGGACATTTTGAAAATGTCATCCCCTTTCAAATCTTGACCCCTACAGTACTCTTTATACTTTGAAAGGAACATATTGCTCATTGCAGTCCAATCTGCTATAGCATTGGCACCCAACCCCATAAACCATCTCAAGGAAGCCTCTTTTAGAGTAGATGGGAACAACTTCAGCTTGTGAGCATCAGTTGTGTAGTCATAACTCCTGCAAAGGATGTCAAACTCAAAGAGGAAGTTTTTAGGGTATTCTATAATAAGGCCATAGAATTTGGGAAGTGCAGCGTTAGGTATGTTCTTCAAATTTTAATTACCTTGCTGAGTAGGGATAGGAAAAGGAAATGTAGGCTGAGCCATTCTTAGAGGAGGACCTGGTCATGGTGGCTGATAGATAATAAGAGAAAATGGGTTGTCTTAATACTCAAGTTCAGCAAAAAGGTCATTCAAATGCAGTGATCCTTCAGAGGATGAAGGTGAGGATATTCAATCTTGAGCATCAAAAAATGGATTTTCAAAGGGTTCTTCTTCTTCTTTCTCATTTTGGGGTTCCTCAGGCTCTGGATGAAAAATATCAAATGGTTATTCCTGATTATTACGAGGAAGAAATATCCCAAGGTGATCTCTCCTTCTATGCATAAAATGTTTGCTTAAGACTAAGCTCTAGATTATTAGAACTGAAAATGTAATACTAAGATAAGTTTGAATTAACACCATCCCCGACAATGATGCCAAAAATGCTTGGCCAAATAATGGTATCAGAAACCCACAACAATGGACTTCCTATTTTAGGATTGGACACCCTAAATGGTTGCTAAATGAATTATTTAGTCTCATTTAATTATCGACCAAGGATGTAAACTTGGAATGGCATTCACAAAGTATATGCTTCAAACTCTCTCAATCTTATGACTAACCTACGGAATTCAAATGCTTGAGCTTCAGGAAAACTATTCTAAAACCAGTAAGTGAATTTACTCTAACACAACATGTAATCATGGGTAGGAGTTACTCTAACTGCCTTTGCTGCAAGAATAGTCTACTAATTATGTTATCAGTGGCTATAAGAACAACAAAGTTCTACTTTACTTAGAAATGAACAGGAAAATGAATTCTACTCTAACAAAGCAATTCACTCACCAAATTAATGGGCCAACTCTAAAAAAAAATGCTCCAAATTAACTAGTTTAAGAGACCTCAAAGAACAAAACATCTCAACCACTAGTATCATGCTTGGAATGCTATAAAAAGATAAAAAGAGGTCACATTGATAGATCAAGATAATACATCAAATATGAGATAAGAATCGATAAACCAAACAAATAGACAAGTGTGCTATGCCTATGGGATAATGGAGAAGAGAGAGAAAGGGAATGGCAAATTACATCATGTTAGAAAATTGTGTTCTGCTAGGCAATCCATGAAAGAGCATATATTCCACTAGATAAAAAATTGTGTTATGTTATGTGACCTATGAGACAAAAGAGGCAGAAGAGTAGAAAATAATACTTATAGAAAATTGTGTTATGCTAGTTCAACTCATCCTAAGAGTTTGGTGCAAAGATAGAGTTTTTAGTCTAGAAAATTGTATTATACTAGTCAACCTATCCCTAGGATAACCAAGGAAATATTCATATATGAGAAAACTAAATACAAATGTTGCAAAAGGATAACCAAAGAAAGTATTATTTCCAAGGAGATCTACTAAAAATGACACAAAAGGATAACCAAGGAAAACATCAAATCTCCAAGGAAATACACTACAAACAGTGCAAAAGGATAACCAAGGAAATAATTTTATCCAAGGAAATATATCATCTAATACATAAGAAGATCACATTTATGCCCCAATCCTTAATATGGAAACATAAACTATGATGAAAACTTTAGGAAAAGAAGAGAAAGTATACCCACCTTCAACACAAATGACATATCCTTCACACAACAATGTACATGCAACCCTAGCCAAAGAGGAAAAACTTTTTTTTAAACCAAGGAAAAGATAGTTGTTAAAAAGATATCTTGTGACAAGTCTAAATAAATCCTTTTTAGGGATATGAGGAAGAGATATTTTCTCAAATATATATACCTCAAAGAGTATATCTTGAATAAAAATAACATCATTAACAAAAATAAGAGAAGGGGAACAAGAATTCACTTCTCCCCCCTATTTCTAGGTAAAAAGGGATTCTTGATGAAGGATAACATACTTTTAGCCCTCAATTAATGGATTTTTTTAATGATATACATGAATTTATAAATAAGGAAAAGGTTGTGATCAAGGATAGACTCCTCTTTCATAAGAGAGAATCCCTAATCAAAATAAAATAATTCTATGTAAGGAAGGACATAACATTATAAACAAATACCACTCCACTAAGGAAAGTGCATCCTTTATAAATGATAAGGAATTTAAGAGAGAACCATTGACCCCAAAACATGAGGACAAGGAGAGGGATCTATTAAATGTTTCTCACAAATAAATATTTGAATATGAAAGCATAATACCATGCAAAACAAAGAACCCCTAATAATGTAAGCCACTCAGATTACATAGCATGGAGCAACATAATAGGTGAAGGGAATGCTAGTGCACAAAATTTTTAATATGAAGAAAAAGTTAAGATCTGTTGTTAAATTAATAAGATGTGTATCCACTAAATCTTGAATAAATTTTCTAAATTCAATACAATCAACAAGATAATGTTTGTTATTATGATGACAAAGACAATGCAATTCACTATTATGTGATCTTTTATTTTTTGGAAAGTGACAAAGAGGAAATCAAATTTTTGTATCATATTTAAGTCTCCAAAAGATTCTCTTTGCTAAAGAGAAATCTTCATCATCAGTAGGGGAAGGGTAAGCCACTTTCTGGGAGGATCTATAGAAACTTTTATTCCTTGTTCTAATTTTTCAAGAGCTTGTCCACTATATCCAATTTCATATATTATAATTGTATAATGGAAAATGGTGAGAAACTCTAGAATATAGACCACTCAATAAATTTGTGGTCTCATATACATTAGAATAAAAACCCACCCCTAAGTGAATCTAAGTAGCACAACCAAAGGAGGAAGGGTGCTAATGCAAGATCTATGTCAAGGGGGATTCAATATTCCTAAAGAGAGAGGGAATGATGATATGAAAGGAAATCTGATCTATGAAAGTAAGTGCAAGAAAAATAAAAGGAATAAATGTACCTTGGAATAAGATGAGGATTTTTGACCTTTGAGCCTAAATTTGACTATCGCTAGAATATCAAAATCAAGTGTAACTCTGGATCTAGGAAATTGAGACCTGTAATTGTTTGTTGTGCAAATTTCAGCCAAAAAGTGTAGGGAAAAGTTGAGAAGTTGACTTGTACCTAGGGACAAGTCAAGAAGTCAAATTATTCCAAGTAGTTCCAAATCTAATGAAACTTTCTAGGATCTTGCATTTGCACCTATGCTTATCATATCCAAAACCATGACTCTACAACATATTCCTACACAAAAAAATGGGGAAGAAGGTTGAAGAAAGGGGTTTGGATCAATCAAACCCCTATTTAGGAAACAACCTTGAATTAAATGAAATAAAGGAGAAGTATATCATACCATGTAGATGAAATTACCTCTTAGAATGTGATAAAGACTATTGATGCAATAGATTTTTACTAGACATAAAAACCCAAAAGGAAATCATGCAAGACAAAACCTCATGAAGTAGATGTTGTAATTCACCATAATATTTTCTTGGGGAAGAGATAGAAGAATAAATCTTGAAGGATGAATGTAGATCTCCTTTCTTGATAGAAAAATCCTTTGCTTGGCCTCCAATTGGGAAAGAAGATAGATCTATGGAAGATAACACCTTGATTTCATGAGAAGAAAGAAGACTTGGATGCTTGATGGCTCTTGATCCTTAGACTTGAATGTTTGATTTCTTGAATGCTTGAATTGATTGCACTTGTTGATAGCGTACATATGAATCTTTGATAATGATAATGGATGAAAAAATGAGGGGATAGGATACCCTTTTACACCCATTTCAGAGCTCAAATTGAATCTAGGTCAACCATACATTTAACCCTCAAAGGAAAACCCTGACATCAGGCCCTAGGCCAGATATGGGCTCAAAAACCAATGGACAATTTGGCTCTCAACTTGTACCCTAAGGATAAGTTGAGAAGTCAAATTTTACCCTAGGGATAATTTGACCAGTTGACTTATCCTAGGTAGAACCAACTCAAAGTCCCATAAAATGTCAGGAAATGTGAGAAGAAGTGAGGGGAGAAAATGTAGGTTACCATGGGGTCAAGAGAGATCCCAAAATAAAAAATAAAATGGATGGGTATAAGGAGATTAAATTAATCATGGGATTGGATGGAAGAGGGGAAATCATGTCTAGAAGAGAGAGCCAACCTCAAGTTAAAGCAAGATTGAAGGAGGACTCATATTTGAATTAGGTGTGCATTAAGGTGCAATATGATATCCTACCATAGAAAACACACCAAAGTAGGTACAAAATGGTCCCAAACTGAGCATAAGTTAGGTGCTTACTTTTTAGGATAATATATTTATCCCCTACTTTAGTGAGAGTATGTGACAAGTTCATGCTCACGGTAAAGGAAGAGATGAAATAAAACAAGAAGGATGAAAGAGAGATGATCATTGGAGAATTGAAAAAGAGTATGAGACAACCATAAATACAAGGATGTAAGCCACAAAACTAAGGATGTCAACTCTAAATCCATGCCCAATCACATGAAAACAAAGAAAAGGAACAAAACAAAGACAAAAGGCAAAAAACAAAAGGGGTTAGTACTAAAAACAAAACTCCAAATCAACTAGTGAAGGAGACGTCGATCAAAAATATCTCAACCACTAATATCACATTCAGAAAGATATTGCAAGAGCATAAGTGATCACATAGAAAGGGTGAGGGAATCACCAAAGATGATACAGACTCTGTGATCTAACACACTATCATAGCCATGAGAGCATGGAAAGAGAGAGAGACTATGAATCCAACATGATAGAAAATTATGTTATTCTAGGTGATCCATTTTGAGGAGGAGAGAGAAAGGGAGACAAGTATAGAGGCTAGAAATATGTGTTATGCTAGTTCCACTCATTTTAAAGAGAGAGAGATGAAGGGAAATTGAGAGGGATAGAAAACTATCTTATGCTAGTCAATTATTCCTTGAAAATTTTATGCACAAAGGAAACTTTGAAAATGTTTTGCACACATGTGTGCCTTAGGGATCAGTCTTGTGGATCCATCAATAACAATATGCATATATAGTACAAGGGAGACTACATATATTCCCCCTAATTATGATGGAAATATAGGTGACATCATAAGGAAAGAGAAAAATGATACCTACTTCCAACAGCAATATGATATCCCTAAAATAATGTATGTCACGAACTTAGCCAAGAGGGATGACTCTTGCGAGATAAGAAAATAGATAATCATGAAAGGATAAGTTGCTTGTGGGAAAAGACCCTTGAAAGGAAGAGAACTTGGCTGAAAGACATCTACTTTCAAGAGGATTTCTTGAACAAAGATTAGATCTCTAGGATAAAGAGGGAAAGAGAACAAGAATGTACCCTTTTAGCTCCCTACTACTAGGTGAAAAGGAAATTCTTGATGAAGGATGAAATGATTTGAAACAAAAATTAAGGGGATTTTATTATGATGAACATAGTTTTACAAATAAAGAAGAGGTTGTGATCACGGATGCACATCTTATATAAGAGAGAATCCTGAATCAAAATAAATAATTCTTTATAGAAAAATAATGTTACATGATAAACAAATGCCTCTATACTAAGGAAAGTAGATCCTTATAAAAAAGAGAAAAAAATGAAACCTTACCCCACAAGTGTGAAGGTATGATAAAATATGCGAGGCATCCCTAATGATGACCACTTTATAATAGATACACAATTCCAAGAAAAATAAGCTACAAACCAGAGAAAACTCCTAATGTAAAACAAATATATTTACACTAGAAAATACATCACATTATAAATTAAGAAAGTCATGAAGGAAAGAGATGGATGATACAAATGACATGGAAGATTATTTATGATAGACATACCCTTTGAGGCATGAAAAATATTGTTAAGAAAAGATGTGAGTATCTTACGTGAAAAAAAGTATCTCATACCAAAAAAGGATGTACCATCATGAAATAATGAAAATCCATGAGGAGATGAAGAAAAGAAAGAAGGATTCCATATTATATATACTTAGTGGTTAACCCAATTACACAAGATATGTAGTTCCAAGAAAGGAAGAATTGTAAGGAGGATGCTAGTCTCATTAAGGAGAAAGATCCTAAACAATAGGTCCATACATGGGAGGAAATCAAAATATAAAAGACATAATAAAAAAAAAAATAATGGATGTGTCGAAAGAAAGAAGAAATGTGAGATAATAATACCTTCCCCCCGGTTAAGGGAAAAAGGATAAGATTTCTATTATGACGCCCTTAATTCACACTACACAAAGATATTTGCATAATGGAGAGCAACATAATAGGAAATAGGACATGCTAAGGTATTTATTTGATAGAAAGGAAATGTAAAAGATTTGACGTTACATGAAGAAGGCATCTATCAACTAAATATTGGAAAAATTTTCTAAACTCAACATAATCAACAAGAGAATGTTTGTTACTATGATGAATTAAACACAAAACATCACCATTGATAAATTTTTGGTTCTTTGAAATACGTCTATAAGGGAATAAAATTCTATAGTTATACTTGATACTCCAATATATTTGTTTGGCCAAGGCTAGGCGATCATCAAAGGGTTGTGGAACAAAAGATGGCTTTGGAAAAAGAATATAAAGTGGTGGTGTTTGTTGAGATGAGGAAGCCAAAGCATTAACTTGAGATATGGAACTGTAGACACAGAAAAATTGGCAAAGGCTTAATTCAATCAAAAGGTGCATCAAATCATCAAAATAGCACTAAAAATCAATAAATGGAACAAAGGCAATTCAAATCAAAGGAAAATTCAATTAAATGATTAAATAAAGCTTGAAAAGGGGAAAAACACTAAGAAATTGATTAAATTCAATTAATGACATAGTTGTTGAAATGAAAAATCAAAATGAACCTCTTACCCTTCATGGCTAAATTTAATTACTTTAATTAATTAATAAATATGAATTTCCCTCAACAAAGGAAAAAGGAGACAAAATGGACACAAATCACTCACTTTTGTTGAAATGGTCCAGCCTTTTGAAACCATTTAAATGTTTGTCCCCCCAATTTAGGGACAAAGCAAAGCCAATTGACCTTACCCAAGCATAACCATGGTTATCTCACTCTACCCCCTACCCTTGGGAAAATCTTATAAATAGAAGGCATTTTGAGGCATTATTCATCCACTCCATATCTTTGAATTGCAGCAAAGCTCTTGCAATTTGCATCCACACCACTCACTTAGCATTTTCATTGATAATTAGCTTAAATTGTTGATCATTTTAAATATTTTCTTATCAAATAGAGCTAGAATTTGATAATTAGATCTAGTTTGCATATCATTCTTAGTTCAATTCTCATAATTAGAGTGTCACTAGTGAGGATTTGCAGCTGAGAGCCTCACTTACTACTTCAATTTAGATAACCATGAGATATTTAGATTAATTTGTGCATTATTTAGATTAGTTTGCTTTGAATAGTGTAAATTCTCTTTAAATCTTGTTATTTCATGAAGGTGTAAATCACTCACACACAGGAACCAACACCACTTTTAGTATTATGTGAAGGAGGATCAATGTGGATTTTAATGCCTTATTCACTGATACCAAGTCCTAAGCCACTATATCCTTATTTATTAGAGATATCATATCATATATTCTAAGTAGCTTTAAGTGTAGAAGGTGAAGGATATTCATCTTGAGGTTTTATAGGAGTGTGTTTTATAAGGAGGAATAGAAGGAGTATTTTATTTAAGAGATTCTCCATCTCTATTCTCATTATCTTTAGGTGGTGAAGAAGAAGAAGGATTATCCAAATTCTCTCGACTAATTGATATTCTTGGAGAAAATTCATCAAGAAAATGTATAACAATGGGATCATGGATAATATCTTGATAACTACTGAAGTTTCTAGGGTCATCAAGGGAACTAGTTTCTTTGAGACTATCCACTATAGTAGGTAGAATGGGAGAAGGTCTAGGTCTTTCTATAATGGAATCACTAGGAGCTAGGTCTCTATCATCAAGATAAGTAGGAACTATGGGAATAAGACAAGGAAGATTATGAGGATCCACCAAGACCCTTATGTCATCTATATAAGTCATAAATTTAGTTAATATTTGAAGAATAAAGATGCATGAAATATTAATCAAGCTCTTGAAATATGCTTTATAAGGAAGAAAAATGTTTGTTAATCTCATAACTCTATATGTAAGGATACCACGAATGAACATAAGAAAAGTGAAATGAAAGAAACCATGATTCACCCCATGTATTTGATAAAGAGAAGTACAAAGAAATATAAAAACATAAGTTATCACACACTAAGCTAACTTAGAAAATTCCTTGTGATTGATGATATTTATAAACAAGACAACAAGATATAGGCACCAAATTAGAATGGAAATGTAATGCTTCAGGTTCACCAAAATTTATAATGGAAAATGGTGAGCAATGCTAGAATGTAGATCACTGACCAAATTCATGGGCTCATATATATTAGAATAAAAAATCATGCCTAAATGAATTTTATTAGCACAACCAAGGGAGGAAGGGTGCTAATGCAAGATCTATGTTAAGGGGGATTCAATATTCTTAAAGAGAGAGAGATTGATGATATGAAAGGAAATTTGATCTATGAAAGTAAGTGCAAGAAAAAGAAAAAGAATGAATGTACCTTGGAATAAGATGAGGAGTTTTGACCTTTGAACCTAAATTTGACCATCACCTAAATGTCGAAATCAATTATAACTCTAGATCTAGGAAATTGAGACGTGTAACTATCTGTTCTGCAATTATCACCCAAAAAGTGCAGGGAAAAGTCAAGAAGTCAACTTGTACCTAGGGACAAGTCAAGAAGTCTACTTGTTTCTGGTAGTAAAAATCTAATGAAAATTTACAAGATCTTGCGTCTGCACCTGTAATTCTTAGATACAAAATTGTGACTCTACAACCTATTCCTACACACAAAGAAATAGGGAAGAAGGTTGAAGAAATGGGTTTGGCATATTCAAACCCTTGTTTAGGAATAAAACTTGAAATGAAATGAAATAAAGGACAAGTATGTTGCCATGTAACAAAGATTGGATATAAAAAATGAAGTATATCATACCATGTAGATGCAATTACCTCTTAGAATGTGAAAAATATTGATGCAATAGATTTTGACTAGACACAAAAACCCAAAATGAAATCATGCAAGACAAAACCTCATGAATTAGATGTTATAATTTTCCACAATGTTTGATTGGGGAAGAGAGAGTAGAATAAAGCTTGAATGATGAATGTGGATCTCCTTTCTTGATATAAAAATCCTTATCTTGGCCTCTAATGGAGAAAGAAGCTAGATCCATGGAAGGGAACAACTTCATTACATGAGAAGAATGGAGACTTGGATGTTTGATGGATCTTGATGACTTCCTTGCACTTGAATGCTTGGATGACTCTCACTTGATGATAACTTGAATATGAATATTTGGTAACAATAATGGATGCCAAAATGAGGGGAGATAACATCATTTTATACCCATTTCAAAGCTCAAATTGAATCTAGGCCAACCATACATCTAACCCTTAGAGGAAAACCCCAACATCGGGCCCTGGGCTAGATCTGGGTTAAAAAACCCATGGACAAGTTAGCTCTTGACTTGTACGCCAAGGACAAGTTGAGAAGCTTACTTGTAATCTAGCGAGAAGTTGACTAGTTGACTTTTCCTAGGTAGAACTAGCTCAAAATCCTGGAAATATTGGGAAAGTTGAGATGAAGTGAGGGGAGAAAATGAAGGTTACCATGGGGTCAAGATAGATCCCAAAATATGAAAATAAATGGATGGGTCCTAGGTGAGAAAATGAATTAGGGGATTGGATGGAAGAGGGGAAATCATGTCTAGAAGAGAGATCCAACCTTGAGCTCAAGAAATATTAAAGGAGGAGGAATAATCATATTTGAACTAGGTATGCATTAAGGTGCAATATGAGGTCCTATCATAGAAAACACACTAAAGTAGACAGAGAATGGTTCCAAAATGAGCACACGTTAGGTGCTTAATTTTTAGGATGATACAATATTTAATTTGGTAAGTGAAGTAATTTTTCATGATATTTATGGATATAAGAAGGATTGATATCTATAAGGAGATTCTTAACCCTATCATAATTATACACATCTATTTTTTTAGGTCTGGAATGAGTGTTCTCATCCAGGTCTTCATATTTTCTCAATTCTATATTAGGAGATAGATCATGAATGCAATGCATAATATCATCTTATATCAAAATATGTTGATGGTTGTGGTAAGACCTATGAAATTAAAGAGGATCTAGAGTGATGGGTGTACCAAGATTGACATGTTTAGCTTGTTCCTCTTGCACCACAACATCTTTATGAGGAGATGATTTATTACTACTCCCTAATGTTGCATCTCTATTTGGGAGATAATTTATAGGAGTGTTAATGTTATTCTCATTGAAAAATATACCCTAGGAGAGGTATGAGTGTGATTTATTAATGCTTCATCTATAGGAGATGCATTATGTAGGTATAGAAAAGGTAGAGTAACATCAAGAAAAGTACTATCATCCTCTAGTTCTAGAATGTACTTATAAGTAAGATGATCTTTAGAAGAGGGACAAAAATAACTTCTTAAAGCTTCATCTTTATAGGGAATTTCATTAAAATGGATAGAAAGGCCCCTTCCTTAGAAGGGAGATCTTTAAAAGAAGTGTTGATAGTGCCTTCTTGCATGACAATGTCAGGTCATGAGTGGGATCAAATTGGGGAGGGGGTAAATCATACACATGGATGAAAGGGAGAACTAGGTTATCATCATCTTGAAAAAGGTGGATTACTTTAGGCTTTTCATTCCCTAAAATGTAAGTGGCATTAACTTGATTAAGCTCTTTTTTCTCCAAGGTTTCATTTGTAGAAGGGAAAGCATCAAAGATATCACTCTTTTTACAAAGTATGTTCATGAGTAGGGAAAAATTTAGGATATGGATAAAAATCACTCATTAATGCCTCATCTCTAAAGGATATATTATTGAAATTAATAGGAGGTGAGGTATCATTAAAGGAATTGTGAATTAATAAGATAACGAGAGAATAATTTTGATGTAACTTGTTATCTCCAAATTTAGATTTCTAAACTCATCAAGATTATCTAGATGAAATCCTTATTTAAGCTACACACTAAAATATATAAAATATGAATCAAGTTAAGAGAAAAATAGAAGATTAATATTATTATTATTTTTCCCTAAGTTGAGTTGTTTGAGGGTAACTTTTAATTTCCATCCCTTTTGTATGTAATTGCATCTCATAACTCAATAATATTGTTGAGGTAATTTGGTGTTCTTGTTATTTATTATACCATCCTAAATTGGAAGCACTTCAATTTAGTTATTGTTTAGCTCTCCTTTTAGTGTATTTTCATTATACAATTGATTTTGGAACACTCCACAAACATATTTAATGTATTTCCTCTTTGACTTAGGTGAAATCAAGGTAGGAACTAAAACATCCTCTATTTCCCTCTTTGGCTTATACAAAAGTCAAGGTAGGATCTAATCTCTATGCATCCTCCTCTTCTTTTCCCATCTTGATCCTATTTCACATTCAAATCACATTTTCCCGCTTATCTTCCTGTTTCTTCTTGAACTAATTGCACATATGAAATCCTGGAGATTTTCCTATGAAACATGCCTCATGGGGTATAAGTTGAGGTCTACTTATATTTGGGGTACAGGTCAAGGTTAACCTATACCTAGGGTACAGGTTGAGGTCGACCTGTACCTAGCATAGGTTGAGGTTGAACTATACTCAAGGTTTTGATTTCATGAGATCTTGGGGCCCATTTTGGTAGTTGGCTCTCATAGAATTTTTGATGTCAAAATCACTATAAAAGAACCCTCATTTTCTTCATTTGGTAATAAGGACAAGAGAGCAAGATTTGGTGGACATCCCAATTTTACATAGAGAAATTAAAAGGTGGAATCCATAGCTTAGAATTATACATTGACACAAAGGAGTTCATCATCTACATCAATTTTGAATCAAACATCTACAACAATAATCAAGCATTCAAGACGTCATCATGGAGTTGCAAAAGAATTGTGAAGGTGGCTAGGAGTACTTTAGCTCTTGGGGGCTTGGTATGATTTCCTTTTTATTTTCATATCTATATTTTGTTGCTTCATACTTACACATTGGCATGCACTCAAGACATATTGATTGCATTTTCATACTAGAGTTTCAATCTCTAGGGTTAGATCTTGGCAATTAAATTTACATAGCTCATTGTAATCTAGATCCACATTCTAGATTCACAAGCACTAGAAATATTACATTTCCTAATGGCTATTCATGGAGGTGGGAATCACCAAAATGGGGGGTCGACTAAGGAAAACCCCTATATAGCCACCCACAAACACACTTTCCAAACTTGCAAGTTTTAGAGTACAAATTGTATTGGAGATTTGAGGACTCTTTTTGGAGTACTTTTCAGATCCACTTTTCATTCCAAGCTATGACACTATTAGGTACAGGTCGAGGTTTACATGTACCCTATTACTTTAGTACCTATTTATATGATTGATTTGAGAAGCTAGATATCAGATTTGTAGAAATCCATTCTAGTTTTTGGGTCTAGGTATATGTTGAAGTCGACCTGTACCTAGCAAAAAATAAGAAGTTGCCTAGATCTTAGTTGATGGCTTCAAATTATTTTGTTTAAAAATCAATTTGTTTTGGGGCTCTGATTAGGATAAAATCACTCTTTGATCACTCCTATACTCTTGATCTCCATGAGCACACATGCTATATCTCTATCCTTTGTTCCTACTTATCTAGATTATATTTGTATATATCTTTTACATAATATCCTCCTTATATCAGGATCAATATAAAGGTTCCAAACTTGCAAGGTTGAGGTCCTGTGCTTTTACCCTAGCTTCATTAGAGGTAATTTCTAGATCTGCTTTGTGGGAAAGGATCCCTCTTGATACCCACTTGTATCATTTCCCCACCTCTCTAAGGAAAAAATGGTGAGTGATCTACCATAGCATTGCCCGCTATCTTTTCTTACGATACATTTTGGGAACCCAAATCTTGCATGCAATTCATACATTTTATGTTGGTTAGTTAGATCTTTCATGTTGAAAAAAATAGACTGCATTTATTTTTTTGCATCTTGCATTGTATATTTAAATTTCCTCTTTCTTGCATTATAAAAGAAAAAAAATACCAAAAAATTTGTTGTCTTTTTCTTGCATATCATTCATATTTGAGAAAAATACAAGAATAATTGCATTTTAGTTTACTTTCAACATGTATGATTTATTTCATGAGTATTTTGATGATTCGTTCATTAGGCATGATGTTAATAACCCTTATGAGGTGCCTAGTAGTAAATATTTGGCTATGTTGGATGAGATCTCTCACTATCCCATCTCTACTATATCTTCCTCTACATCTCTTCAACCAAACTTTTACCAAACATTTCTTTCTTGGCTTCCCTTACATGATTCTATTTGTAACATTAAAACACCTAAATTAGTTATCCATGCTAAACTATTGATAACTATTAAAGGATTCCATTCTACTCAACCAATGGACAAACCTAAAGTATCACTATTAAAGGTTATCCTTAAACTCTTATCAAGCCTGTTATAACTATCAAAGGAAAATTGAGAAGTTCTTTGGAGTTTTTCAATGGTTAAAATGTGGTGTATCATACCTAACATACATAGAATAATCCTCAGCCTACTTATCTAATTCTTCCTACTTCTTTACCACCTTATCAAGCGGTGCTTCCTCCAACACTTTGTTTACCTCAACATTTTGGAAAGGAGTATGATTTGGTTGAACAATCACGCGCTACTCCTGCAAAGATCTCTTTATGGGAACTTATTCAAACTTCTCCTGCATATCAAGAGGTCTTGCAAAGATACTTGACCACCCTTCTAGCTTCACCACCCAGTCAAGACAATATCAACTCTTTCTTGGAATGTATGCATGCTATTCCCACCTCTCCTTAAATTTTTTTTACTCAAGATGATTTTCCCTAGAAGGAAGTTAAATATCAATATGATGCTCTTATGGTTTCTGTTATCATCAATGAGATTCTTATTCAAAGGACCATAATTGATAATGTGTTTGGATTGAAATTTTTTAGCTTGGATATGTTAAAAGAAATCAAAGCTAGCATGAAAACTCTTAAACCAAACAATATTCCTATTCGTGGCTTTGATAACATTGCTATAAAAATATTGGGTATCATAATATTTCATGTTAAGGTGGGTCTAGTTATTTTAGACACTCCTATTCATGTGATGCCTTGACCCCTTTATTACAACCTTATTTTGGGTAGACCATGGTTACATAATATGCATACTGTTCCTTCAACTCTTCATTGCAAGGTTAAGTTTATGGTAGACTGAATAGTTGTTTGAACACAAAATCTACTAAGGCTCTATGTCTGTTGAGGAAAAATAAGAGCCTGACTCCAAGGTTGATACTCAATTTGTACAAGAACCTTCTTCTTCCACTTCTTTTTCAGAAGATGATTGGGGAACTTTGGATTTTACACCAATATTTATTGGATAATATAAATTTCTAGATCTTTCATTTATGCAACCTAAAGTTGACAACACCAAAGTATCACTACAAGTCCTCTTTCTAGTGAGCTAAGTAACAACTTCATTGCTGCTTCTATTAATGAAACTATAGAAACTATTAAGCTTAATTATTATGACATAGTGACCTATGAAGCTCCATTAACTCTTTCAAATATGACTTATTGTTATGGTCTTGGCTAACAGTTTCTTGTGAAATATGGATTTAATGAAAATGAGTGTGGTAAATTTGAACAAGGGATACAAGTGTTGTTAGAGAATGAAGCACATGAACATTCTTATGGATTGAGATTTAATCCTTATAAACAAGCACAACCACATACTTTAAATGTCAATCATATTTCTATTAGACCTCTTCAACTTGTGAACCCTTATATCATCAGTTTTGATAAAAAAACTCCCCTTGCCACCTTTAGTATTAATGATGCTTTGGTTGAATTCTTGGGGGCATACACTGATCTTCCTCCTTTTAATCATAATAGGAGAATGCCTTATTTCTTGAATGCTAAAGCATATTTTGGAAAATAATTTGATTCTAAACATCATCCTGATTCTCCTTTTCCCATGGATGTTGCCCCCAAATGTAATCTTTTGATTACTGACACCATTGATGTGTAAATGGATCCTAATGACCCTGGAAAAGTTATCAAAATAGACAAGTGTTTAAATGAGGAAGAATGTGCAAATCTTACTTCCCTTCTCCTATAATTTGTTGATATATTTTCTTGGGTTTATTTTGATATTCCTGCCATTGAATCTAGGATTTTCACTCATAATATTGTTCTTTCTCCTAATGCTAAACATGTTAAATAAAAGATACATAAGATGAATCTTAGTATTTCTCTTCTTGTTAAAGAGGAAATAGAAAATATTCTTGATGCTGGCCTTATACATCCCATAGACTATTCTCCTTGGATCTCAAATCAGACTATAATAGACTTAGATCATTATGCAAAAGACCAAGCTAAGGCTTATGCATTACAAATGAAAAAACTAAGCCAATTTCTGAAAGTATAGTTTCTAGTCATAGTCACTAAAATTTGATTCCAGATCTAGAAAATACAAAAAAAATTATGCACTTAAAAAAAAAATTGCACCTAAAAAGGAGTTCATATGAACTCAAACGAGGCCTTGGAAGTTGCAAAAACTGAGATTTGTGATTTTTAGAAAAATTCAGGAACAGAGATCAGAAACCACCTAAACCATTATGTAGATCATGAAATTCTACCCCAAAACAAAAAAATTGCTCGAAAAAAGGAGTCCAGATGACTGAGATATTGTTGTTTGAAAATCGCCTTTGAAATTATTTTTTCTCAATCGCCGCTGCCACACTTCCAAAATTCAAATAGCTCTAGATTTGGCCTCGGGTGTCCGATTTGGACGAAACAAAATTTTATTTAGGAGTTTTTGGACCTCCTTAATATGATGCCAACCTCTGATTTGCACCAACAAGCACTAATATTAACCTGCAATAGAAAGCCACAAAATACAAAACCCCAAATTTTCTCCAAATAGACTATGCAATGGTGATGTCCAAATACCTTTATTCTACACCCACAATTGAATCAAGCCAAGATTAGACTTCTTGAGAAGATGTCTTCACACCTTGAGAGCTCTGATACCATGTTAGAGTTTTAGGTGACTCTACAACACCCCCAGGATCAAATGCAAGACCAAGATAACTTCCACAAGAGATTGGCAAGACAATTGCATTAAGATGCAAGAATGATATTATTGATCATGGACATGATTAAAATGTACATAATAGGCTTCCTTATATAGGAAAGGAGATAAGAGACAATGATAAGGAGTTGATAAGATATCACCTATGCTAGGTGTAATCACATGTCCACCAAATGTGGATCATCCTCCATTATGCAATAAAGCATGTGCAATAGATTAGGATGATAATGTGATAAGAGCATGAAAGGTGGATCTCACACACAAAGAGGTATGTGATGACAACTATCACACCTAAAGTGGAAATTCTCCTACACCATGTGCTTAAATGAATGTGCACACTCCTAGGTGTCTCAATCACAACTTACTATGCAATGCATTAACCTAAGTAAGATTAAGTTAAGTGTAATTAGGAATAATTAATTACACCAACAGTATCCAAGGGTGAAAATAAAATTAGGATTTGTACTGATTTTTGTGACTTAAACAAAGCTTCCCTAAAAGATAATTTCCCTCTTCCAAACATTGATATGATAGTGGATTCTACAATAGGATACACTTTATTATCTTTTATGGATGGTTTTTTTTGGATACAATCAAATATTTATTCCTCCAAAAGATCAATATAAATCTACCTTCATTACTCCTTTGAGAACCTTTTGCTGAGTTGTTATGCCTTTTGGATTATAGAATGCACGTGCTACATACCAATGCACCATGACCTTAATATTCCATGATTACATCCATAAGATCCTTGAAGACTATGTTGATGATATCCTCACCAATTCCATTGAACGTGGTGACCATGTGCCTATTCTTAGAAGGATTTTCAAAAGAATACATAAATACAACATACACTTGAATCCCCATAAATGTTCTTTTGGTGTTGCTAGTGGAAAAATTCTTGGATTTATTATCTCTAATCACCACATTGACGTGGATATTGAGAAAATTGATGCTATTGTTAATATCCCACCTCCCTAAAACATCTCACAACTTCATAGTTTACAAGGAAAAATACAATCTATTTGAAGGTTTGTATCAAACCTTGCAGACTGACAATTCCCTTCACTTCCTTGTTAAAGAAATATAGTACTTTCACTTGGAATGAATAATGTAAACAATCATTTGAAAAATTCAAAGAATATCTTGCTAACCCTCCTATCTTACAACCTTCTTAACCTAATTGACCATTTTTCCTTTACACTTTAGCTTCTTCAAATGCATTAAGCTCTATTTTAGCTCAACATGATAATAATGGATAAGAACAACTAGTATATTACATTAATTTTACTTTAGTTGAATATAAAATGTGATACACTACAATTGAAAAATAATGTATTTCTTTCATTTTTTCTTGTCAAAAGCTCCAACATTATATTATTAATGCTGAAATCAATATTATTGTTAAATTTGACCCTTTGAAACATCTTTTCTAAAACTAATCTATTAGGACGTCTAGCTAAATGGGTTATGCTCTTAAGTGAGTTTGGATTAAAGTTTGTTGCTAAAAAAGAAATTAAATGACAAGCTTTGACATACCATCCTGTTGAGGCTCCTTCATCTATATCAACTTCTGATCCTATTACCTTTCCTGATGAATGTGTGTTACCAATTGACATTGATGATACTTGGGAATTATACTTTGATGGGTCTAGATGTAAAACCAGCTCCAATGTTGATGTTATTATTTTATCTCCCTCAAAGAAACCTATTCCTTTATATTGTCATCTTAATTTCTCTTGTACTAATAACATCACAAAATATGAAGCTCTTATTGTTGGATTAAAAGCAACTTTATCCCTGAAAACTAAAAGTATCAGCATATTTGGCGATTCACAACTAATTGTGCAACAAATTAATGGTACTTATCAAACTAAGAATGATAAGTTGACATAGTATCATGATTTGGACTTATCTTTGCTTGCTAATTTTTTTTCTAATTCTATTTCATCACTCCCTCAAAAATATAATCGACATGTAGGTGCCATAGAAAGTTCTGCATCTCTTATCTCTTTAGAGGACAATGTGGAAATTTATCAATTCACTATACATACCCTTGTTACTCCTGCTATTTCTAATAGTTCTAGTACTGATACTTATTTTTTTTAGCTTAAATTGGGATGAATGGTATTCCCATATCTTTTGGTATTTAAGAGATAGTACTTTTCTCAAATCAACATTAAGGAATACTATAACTCAAATTTGTAAACTTTCTACTCGATACATCATTCTTTCTGACATTATTTCTTAGATGCCTAAATAAGAATGAGATCCTTGTGGCTTTACAAGAAGCTCATGCATGATCTTGTGGTGGGAATTGTGGTGGAAAATCTTTAGTTAACAAGCTCCTTCGTATGGGATATTATTGGAAAAATATGGAACAAGATTATTTTTCTTTTGTCAAATGATGTCCTCAATGTAAACATCACAATAATCTCATCCATGATCTTGTGTATGAACTCTGATCTCAGGTAGCTTCATGATCTTTTAACATTAGGGGTTTGAATCTCATTGGAAAAATATTACCTCCTTCTCAAGGACATAATTAGATTCTTATTGCTATTTATTACTTCACTAAATGGGTTGAAGCTATTCCCCTTTGCTCTACGACAACTAACATCATTTGTGATTTCATTCTTCAAAACATAATTTCTAGATTTGGTATCCCTTCCACAATAATATCACACAATGATACTTCTTTTAAGAATAAGGAAGTAACAAAGTCTCTTGAGAAGTATCATATTTATCAATGATTCTATACTCCTTTCTATCCTCAATCTAATGGTCAAGTTGAAGCTTTGAACAAAGTTATTGAGAAAAATCTTAGAAAGATTGTTAACAAATATGCTAAGGATTCACATACACAATTAGCTTATATTTTATGGGATTATAGACCAAGTGTCCGCACTACAACTAGAACATCCCTATATAATTTGGTTTATAATGCTGATGCTATTATGCCTTTAGAATTAGAAATTCCTTCATTATGAGTGTTGTGGTCCCACAACCATGCTCCCCTAATGGCCCTTATGACCTTAGGGGCCCCCCTTCTACTTTCTTCTTGTTTCACTTTTGTTGTCTTTGTTTTTTGTCCCTTGTTTTTCTCAGTTTTTGGCCTTTTCAGCTTTGTTGCCCTTTCGCACTTTCGAATGTCCAAAACTGTGAAAGGCCCAGTAGAGCAAGTAGCACCTCATCTTTGGGTCTTTCGGCTCTCAACATTTTTTGGACCTTTTGAAAGTTCACAACCCCAAAAGTCTGACTCTCGTGGGAGTCGACCTTTCAAGTTTGCCAGCCTTTCAGAGGTTTGCACCCCTGAAATGACTGAAAGGTTGGCTTCCCGAGGTGCTTATGTCAGCTACCTAGGAAGCCTATAAAAGGCACAAAGGGCTTTTAAACCTTCACTTTTACACCCTCTCTTGTTGTTCCAGAGCCTTCGTTGTGCGCTTTCACTCCTTGCTCATGTTGTCACTTTGCTGGTCATCCTCGAGTATTTGGTGTTTGTTCTAGGTTTGTTGTCCTTTCTTTTCCTTTTTCCTTTTTTTTCTTTCATTGTTTCTTTTCTTTTGGTCTTTAGGTTAGGTCTTTGGGTTTGTTGGCTTCTTGACCCTATCCTTTAGTATCTAGGGCTTGTGTTTTTTCTTTGAGTCAGCCTTTTTGGCCATAGGGATTGTCAAGGTAGTCACCATGCATCCCTTGGTGAGT
The DNA here is from genome assembly GCA_027943335.1 of Chamaecyparis obtusa. Taxonomy (NCBI): domain Eukaryota; kingdom Viridiplantae; phylum Streptophyta; class Pinopsida; order Cupressales; family Cupressaceae; genus Chamaecyparis; species Chamaecyparis obtusa. The sequence goes on along the minus strand of BSBK01004753.1, from coordinate 570,203 downwards.
TTTTGGTCAAACTCACCGTTAGAATCACTTTTCCAATCCAACTATAAACCCTAGTTTTGGACCTTCGGGGTCTGAAACTTTTGGAGCACTCACAAATTGATAAAATCTCCAAGTGCTAGCACCTTTTCAACATTTCGATGTTGTCACACATTGAAACATTCTACACCTCTGAAATGTTGAAGTGGACCTTGCCTTATGCTCCTTGCTTTCAGTACTTTTGGCCATATCAACCTTTTCACACGCCAAAGATATTTCACTCCCCAAATCGCTGATTTTTTCTAGGAACCCCTCCTCAGCCTTTCGGCCTTTTCGAATGTGTCAGCCTTTTCAGCTTCTGGGGTTTCCTCACCCCCAATTCACTGAAAGCTCTTTGAACATGGTAGTAAGGCCTCTTTTAGTGGTTTTGGCCTTTACGGCCTTTTAGGGATGCAACACCCCTGATGGTCCAAAAGGCTGAAAATTCCTTTTTTGACCCATTTGAACTTGAAAATTAGTAATATACTTTGTTTTTGGGTCTTTTCCTCTCATCATGTTACTCATTCATGTCTTTTCCTCTTTGTAGATATGGTCGAGAAGGTATTAGCATCACCAGAAATGAAGTATCAGTTCAAAGGATACCATCCACCGTCCAAGGTGACCGACTTGCACGCAGGAATAACTGATACAGATATTAGGAATGTGAGCTGGAATGAGTACCTAAATAAGTGTGCTTAGCTAGTGGGACACTTAGAGGACTGCACTTCATTAGTCATTACTCTCTAGTGAATGCGGTAGCGCACCCAGTCTCCATCCAGTCGACGAAATTGATCAGCACACTGGCTAGTAACTATGTGCCAGATGAGTGCATAGTTAAGAACAATATTGGAGAGGTGGTCCTAGACCTAAGGCCCAACAACATTGAAGATGTTTTCCATTTTCTCAAAGGGGTAGATAAGTTCTTTAATTTCAATATCAACAAGGGGATGGAGTTTTACAACAAGGACACACAAAGGTCTCACAACATCCTTAACAATGAGTACCTGATGCATCCATTGCCCAAGAATAGATTGGATAGAATTGATATGAGGAGAGGCTATATGAAAGAGGATATCTAGGCAGCCATAACAATGATCAATAGGGTGTACGGGCTGCCCAAGTCCCACCAACTGGAACCTTGTATGATCTTCCTGATCCAAAAAATAAAAGAAAGGTAGGCAAGGTTTGATTGGGCGGCTATCCTAAGTGACCAACTGGACAAACAAATGATTTGGGTGAAGACACACTCCAATTTCTACATGACATCCTATGTCATGTACTCACTAGCCACGAGGGTAGTATATCCAGGATTGACCAAAGTTGGAAACATCGGAGAACAAAACACATGGCCATTCACTTTGTACCCTCAATTGGTGAGGAGAGACTTCACACACAATAGCCCAGAGTTCAGAATAGTTAATGATGCCTTCATTTTTGTAATCATACACTCCATTGAGGGTGACTATGCTAAAATGTTATCAATAGAAGTAGTGGCTAAAGTAAAGGCCATTGGGGCTTTTTATATACAATTCTAGACATTCACATACATTCAAGTGGCAGGAAGCACCTTAGCACCTAAGAAGCTCCCAAGGTACCCTTCTGACAGGGTAGTTCTACTGGAGATAGCAAGACAGTTATCTGATGCCCATGAGTACATCAAGCATAAGAAAAAGCCATTGACCCCCACTCTATACCAGACATGAAAGTCTGCAAGTCCTTGATTGGAGAATGGGATGAATTCCCACTGTCGACCTATAATATAGTGAGGCCTCACTTCAACCCCATTAGTACCTATAGCCACATAATGGGAAGACACTACGTTCATGAGTTGCATATTGAAGACCATTGGGCTAATTATGTGGATGATTATGAGGTAAGAGTTCGTGACTATTGTCGGATGAGTCTAGAGCTGGCACAGGGTGCACTTTTGTTGAAGATTTTGTAGAAGGCGGTAGATGCTGACTTGGATAAAATTTTGGATTTCATATACAATACAGACAAGGTGTTCACAAGGGCCATTTTAAATGTAGAAATGGATCAAGATGAGAATGACATCATGGATTTCAAAGCCTATCATGTGATCAAGCTAACTAAATCTTGGATTTCCCTTCCTTTTCCAATGCAACTGCTCCCCATGAAGCAACTCCCAGAGTAATCCTCTTATGAAAAGAAGAAGAGAGAAGAGATACTGAAACCATAGTTTAAAGAGGCTGCTCCTTTGAAGCTAGAAACTATGTATCGACATGAGTACCCCACCGCATATGGTCCTACCACACATTCCAAGAAAGTTAAAACCAAGATGACCGAAAGTATTGCATTGCCGGAGGCACCTTCACCTAAGGACCAAGACTCTCCAAGCTCAACAAAGAGAACAAAATTCAAGATCATGGGGCCCAAGCCATCTGGAGTGATCAAGGGTCATGTGTGCAAGAGGAAGAGAGGCTTAATGCCCACACATATGGATACCCTAGTGGAGGATGATGAAGATGATTTGATGAAGTTCCCCTCAGTAGGAGGACTTGGTCTACGAGATTCTTGAAGAAAAGAAGGATAATGGATGATGATCCTAAGGATGATGAAGGGGCTACATAGGGAGAGCCAATAAATTTGGATGACCTCGGTGATGATGAATTCAACATCATAGATTTTGTGGGGCTGCATGGTTTCAAGGAGTCTAAGAAACAAGATCCTATGCAATTTACTAGTCTTTTTAGTGGCTTAGGAGAGGGTCTACAATAGGGACCTCCAGGGCGAGGTGATATTGAGATAACTGAGACCCAAGGGGAAACTACAGAGCCAGAAAATGACTCTTTTATAGGGGTCACATCAAAAGAAGATGGAGCTACACAAGTCCCATTGAATTCATCTGTTCCACCTCCACCTCCACCATGACCTTCAACTCCTCCTACAGTTCCACTTCAGGAGCTTCCCACTACCCCACTTTCCACTCCCATACAGAACACTCCATTGCCTCAACAACCTTCTTCATCCCATGTTCCCCTCTTGACTCTGCCTCCACCAACCCATTCAACCACTCCCCTTGTGTCTCGTACACCTCCCCCACTCAATATTCCTCCCCAAGTTCACATTGAATCAGTGCCCCAGAGCTTGCAAGAGCTAGAGAAAGAAGCAGAAGTCATTGGAAGAGAGAAAATGGAAGAAATTCATATAGGATCCAAGGAGCCAAATGACAAGGGAGAGTCATAGGTGGAAGAGGAACCACATACTAAAGAAGATAAGCCACAAACAAATACTGAGGAACAAATGGTTGATGAGAAGCAAACTGTTGATGAGGGAGAACATGAACAGGACACTGGGAATGAGCAGGAAATGTGAGAAGAAGAAAGTCAAGAGGAAATAAGGGTAGAACACTTAGCAACCTCTTCTACATTGGCTTCTCCCTATGAGCCATTGAATGCATTCTCAAATCCCACATGGTTTACCAAAGAAGTGCAGCCGAGGGTTAGAGTATACATTGATGATGAGGTTGACATGACCATGCTAGGGCATGCTTTCCACCAAATAGCACCAGTTCCCAAAGCAAGGAGAATGTCTTATGTAACAAAAGATTAAACAGGGAGGTGGAAAGCACAGGTGGCTATTCCTACAATGGATGTTGGTGTAAAGGAGATCACTTCGGATGATTATGTGTTGGAGGAGGTAGACTTGGGGGAACTAACTAGGGAAGGTAGCAAAACCTTGACTACTTTGGGCTTGAAGCATGAGGCTTCATGAATAAAGATGAAGAAAGGATAAAAGCTCTAGAAGAGCAAAACAAAGCTATGAAGAAATTCATTTTGAAGATAGTGGGTCCAATTGACCCTAATAACCCCAAAGCCTCATTATAGACAATTTTGGAGAAGAAGGGGGATATAGATATAGATGTTCCACATTCTTTTGTACAGGCTTGTGCTGAGTGGAAGCTGGATTTTGAGTAGTTCGCTAGCTTATCTCTCAGAAGGATCCTAAGGCCCTTTCAGAACATTTTGGCGGATATAACTTCTTTAGTGGAGATCATGAGTGAAGAAAATGGTGTAGAAGAGACCATCCTCAACTGGGTTAAAGTGTTGGATGAGATAACGATGATAAGAAAGCAACGCTTCCAGGTTTTGATGAAGATATATGAAGGGGTGGAATTGGATAATTTTGAAGAATGAATCCAAGAGATAGCAGTGACATTGGCCATATTTGAAAAGATTCTCAAAAGGTTGAGCAAGGGAAGGGATGATAGCATGCTTTTTGCAAAAGAGTTGCAGGAGTTCTTTGAAGGCTTGGATCTAGATTTGTTTGATGAAGATGATGATAAGACTATGCATTTAGTAAATGACATCATTGATCAGTACCTAGGCATATTCTGAGGGGTGAAGTCTAAAGAAGACCTCCAGTAGATGTTCTATCAAAAGGAGGAAATTCAAAAAATACTAAGTCAAGAGGAAGAAATAAAGGCTTTTGCAAAAGAATTGATTGACTTCAAAGATAGGAAGAAATAGATCCTTCAAGGGATCAAGATGCCAGACTTTGATGAGGTGTTGGAGATAGTAGATAGGTTCAAGAAGGCACATCCAAAAGTGCCTCCTAGCTAGTTAACCTCCAGTTCAAAATCTACCAAATTTTGTGTATAGGAGATTCAGTTTTGACACTTAGCCAATTTTGCAGTGCTTGATTTTTGCCATTTCAGCCATAGGGAGTTTTCAGCCACCTACAAGTTTGACAAGTCCGACAAGTCCAAAAATTTTGGAGATAAAGGACTTGGCACTTAGTCAATTTTAGGTCTTGAGTTTTTTGGACCAACTATCGAGATTTGGGCATTTTTTGGCACGTCTGAAAGTTAACTCCAGTTATCTCAGAGATCACTTTCTAGTCACTCAGGCTTCCTTTTTGGGATCATTTGTGCATGATTTTGGGATCTCTTCCAGTTGGGTCCATGTGGAGAAGCTGGAACCAAGGTCAAGGGTGCAAACATGAAGATTATCCAGTGCATGCACAAGTTCCAGCTCCGTTCTCGAGTCATCTAATGCATAATTTGTTCAAATCTTTGTAATACATGAGGATTAATTTCATGCTAGGATAGTTTAGCTAAGCTTTTAAAGTAGTTTCTTTAATGCAAGCTTTAGTTTAGATTTACTTTCAAGTTTTAGCTGCAGCGAAACCCTAGCTGCGAAAATAAGAGCAGAGCTCTATACATTGTAATAAACAATGTAATGAGGGTTGAGTTGATGATTAATACAAAAAATACAATTGGTGCTTCATTCATGGTGTGATTTATCTGCTATCTATGCAAAATTTGTGAATGTGTGATTTGCTCATTCTTTATTTCAAAGAGCCAATTGGTTGTTTAATGATTTTGAGTTTGTGATCTTTTAGTTTGGTGTTTGCTGGTATTACATCACCGTGTTGTGATGAATTCCTTGAGAAGATTATTCTTTGGTGCTTGAAGATTAACTTGTCTCACGTGTGCACACATCAGGGGCAGCTTTGTGATTTGATGAGTTTTGACTTATCATACGTCTCCATTTGTTTGATTTCATTGATGATTGCATCCATTTAGCTAAAGATTGTGACATGATCTGATCTCTATTTTGTGGGTTTCTTCATCTTCTTGGTTATTTAATTCGCATGGTGGTGTGATGCTAGCATATGTCTGTTAGGTTTCTTTTCAACAATTTCATTCAAATCTCTTGTTACCCTACATTTCCTAACCCACTTTGCAAGTTACTTTCAGTAGATTAATTAAATTATCATGACTTTTATTCTTAAAACTAAAAATCATATAAAAAAAGAAGAGAACTTTTGGTTTCCTAAAGTTTGTTTTGGCAGTTTCCCTTAAGAGAAGAACCAGCAAAGGCCTCCTTGTTAAAAAATTCACATTTGTCTTCCGTTGAGCTATCCAAGTGGTTGAGACCCAACCGGAAGGAACCTTGAGATTGATTCCATTAGTCTTCCAAGAGGGGAAGTTGCTCACGTAAATTCCTAGCCATTGTCTTCTTATAAAAACGATGCTCAACAATGAGTTTCCTTAAATGGTATAATTGATTGTGCCACTTTTAGAGAACAACGATTACAAAAACTTGAAATGTTAGATGAGAAATGAATTAATGCCCTTGAACATATCAAATATTATCATAAATCTCTTCAGATAAAGTACAACAATAAGGTGATTGAACATTCCTTTTTAGTTGGAGACTTGGTTCTTTATGAGAATCAACGTAATCTTAATGATCTACTTGGTGAAAAAGGCAAGTTTAGTCCTAATTAGCTTGGACCTTATGCCATTATGGAGGTTTATGGTTCCAGTGCGTATACAATCTCTAATATGGATGGTATACATCTCAAAGATCTTATAAATACCATGCACTTGCATCGGCATTATACTTAACCCTTCCTTTCTCTCTCTATATTTTATTTTATCTGCTTGTATTTCCTTTACATTTAAAGCATTATGTGTTCTTGCATGTTTTGCTTCATTCCTGACAAAAATATTTCACATTTTGGTCTTGAATATTAATCATTTTGGTTAAGGTATTACCTAGGAGATACTTGCACATAGCTTCTTTTTTGTCTAGTCTTATGTTTGCAATTTATTTCATGCATATTGATTTAATCTTAATGTTATTGCTTGTATAAAAATCAATCATAGAGACATTACAAGAATAAATAAATATGAAATATTATATATATATATATAAATAAATAAATAAATAAATAAATAAATAAATAAATAAATATATATATTTATATATATAATATTTATATATATGTGTTTAGGTACATGGATGACACTATAAAAAATGTGCCCTATATATCTAAGCAATCATCATTTGTATATCAAATCAGTTCTCCTCCATAGGATGGTGACTTCCTGATCTCTTAGGTTCACAATGGGAGGTGGATGTTTGATGTGTGCTAGGTGGTCTATGGGATGTCATAGACCATGAGTGACTCCTCGATGAGCTCCACTCTGACCAACCATGTAGTCTACCTCATAGCTCCTATAGATCACACTCAACCTCTACCAAATGTCTTTCAAGTTGCTCCTCGTTCTCCATTCTCAACTGTAACTCTAAGGCCATTGATGAGAAAATATCCTTGTACTTGTTAGGATCTCACAATACATCATATCTATGATATGAGGTGGATGGTACCCTTGATGCTATAGTCATGTCTATTAGGACATCACTCAGAAAGTGCCTCCATCCCTCAACATCAATTGTAACATATTTCATCTAATTCATATATTACATGCATGTTAAAATATTCAAATTATTATTTTATCTATCTATTCATACTTGGGTCTCCCTCCTGGTAGTTAGGATTGCCGGTAGTTGGATACATGGGATCCTTTCCCTGAGATGCTACTGGGGGCATAGACTAGCTAGTCTCTCTATGCTCTCAATATCTAGTGGATGTTGAGGGAGGTGTCTTTGAAGAAGGCCTTGGTGGTTGAGACCACCAAGGAGTAGTCTCTACTATAAATTTTGGCTCCTCCTCTAGTGCGCTATGTTCCTCCATCATGGGTGCCTCCTCCACTATGTCTCATGGATTCTCATTGTCCTCCATTTCCTCTGCTAATGGTGTTGTATCATCATCATTAGTTATATCGTCATCATCATCCTCATTGTCATCATATCCATCCCTGGCTGCTACATGTTGTGCTCTATAGAATAGACTGGGATCCCCAATGGGGTAGCTTTTTGGGAGGATGGGCCTAACACTCTGCATGATTAGGTACCAAAGGTATTCTCTTGAAACACATACATCATATACTATAGGTGGCACCATGATATCTTTATCTCCCTCAGTATATGTCAGCTCTACATTATCAATCGTGGGTCATGGTACAGTCCCGAGCTTCCCTAGATATCTCTGCCCATGAGTGTATTGGGACACATGTGTAGGAAGAACCTATTGTAGATTGAAATATCATATGAATCTATCAAAATAGTAGGGAACCACTATATATATGTGCCTGCCCTCTAATAATTTGAATATCTGCATGCATCTCATCTGTACATTTTCATTTCTCCATACTCTCATGCTCATGTATGGTCTCCACACAATCTCTATACTTGCAAGCTAGTCCAAGGTGATCCTCCCATATGACACATCACCAAACTACCACATATCACTTAGTGGATAATAAAATTCTTGTGGTGCCACTGAATCCAAATCCAATGGATACCCCACTGGTCTGGTGCATATGACGTGCTCAAATATCCACACTTGTAGAAGTGTACACACTGTCAGTCTCTGTCTTTATTGTATCACAAACTTATCGAGCTCGTATTATATGTGGGCCAACATACTCCTACCCCAAAAATATATCACTCAATGTCTCTCCATTTGTCGTACAATGTGTGTCAAAGGTGTAGAGAATATTGTATCATTTGTATTAGGAGTCACCACACTAGCAATAGTACAAAGAAAATTCTTCCTGATCAAAGGTACCTCTCTTTTCCCATGGAGTATGGCCTTCAATTTGATATAGTCTTTTCATGTGAAAAAATGAGAACACCCTATACAATACTTATGATCTCTCATTTCCTTGTCATCACCCCTATCCAATCATAATCTCACTGTTTGTCCCAAGATTGGCGGTTGTAAGATCTGGTAAATATCCTCTAGTGTCACAGTCATCTCTCCTAATGGTAGATGGAATGTTCATGTATCCTTGTCCCATCTCTCCATTAGTGCTAGTAACATAGCCCAATGAAACCAAATCTATAGAAAGTAGTACATCCAATACAAGCCTACATCTCTTGTAGTGCCCACCCATAGTTTACTTTTGAGTTTTATATTGCCAAACTCTTTTAGGCCACTTTTATGCGTGTGTTGATTATTTCAATTTTATTATGCATTTTTGGATTTATAACATTACACGGTGATTTGATATTGGTTAATTATGGGATATCATATATTTATAGTCAGATGATGTTAGTTACTTTGATGATGATTATTTATATGTTTAAAATGTTTTTTATGTTTATGATTTTACTTACCCCATACTTTCATGTGTATGGCTATCATGTATGGTTTTAATTTTCCTCTTTGAAGTGTTTGATATGGTTGAGGAACAGAGTCGTAGTTACTTGCTAGCGGGATCCACACGATGTCCTGATCCCTGTCATTTCTTTATATATATATATATATGTACATGCTTGTCTTTTATGGAGATTTGTAGATATCGGGCATCAACTTCCCTAAATTGTCAGAATGAGTGTGCCCTATCACAAAGTCTCAATGGTAAGAGAGGGGAGATAATATTCAGATCAAAATCCCAACCTAAGCCATTTTATTATCCTAAAATAGTGGACATGTTTCTAATATTTTACCCTTCCAAATTTGTCTAGGTGGTGTAGCCCATAAACCTTTCCCTTGAGCATGACTATTATTTTATTAGTTTCACTTGGTCTTTGGTTGGTTGGTATGTTTGTTGTGATTAAATAATTTATTATGATTAATTATGTGGTTTAAATAATTATATCTTACTAAAAATAAAAAATTAAATGTGAAAGTATTTAATTAATGGAAATTAATTAAATATATTTATTAAATTTAAAGATTTAATTAAAAGTCTATTTGTGGAAATAAAAGTATTTAATTAATGAAAATTAATTAAATACACTTTTTTATAGATTTAATTACTTATCAAATTCAATCTTCAAATAGAAGATAAATTTATTAATTGAAAATAAATTATCATTTGGGTAAATAATATTAGGATTAAAATAATATTATTTTAATTAAATTGATATGCAATTAGTTGCAAAAATTAATTAGAATAAATAATAAAAGAATAAAGTAATTAGGAGTTAAGTTAATTGACATAAACAAGGAATGCAAAAGTACTTGAGTTACAAATTAGAATTGAGTAAATTATGTGAAAAAGGGAATTGATGAAAATAAAGCTGTTGAGTTGAGTTGAGTTGAGTTCCAAAATTGCATGGTTGAGTTTGAATTCCTATATTGGGAGGGCTTGGCCATTGTTTAAAAAAATACATAAGTTTGCAGATTTGGGTGAAGAGATTGAATTGAAGGATTCTTTTGGAGAGCTTGGAATTTTCATACAATTTTTCTAGTCTTCATCGTATTTCTTCAATTGGTGGTTTGAGGTAGGGTTTAAAAACCCTCATAGGTTTAATTCTTGTATTTCAGAAAGATTGTCTTCTTCATGTTTGCCAGATTGTGGTAGGGTTTGAATTGAAGCTTTTATAGTTTTATTGTTGGAGGTTTTGATTTTGAAAAGCTTTGTTGGGTTTTGTTGTGTGAGGATAATTTTTGGTATTTTATTTGCATATGAGAATATGTGTATTAATGCATAATATTTTATAGTATTCTAGAAGCCTCTTGTGTTTTAAATTAAAAAAGAAAAAGAAATTATGTTCTAATTAAAACCCTAGGTTGTCTAAGATGAAAACCTACAGAAAATTATTTTAGGAAAATATGAAATTTAGATCTAATAAGGGTTTGATTGAATTAATAAATAGAGCATTCAAGAAAACAACATAAATTGAAATCATGAAATAATTGAATGAGAAAACTCAATTTAAATTGAATAATGAAAACTAGGTTTTTTAATAATCAATTACTTTTTACATAGAAATAAATGTTAGAAGTATTAAAAGAATGGAAACAAGATCAAGAAGATAATCCAAGAAAGTGAAGTTCAAGAAGGATTTTACCATACCCCAAATATGAGAGAGTTGCAAGATCAAACACCAAAACCAAGAGAATACTCCAAGAATCCAATAAGAGCCAAGAGATTTTTGTAAGGGGAAAAATAAAGAAAAACCCCTTGTGTATTATGAATGAGGCATGAAAAGCCTAAAGAGAGAGATATATAATATGAGCATGAAGCTCAACACAATATGATAGAATTACTATGCAAGAGGAGAGAAATTGTGTGTAGGAATTGTGAGAAATTATGTCAAGTGTGTGGAGAAACATCTCTTAAGTAGAGATGAGTGAAGGAGTTAGCATGTAACTCCCATGTGTATGAGTGCCACAGTCATACTAAGTGTGTGCCAAGTGTGAGCATCCTCATAAGGTGGAATAAACTATTTTCCTTATTAAAGGAATTACAAAATATGAGTTGTCCTCCCACTTTGACTAGAGGACAAAATTACATGTAGAGATTCCTTTAGGAATATCCTAAAATAAATAAAAGGATGATACCTTGGTTTATCCTCAAATTAAATAAAACAACCAAGGAAATATTACTAATTCTAACACCCCACTTTAATCTTTACTTGGGGTGATTACATCAATAGGTATCAAACCCAAATTTTTACAATATTGAAATTCAAATTTTTTTCTAGAAAGAGGCTTTGTCAAAATATCTACAACTTGATCTTCATCCTTGCAATAGATGAGGGGAACTTTCTTGTCTTCAATTTGTTCTCTAATGAAGTGGTGGTGGAGAGAAATGTCCTTTGAATTTGCATGGTAAACCAGATTATTTGCCAAGGCTATTGCACTTTGATTGCCACAATATAATGGTGTAGGTTCTTGTTGAGGTAGACCCAAATCTTCAAGTATTCTTCCAAGCCATAAAGCTTCTTTAGAGGCATGTGTACAAAATTTTTATTCAACTTCAATAGAACATAGAGAAATGGATTGATCTTTTTTACTTTTCCAAGATATAGTACCCGAACCAAGAGAAAAACAATACCCACAAGTAGATTTCCCATCATTGGGGTCTCCACCTAAATCTGAATTAGTAAAACCTTTTAAAGAAAAATCAAAATTTGCATCATAAAATAATCTTAAGTTAATAGTACCTTTAATGTATCGTAATATTCTTTTAGCAAATTTGAAGTGTGTTTGTTGAGGTTTGGACATGAATCTTGAAACTAAACCAACACTAAAAGATATTTCAGGTCTAGTGAGAGATAATTTAAACTACCTACAAGTTCTCTATAAGGAGTAGCATCTATGAATGGAGATTCCATATCTATTATTAACTTAGTTCCTAATTCACATGGATTTGAAACATGATTAGCATCATTCATATGAAATCTATCTAGAAGATATTTAGCATATTTAATTTGAGAAATAAAAATACCCTTAGGGGTTTGGCAAATTTGCATTCCTAGGAAATAATGTAAAAGTCTTAAATCAGTCATTTGAAATTTTTGGTTAAGTTGGAACTTAATATCAGAAATTAAATGGTTAGACCTAGAAGTAAGAATCAAATCATCAACATAAAGAATGATAATAATAATGTCATCTTCACTATGCTTGATATACAAGTTAGGATCATTTTTACTTCTTTCAAAACCTTTAGAAATAAAGAAAGCATTAATTTTGGAATACCACTCTCTAGGAGATTGCTTTAAACCATAAATAGATTTATGTAGATTGTATACTAGATTTTCATGACCTTCTTTAATAAAACTAGGAGGTTGGGACATATAAATTTCTTCATGCAAATCACCATTTAAAAAAGCAGTTTTAACATCCATTTGGTGAATAGGCCAATTCATTTTAGAAGCCAAAGCAAGAACTACTTTAATGGTAGACATTTTTGCAATAGGGGAAAAATGTATCATTATAGTCTAATCCTTCAATTTGAGAGAATCCTCTTGCTACTAATCTAGCTTTAAACTTACTAATTTCTTTATTGGCATTCAAATTAGTTTTATATAACCATTTTCATGAAACTAGATTTTTACCATGAGGTAAAGGGACTAAATCCCAAGTATTATTAGAAATTAAAGTGTCATATTCTTCTAGCATAGCATTTTTCCAATGAGGTTGATTTTTAGCTTGAGAAAAGTTTGAGGATCATTAGAGTTCATATGAGAAGACATCAAAGCATAATTACAATAATTAACTCTCCTGGGTCTAAGACCATCCATTCTAGCAATATAATCATCACCTTCATTAAGTAAAGCTTTAAACCATTTAGGATTTCTCTTAGAATTAATATAAATATCACTTTGAGGAGTATCATTATCATCACGATCAACATTATCACTATGAGGAGTAGATATATTATTACCATCATCATCATCATTAATATTACTAGTAGGAATACAAATAGATACATCAGGCATAGAGTTTAGAATAGGAGGTTGGTCCTCCACAATCTCAATAGTTCCTCCTTGAAAATCATCATCTTTGACTTTGGAGCAATCATGGACTTCATTTTCTGCAATGAAAACATCTCTTGCAATATGCACCTTGTTAGTAGTAGGATCATAAACTCTATAACCTTTAGTAAATTCATCATACCCAACAAAAATAAATGGAGAAGATTTAGAATCAAGTTTTTGCCTTTTTTTTTTGGGTGTGTGAACATAAGCAATAGATCCAAAGATTCTCAAATGTTGTAAATTTGGTTTTCTACTGGACCATGCTTCCTCGAGAGTTATATCTTGCAAAGCTTTAGTAGGAGTTCTATTAAGAAGATAAGTGGCACAAGCCATTGCTTCAGCCCATAACTTGTAATGAATATTTTTTGCATGCAACATACATCTAGCCATTTCCACAATAGTTCTATGCATCCTTTCCACCACACCATTTTATTGTGGTGTATAAGGAACAATAAGCTCATGATTTATACCAAAAGATCTCAAATAAGAATGAAATGCATTGTTAACATATTCAGTACCATTATTTGTTCTAATAATTTAAAGCTTAGAACTTGATTGCCTTTCCACAAACATATGAAATTTAGAAAATATATCAAGAACTTGATCTTTACTATGCAAGAAATAGATCTAAATTCTTCTAGTAAAGTCATGAATAAGGGTAAGAGCATACTTTGAACCTTGAATGGAGGTGTTCTCCATTGATCCCAAAAGGTCACTATGAATCAAATGCAACTTATGAGATTTCCTCCATGAAGTACCATGAGGAAAGGGCTCCCTTTTCATTTTTCCACTCATGCACCCTGTGCATATAATTTTAGATGGAACAATATGTGGTGATCCTTCAACCATGTTATATTTGAGCAATCTAGAAATATAATCAGAATTCAAATGGCCAAGCCTTTCATGCCATACATTGAAATCAATATCAACTTTCAAAGAGTACATGGATGAGGCAAACTCATAAAACTTAAACAAATTATCATGATCCAACTTAGCATTAGCAACAACATGATCATTCCTAGGATCAATAATGTAACACATGTCCTTATGAAATTCAACTTTGTAATCTTGACATAATTGAGCAACTAAAAGAAGATTGGATTTAAATTCAGGAACATATAGAAAATTATGTAATTTTCCATTTGGAACATTAACATCACCAAATCCATCAACTTTGCAACTATGATTATTAGCTAATTGAATAAGAATATTTGTTTTATTGGGTTGCAAAGAATCAAACACTTCTCTATGAGATGTAACATGGTGAGAATCCCCACTATCAATAATCCATTCTAATGCATGAGAAGCTTTAAAACAAGCAATAAAAGCATGACAAGATTGATTTCCTTGAGATTTGAAATTATTTTGATTATTGTTATTCATAGGCCTCTTATCATTTTGCTTTTTAAAACAAAAATTAGTTAGGTGACCATCTTTGCCACAATAAGTACAATGTGGTTTCTTATTTTTTTGATTATTATAATTATTATTGTGACTAGAATTATTGTTATATGAGGGCCTAGAGTTAAATCTATTGTTATTATGATTATTGTTATTATTATGAGGATTATTATTTGATGTAGTCAAGGATGGAGGATCCAAGAATGGATAGTCCAAACCCTGAAGCATAGAACAACACAGTGGCATTATTAAAACATATAGAGATAGGGAAACAATATTCAATTTATTGCAACATGTCTAGTTGTAAGGCCTTCCCGGTTACAACCAAATACAAAGAGATAAATCCAAGATCTAATATAGATCTTCTACAAGCATCAGGCCATTCATCTTCTGCCCAAACATACAACCCATATCCAACACTGTAACCTTCATATCTTATCTCTAAATCCTTGTCTCTCCCCCTACAACTCTACCCTATATCCCCTTATATACTACTTCTTTAGCCACAAGTCGGTCGGAAGAAAGAAAGAAATCCTAAGTCCAAGTTAGCTTTAAAACAAACAAATATTAAATGCAATACAAGTTAGCTCTCAAATAGCTTTACAAATAATTAATTCTCCAATTCAGCCTCCAAATCCACATAGGAGAATGAAACATAAGTTACCAACATTAAATACATCAAGTTGGCCCACCAAATCCACAAAAACTCATTTCAGCAAGCCATACTACCGAGCGCCAGTAAAATAACCAAGTAGGCTAGACATCACCAAGTAAGCATGTCGACCGAGCACCACAAGCATCACCGAGCCAACATACCCGTCAATAAATCAACACATGCTGAGAAACACCAAAGGAATCAAGTTCCTTAGTGATTGACCTCCTTAGCCAACACTACAACTGAGTAACAACACTCATTGACCAAGTAAAATAGGAATAAAAATACCCCAACATGCAAGATTTCCAACTTCCCTAGGACTCTCCTGCATTAGACACCCCAGGTGCAAAAATATGTTCTCAAAGGCTGGAATAACATCTTATGGGATTAAACACATAAACCCATAACTAGTTCTTTACATCCATGTCCTCCATGTCCTCCAAGTCCTCAACCTGCACACTCTTCCACTTCTGCTTCCTTTGTCTTTTCAAGTATTTCCTTGACAATCTATAGGTCTTTTCTCCATACTGATCCCCAATCCTTTCAGGATCCTTCAAATCAACTCAGCTCCCAAAAATCAAGTGCCTCTTACTGAGTTCCTCATTCTATAAATTTATCTATCCTACACTCTTCTTAGATATCCCATCTGTAACTGAAAAATACTCATCAGGCCTATTGATCAACTCAACATCACCTAAATCTCTCTGTGTGACTAGTGTCATCATCTGCTGCACTATCTTTGTCCGAAAGACCATTTGATTCTTAATCTCTGTAAATTCCTCAAAGATGCATTTCTCTTTTTCCTTCAAACTCTCCTCCCTTTCATCCATAGGGATAGGTTCATCAGCCTTCTACTCATCATGTTTGTCACTATCACACGGACAACATTTGACAACTCCACATCCCTTGGCCCTTGCTTCCTGCAAAGGTAATAATTTATGCCTGGATCCACCATGTCTTACCACATATGTATTTGCATGAACATCAAACATAACATGTCTATCAAATTTCCAAGGTCTCCCAAGCAACATGTGACAAGCATCCATAGGCAATACATCACATAATATCTCATCATGACAAGATCCGATCTAAAAATTAACTAAGCATTTCTCTGCAATCCTAACCTTAGACACATCTTGTATCCAACTAATCTGATAAGGATTAGGATGTTTCTTCCTTTCCAAATTTAACTTAGTAACCATCTCTTCTGAAACAAAGTTTTCAAAACTGTCACCATCAACTATAACATTACATACCTTATTCTTGCACTTACATCGGGTTTTGAAAAAAAATCTTCTTTGTATTGGTTCATTAACACATGAAGCCAACCTCCTAGTGATAAGAAATTCACCTTTCTTTGCAACATTCTCAGTGTCTCCCTTGATAGTTAGTGCAACTCTTCTTTTAGGATATTGAAAAGCTCTATGACCCTTCTCACCACATTGAAAATAAGTACCCACAAACTCATTTCTCCATCTTCCTCTCTGTCCATTATTATTGTAGTTCCTAGTAGTTTGACCACTGCTAGATCCTTCATTAGTCTTCTTAGGATTCTCTAACATATTACCTCTAGTAGTTGGTTCACTAGTCTTACCACCTCAGTTCCTATTATTTTGTCTTCCTTCAAACCTCTTGTTTAACTTTTCTTCAATTTTCATCTGATAAGCATCTCCTATTATTGTCATCTAAATAGTAAGTAACTCTTCTTGAATACTAGGTCTCAAGCCATAAATATACCTAACAAACTTCTCTTCATCAGCTTCAAAATGACCAGTCCTAATCAAGATTATGTAAAACTCCTTGGTACACTCCTGCACTGACTTGTTGGTCTACTTTAAGGCTTGCATCTTCTTAAACATCTCTAACTCATAATCCACCATAATGAATTTCTTTTTCAACTTCTCAACCATTTGATTCCATCTAGTGATCTTTTCCTTTCCTCTCCTACTTCTTTCCAATTGAACTTCTCTTCACCAAATATTTGCATGACCCTTCAACTTAGTCTTTGCAAATTGAACTCTAACAGGATCTTCTACTTCTTCATACTCAAAGTAGTCCTCCATATCATTAATCCAATCAATCAATTCTTCTGGCCTAAGGCTTCCAAAAAATGTGGAAACTTCAATCTTAGGTCTTTCCCCAATTTTAGATATATCTTTCAAGATTCTAGTCTCTTTAGGATCCCTGACTTCTTCTATAGCTTCTTCAAAATGATCTTCTTCCTGAGACTCTTCATCACTATCTTCTTTCGATGCATTCTTCTTTCTCAACTCCTTTTGTAGATCTTGCACTTGTTTTTGTAAAGCCCTAAAATCTTGACGATTGACTTCCTCCGAAGATTCCTCCTTTGTGATCTCATGAGCTCTCCTCAGAGGAATCTTCAATCCAAGGTCCTGGTGCAAACTTACTTGCCTTCGGTAATCTATCCACACACTCAAGATCTTGAAGCTCTGATACCACCTGATGCAGTCAAGGATGAAGGATCCAAGAATGGGTAGTCCAAACCATGAAACATAGAACAACATAATAGAATAATTAAATAATATAGATATAGGGAAATAATATTCAATTTATTGCAACATGTAAGGCTGTAAGGCCTTACCAATTATGACCAAATACAACATGATAAATCCAAGATCTAATACAGATCTTCTACAAGCATTAGGCCATTCACCTTCTACCCAAACATATAACCCAAATCCAACACTCAGACCTTCAGATCTGATCTCTAACTCCTTTTCTCTCCCCCTATAAATCTACCCCAGATCCCCTTATATACTACTTCTTCAAGTACAAGTCAGCTAGAAGAAAGAAATAACTCCTAAGCTCAAGTTATCTTTAAAACAAACAAATATTAAATGCAATACAAGTCATCTCTCAAAAAGCCTTACAAATAATCAATTCTCCAAGTCAGCCTCCAGATCCACATAGGAGAATACAACATAAGTTACCAACATTAAATACATCAAGTTGGCCCACCAAATCCATAAGAACTCATGTCGGAAAGCCATGCTACCAAGTGCTAGTAAAATAACCGAGCAGGTTAGGCTTCACCGAGCCAGCATGTTGATCGAGCACCACAAGCATCATTGAGCCAACATACCTGCTAAGCAATCAACACATGCCGAGCAACACTAGAGTGACCAAGTTCCTTAGTGACCGAGCTCCTCGGTGAACACTGCAACCGAGCAACAACACTCATCAAATGAGTAACACATGAACAAAAATACCCCAACATGTAGGATTTCCAACTTCCCTAGGATGCTCCTGCATCATTATTGTTATGATGATTATAATTACGATAATTATGATTATGAGATCTATTACTTTGATTTTGATGTTTAGACACAAAAGCATGTTCAAAAGATCTAAGAGTACCAAATTGCAATAACTTAGCTTCCTCTTGAAGTAAAAGATTTTGAAATATGCCATAAGTTAACTGAGGAGCTAAAGTAGGAATAGCAAGTTGTGAATGAATGTTAGTAATAAATTGTTGAAACTCTTTAGGAAGACACTTCTTGAGAATAATAGTAATTAATCTAATATCACTTTAAGTAACATTCACACCATTTAATTAAGTTTTAATTAAATTAAATTTAAGTAAAAATTCATCCATGGATTTAAAGTCAATATACCTGAGGTCTTCCAAGTTGTCTTGGAGCTAGATCTTATGTGATTCAGTGGAGCTATCATAGGTTTGTTGCAAAATGGCCCATGCTTGATGAGCTTTGGTGCAATGTCCAATCAATACTTATAAGTTAGAAATAACCAAAAGACCAATTAGACCAAGAGCTTCTTCATTTTTAACTTGCCATGCATCTTTGTCCATCTGAGAAGAAGTGACAGCTGGTTCAATATAAGCATTTGTAGCAACTTGGAGTAAATGTTTAAAATGAAAAATAAAGGAGATGTGTGTTTTCCATTGGTGATAGTTAGAGATATTTAACTTGATTTTTGGAATTAGGGTAGTCATGACTAACTAATTAAATGATGAAATTAACTTTAGCAAAGTGAGATACAAGGAATATCTAAAGAACAAGAAAAGATAAATTAACTCTAAGGTTAAGTAAGCTTTGAATAAAACAAATTGAGTTCTTTAAAAAATTAAAAATTTATTAAATGCTTTAAAATAAAGGAGATAAATTGATTAAAATTAAAATTAAGGGTGAAAACGTGAATAAACAAGTATTAGAGATAATGTATTGATGTTAATTAAGGTTTGTTTATACCAATTGATAGAAACATTTAAAAAAATAAATCAAAAGCTATTATTAAATAGAATGGATTTGAAAAATTGAATTGAAAGATGAATGTTAAATTAGTATCAATATAAAAACTAATTTAAAAACAAGCTAGTATTTAAATATAAAATCAACGTATCTTTCAAATTTAAGTCAATTAGTTAAAAAATAGTCAAATAGACAAAGAATAGTCAAAAGAAATTGATTACACAACTAAGATTAGTTAAGAGACTGAATTAAAATCCTGCAAACTGAATAAAAATGAGAACTATGCAGAGAAGACCAAGAATAGTTACACCAAAATTAGATTGCAGAATAGTTACAATCAATTACACAGATTAAAAATAACAGAGAGAGGAATGAGAAAAAAATGACTGAGGATAGTTAAGATGCCTAGTTTAAAGCTCACACAACAAGATTAAAGAGGCAGATATAGATTATATCAAATCTATTAAATTTCAACAATCCATGCATATACTATATCAGTTTCTGGATTCAATTGTGTAGAGTTTTTTTATTATCAATGTTTCAGATCATACTACATGATCCATCATCAGGATGCAAGAGAGAAAGAGGAACATAAGATAGTATATTGTAGATCTAGTAGACAATAAAAGGAGGAATCATTTTAGGAATGCTAGATCTGCAATCTTCTTTGCAAGCTTGGTCCTTAGACTCTCCATCTGAGGGAATTATCATTTAAATCCAAGCATAAAGATAGTTGTTATCGGACGGTTGAATGACACTTATGATATTGGATATTTCTAATGCATGGGGTGGTGATTGATACATTTTATATGTTTAATCACTACATTACTGAATGGACATTCGTATTGTTGTCATTTGTGGTTTGTCACTGATGTCAATATATATTTCTGTGAAGAGTATAGGCTGATTATGACAATGTACGAACACTGTATGTATGTTTCAAAATGTGTAAAAATAGATGAGAGTACATAAAGCTATTGTGATATTATATCCAAGATCGCATCATGTAATGTTGCATATTGGATGAGTTACAAATGTTTTGGTGAAGATTGGTTATTGGATAGTGAGAGTGGAAGCTGACAAAGTGAGTTTTTGTGTTTCTGGTATATCTTACAGAAGACATGGATTAGATGTATGTGAGATTAACAGATGAAAGACAAGGTACTGAAGGATGTTCATTGGTTAGCGCAAGGCACAAAATGTTGGATGATGTTAGCTATGGTGTGTGATATGAAGAAGACTTATTTGGGAGCCGACTTCAGAGATGTAGCATGCATTTTGTTTGGGAAATGTAAATTAAGGATGTCGGTCCTTAATTGTTGTAATGGAATCATTGTATACTTGTTTTAGATACTGTGTGTATCATAGCAAGAGTTTATGTAAATGGTTATGTAATTAGGAAAGCCTAATTGGCCGACCTGATCATGTAGAATTTAATAGGGTATATATGTAAGATATTTTCTTTGGAAAAGATATGGTGAGAATGTATGTGATGTAAAGAAGATTGAGAAAGCTGTGAGCTTGTGTTTGCTAGATGTAGAGTAGAGGATTACTGGTGAACTTCATTGGAACCGATCAAGAAAAGATAGTTGCTGTCAGATAGTTCAAAAATATTGTGTATTTCTTCATATACACTTGTTGCGAATAGTGAGTTCTGAAGGTAGATTTAACCTTCTTTAGGCAGTGAGCCTGGGTAGTAAGCCCACCCTTCTTTCTTGACTCCTAACAGAGTCTGTCCTCTAATAAGGCATACGTACAGTAAAGTTTCAATAAGCTCCTAACGAGGCTAAATCTTCTAACAAGGATACTATACTCTCAGTACATCATTTATGGGTGCTAATTACCACTAGGGTTTTTACCTTTAACATGGTTTCCCTAAGACCAAACTATTATGTTATTGTGTTGGCATTCATTACATTCATTGGATCTAATATTGCTTCTATTCAAAGTTTAAAGTTTAATACTCTATCATATAATTGATTCACCCCCCTCTTAGTTGTATTATGGATTGTTATTCCTAACAATTAGTATCAGAGCTACTGGTCATTAGAGAGAAAGCTTAACAACTTGAGGTGATCTTGGTGATGGCATTCTATAGGAAGGATGGTCCAAAATTTGATCTTGAAAACTTTGATATTTGGAAGAACAAGATGCAAACTCATTTTCTATGTTTGGGCATTGACTATTGGTTGATCACAAAGAATAAGGTGACTATAAAGACTGAGAATGAATTTTCATCAGCTTCTGATGATGAGAATAAGGTATTCTCTCACAACATGGTTATAAGAGAAGCATTGATCAACACACTCTCTAAAGGAGAATTTACTAAAGTTAAAGACTTAGATTCGACACACCAGATTTGGCAAAGATTAGAAGCACTATATGAAGGAGACAAGTATACCAAGCAAGAAAAGTTATAGAACTAGAAAACAAAGATGGAGAAGCTACAAATGAATGATGATTGAAGCATTAGGGCTTATGTTTAAAGGGTTAAAAAAGTTGTGGTCGGAATCAGAAACTGTGGAGGCACTTATGATGAAGAAGAAATCATTGCGAAGATCCTTAGATCATTGACTCCTACTTACAAATTTAAGGCTCTATCTATTCAAGAGACTATACATTTGACTCCAAACTTTAGTAGAGAGATGTTGATTACAAAGCTAACTACTTTTGAAGCTACAAAAATGGGAGACTTTGTACCTAAGGTATAATCTGCATTTAAGGCATCTGCACATAAGAAGACAATGTCTACACTTCTGAGTACCAACAGTGAGAGCCTGAGAGAAGATCTTGGAGAATATGCGGAGGAATGGGAATAGATAATGGTTGAAGAAAGATAGATGGATGAACTTGTTGCATTGATTGCTAGAAGAGAAAAGAGAGGTAAGGGTAAGTTTGAAGGAAAATTACCTTTGAAATGTTTTTCATGCAATAAGGTTGGTCATTTTGCATCTAGATATCCTACAAGAGTTCCTAGGTACAAGCCTGAGTTTTTCAAGTCTAAGAAGGATAAGGAATGTTATTATGATAGTGAAGGTATTTTTGATGATGATGACTTAGATGATGAGGAGATTGGATTTTTTTCTATTAGAGATGGACCGGTACATGAGGAAAAGGCTTTAGTGTCACATGTTGATAAGAAAATTGAATGGATTATAGATAGTGGTTGTTCACATCATATGGCTGGAGACAAAAACAAGTTTTTTAAGTTAGTAAAGTATGATGGTGGTGTTGTAAGGTTTTGGAGATAATCTTCCTAAACCTATTATAGGAGTAGGATCTATTACTTTGGATGGATACTAATAATGATAATGTACTACTTGTTGATGGACTTAAGTATAACTTGTTGAGTGTTGGAAAATTGATGGACAAAGAGTTTCAATTACAATTTAGTAATGGTAAATGTTTTATCAGAAGTAAGGAAGGAAAGCTGATTGCAACTGGTAATAAATCTAGAGGTAATGTATTTAAATTAAATACATCTGGAGCCTCTTGTTTTTTTGTGAAGGTAGATGACAGTTGGTTATGGCACAAAAGATTTTGTCATGTTAATTTTGATAACATTGTGAAGGCAAGTTTGACTAATGTAGTAAGAGATCTACCGAAGATTGTGAAACCATATAACACTATATGCAGAGAATGTATTATGGGAAAATAGACTAGAAGTAGTTATAAAAGAAAAGCATATACATCAAAGGGAAAGTTGGATCTGGTACATACAGACCTATGTGGACCTACAATGACAAAATCATACTACGGTGAAAGGTATTTTATAATTTTTTTTGATGAATTTTCTAGAATGATGTGGGGTACTTATTTGAAAGAGAAATCAAAGGTAGTTGATAAATTCAAGATATTCAGTGTAAAAGTAGAGAATGAATCAGGTTTAAAGATAATTTTTTTGAGGTCATGCAGAGGTGGAGAGTTTACTTCAGACCTATTCAATTCATACTGTGAAGAGCATGGAATACAAAGACAAATATTTTCTCCTAGGACTCCACAACATAATGGGATAGTAGAGTGAAGAAACATGACAATACTTGATGCTGCTAGGACAATGTTGCTTGAAGGAAATGCATCTCATATGCATTGGAGAGAGGCTATTGGAACATCAGTGTACACATTGAACATAATTAAAATCAGAGAAGGTACAAGTAAGAATCCTTATGAATTATGGTTTAATCATACTCCTACTATAAAATATTTTAGAATATTTGGTAGTAAGTGCTATATCAAGAGAGATGATGAGATAGGAAAGTTTGATGCTAGAAGTGATGAAGGAATTTTCCTTGGTTATTATACTAAGAGAAAGGCTTACAAATTTTTCAATTTGAGATTGAGGAAGATGATTGAAAGTCACAATGTAAAGATAGATGAAAGGTTTCAGATACAAGGGAGAGTGTATGACTGTAATTAGAATACAAAGATCAAAGAGGCTACTACTATAGAAGAAGAAGAAATAGTTGAGGCCAAATGAAAAAATGAGACTTGTGATGATGACACAAATGAGGCTACTGAGGTTCCTAAGACTCTGAGGTATGTACACAATAATCATCCTTAAAATCAAATTATTGGTAATACGTCTAATCAAGGAGTAATGGCTAGATCAAAGGCTAGAGAAGAAATCTGTTTGATTTCACAAGTTGAACCAAACACTACAGATGAAGCTTGTAGAGATGAATCCTGGATAAATGCTATGAAGGAAGAATTAGATCAGATAAAGAAGAACAAAACTTGAGAATTGGTTCCTAGACCTAAGAACAAAAATATAATAGGAACTAAATGGGTTTTCAGAAACAAAATGAATGAAGAAGGGATTATTGTAAGAAACAAGGTAAGATTGGTATGTAAAGACTATTCACAATAGGAAGACATAGAATTTGAAGATACATTTTCTCCTTTTGCTAGAATAGAAGCTGTCAGATTATTTTTAGCTTATGCTACACATAAGAACTTCAAGGTATATCAGATGGATGTGAAATCTACATTTTTGAATAAGGATCTTGAAGAAGAAGTGTATATAGAACAACTTGATGGATTTACTTTATGCGAAGATGGAGACATGGTATGAAAGTTGAAGAAAGATCTGTATGGGCTAAAGCAAGCTCCAAGAGCTTGGTATGCAAGGTTAGACAAATACCTACTTCAACTTGGATTAAAAAAAGGTAATGCAGACAGTAATTTGTATTTAAGAACTAGTGAAGATGAAGTTTTGATAATAGAAGTCTTTGATGATGATATTATATTTGGAGGAAATGATGACCTATGTGAGAAACTTTTTAAAGAAATGGAAAATGAATTCGAGATGTCCATGATTGGTGAAATGAAATTATTTCTTGGACTGAAAATTAATCAGAGTAAAGATAAAATTTTTATTTCTCAGACTAAATATCTTAAAGAAATGTTGAATTTTTTTGGAATGGAGGACTGTAAACTAGTTGGTACACCCATAGTAACTGGTAATAAGATGACAGTTGAAGATGAATCAAAGTGTGTTTTTTAGAACAAGTAAAAATCAATGGTTGGAGGATTACAATATTTGACTCACACCAGACTAGATATTGCTAATGCTGTTGGGATTGTGGCTAGATATGAGGCAGAACCCAAAGACACACACCTAGCTATTGTGAAAAGGATATTGAGATATTTGAAAGGAACAATAGGCTATGGATTATGGTATGATATAAATGATAGCTTTGAACTTCATGCTTATACTAATGCTGATTGGGCAGGAAACATTGATGACAAAAAGAGTACTAGTGGTGGTGCATTTTTCCTTGGGAAAAAGTTGGTTTCATGGTTAAGTAAGAAGCAAGATTGTATAACTCAATCTACTATTGAATCAGAGTATGTTGCTACTGCTATAAATTGCACTCAAATTTTTTGGATGAAGCAAATGCTGAAAGACATTGGAATAAATTTTGATGAGCCTATGGTTATCCATTGCGATAACACCAGTATAGTGAATATGTCAAAGACTACAGTGATACACTCTAAAACTAAATATATTTCTATCAAGTATCACTTCTTGAGAGACAAGGTGGCAGAGAAGGAAATAAAGTTAGAGTATATTAGTACTAAGGAACATATTGTAGACATCTTCACAAAGCTATTACCAAAAGATACCTTTAAATATCTCAAAGGTATGCTTGGGGTTTAGGCCCCTCCTATTCAAAACTAAATGATGCAGGAATGCATCAGTCCAGAGGTTTTCAGAGCCTTATCATATTCTGGACTAGATGTAGGGATCTACTCCTCAGGGGGAGTGATCATGGAAGAAAGGTGTTGAAGAACAATTGATGACTCATGGCACCCTTTTCCATTGTTGTCAAAGGGGGAGTGTTTCTATGAGAAAATACCTACTATATGGGGAGATTGTATGAAGGAATACCGTGAGAGTACTAATTGGTTGCAGAGCTTTGGATTGATATAAATTTGGGATGATTTTACCATATGTTGACATCAATGCCAAAGGGGGAGATTGTTGGATATTGGTAATGCATGGGCTGGTGATTGATACATTTTATATGTTTAATCACTATGTTACTAAATGGGCATTCATACTGTTGTCATTTGTGGTTTGTCATTGATGTCAACATATGTTTCTGTGAAGAGTACATGCTGATTATGAGAGTGTGCATACACTATACAGATGCTTCAGAATGTGTGAAGATAGATGAGAGTACAAGAAGCTATTGTGATCTTATTTTCAAGATTGCATCATGTAATGTTGCATATTGGATGAGTTAAAAATGTTTTGGTGAAGACTCGTTACTAGACAATGAGAGTGGAAGCTGATAGAGTGAGTCTCTGTGTTTCTGGTATATCTTACAGAAGATATGGATTAGATGTATGTGAGATTAAGAGATGAAAGACAAGGTATTAAAGGATGTTCATTGGTCAGTGCAAGGCACAAAATGCTGGATAGGGATAACTTTAAGAAACCCCCTTTTAGGAAAAAGTGTAAAGTCCTGGCGAATCGTACATTATTTTAGGGGGTAATTTATTTTAATCTAGGTGATTTTTTTTTTCAAATCCACAATTTTTCATAGTTTGTATTGGCGATTTTTTCCCCCTGGATTGAAAATTTCATAAATTGCTGGCGAATAATTTTCTTTTCAAGTAAAAAATTATAATATTTGAGGCGAATAATTTTCTTTTCAAGTAAAAAATTATAATATTTGAGTCGAATAATTTTCTTTTCAAGTAAAAAATTATAATATTTGAGGCGAATAATTTTCTTTTCAAATAAAAAATTATAATATTTGAGGTGAATAATTTTCTTTTCAAGTAAAAAATTATAATATTTGAGGCGAATAATTTTCTTTTCAAGTAAAAATTTTTAATATTTGAGGCGAATACTTTTCTTTTGAAGGGTGAAAAAATAATTGTATTGGCTAATCGTTCATTAATTATGGAAAAATAAATAAATTATTGGCAATTTTCAAAAGATGGGAAATAAGTAGCCTAACCTAACATACCTAACATACATAAATTATTGGCGACTGGCAAGTGATGGTTTAAAGACGTGGTTGTTTGACCTTATATTATGGAAGCATAATGTATTATTTGCCACTACCACTGTAATTATGTTAAATGTATTATTTGAGAACTCAGACTGTCTGATGATCCAAGATCAATGGCTGAGGTTTAATTTCAACCAACATTTCTTGAAGGAAGAAGAATTGTCGAGGTAGTCATCAGAATGTTGACACGTATCAAGGTAAGTTGTCTGCAGAGTATTAAAAGCACTTAACCAGGAAAGAATTAAATGCCATGTCAGTGACAGCAACATTCTTTGGCTACCACACACCACTTCCCAAATTGTACAGCTGATTTCTGACAGTTTTTTATCGATAGAAAAGATTTACTGCCAGATGTGAAAGATTAAGGACAAAATTTTCAATTCTCACACACATGTATTTAGGGAAAAGATTTTCGTGCAAGATTTAGAGGCATATCGAGGACAATGTATTTAATACCATTAAGATAGAAATAATTGATTGGTAAGTAATGATCAAGGATTCAAGGGCTATTTATAGATGATCTAGCTTCATTATTCATCGACATTGATTGATTGTTTGTTTAGGGTCTGCAGTGACGCATTTTGCAAGTAATTTGTTTTTAAATTTTCTAGTTTTAAGTTTTATACTCTGCAAGTAATCTAAGATGGACACTCCCATTCATCTTAGATGCACTTTTGAGGAGGCCCAGAAGGCCTTTCCGGGTTCCTTTTCTGATGAATTTTTAGCATCAATTTGTAAGGATGGTGGGTCTTTCATTACAGAGGTTGTCAGAATGGTGTTGGGCTGAGAGTTTCTTGACAATGAAGATAGGTACCAGGTAGCCATGGACATTACATCCCATTTTTTGGCTTCCCTTCTGGACCTTGGAGGACCGAAGGTTGACATGGTGATGCTGTTGAGGAGGGTATTCAAAGAGGAATACCTTGAGGACGACGTTCAAGTTGTCACCTTCACTAAATTAGGGGTGGGGATCCCTAGGGCAAGTCAAATACCCAAGCTTCTCCTTCCAGGCGAGAATGTGGCCATGCAACCTTTTCTTTTGTGCCTGACTGTTGGGCAATTGAAGCACCATAGGAAATGGGCACTAATTGCCAGGGGTTTTCTCCATAAGTGGTTTGAGCTTGACACAAAGGAGGCTCGGGTGGGGCAATTTGTGTGGCTCGACGAATTCATGCAGCTAATCCTCTCTGCAGAATTCTACACAGAAGGGTGCAATTGATTTTTCTTTATAAAAACTTTTTTTTTGATAAATATTAAAAGCTTACCTTGTACTGGTACTGGTACTATAGTCGTTTACAATTTTTTTTGTTTTGTTTATAGACATAGTATCAAGTATGTTTCTTTTTGTTTATAGACATAGTATGAAGTCGAGAATGTAAATATAATTTTATGAAAAATACAATGGAAATTTTGCAAGCTTTACCTCATTTCAATTTGTGCTTTGTGTACAAAAATGGTTTTTAATATTTTATACTTCTCTGTAACTGTGATTGCAATATTTTAATTACTTGCTTCAATGCTTTATTAGTTATCTGTAGAATAGCTTATCTATATTTATTTTAATATATATAAAATACGCCGACAAATATCCTCCTTTAGATATCTATTTCAATTAAACTTCACTAATTGAAACTGTAGTTTAAAATTTTTTTAAAAATGGTGTCTCCCACATTTAATTTATTACATAGTCTGAAGTACAATTATATCTCTACGAATGAGATTGATGTTTAAATACTTAAATAATTACTCTCCATTAAAAAATATTCATAAATTATAATATAGAATTTGAACATTACTTTTCACATGTAATTTTTTTAACTCTTATTATGGTAAACTAATATAAATGAAAAAAACTTATATCTTATATTTATAATTTGTAACATCATAAAATATGAAATATATTTCAACTTACATAATGATTATAATTCTTTCATTTTATTAAAAGATTAAAGTTGTCAAATTGAGTCTCTAAATAAGTATATTTTAATAAATAATCCCATAGAAAATATAAGTTTACTATAAAAAATAATATAAAGGTTATGTGCATAGTTATAATATAATATAAGATAAATATAATAATAATATAGTTAAAAGATGATATAAAAATAAAAATAACTAAAATATAATACTATCATAATGATAATATTATAATAACAATATCTATATATATGTATTTCTAAATATATTATAAAAAAATAATATTAATTAGATGATACAAAAATAAAATCAATTAAAATATAGTACTATTAAAATGATAATATAATAACAATTCTAAAGTATATGTGTTTTAAATAAAAGAACGTTTCCAAATAAAATTAAATAGTAATATTATCTTAAATTAAAAAAAAATAATCACTACAAAAAATAGTACACCAATACCATACGGTACACCAATACCATTCACCGTTCCTGTTGGATTATTATACATCAACGATCGAAGTTGAGTTTCGGGCCGAAAGGGAAAAGAAACCCCATCTTTTCAAACGCATCCCAGAATCATGACACGTGTCACTTAACACCTCGCACGGTCATCGGTCTACCAACAAATAACATTGAACAATGTCATTTCAATTTGGTGATGACGTGAGACTAACACGTTTGACTTGTGATGTGAGTCATCCTGACTAGATTAGTTAATGGGACCCACGGTCCACGCGGCCACCACATCGTTCACCATTGCCGTTGGATGTTTATAGATCAATGACCGAAGTTGAGTTTTGGGCTGAAAGGAAAAAGAAACCCTATCTTTTCAAACACGTCCCGGAATCATTACACGTGTCACTAAACTCCTCGATCAACCAACAAATAACAATGTCATTTCAATTTGGTGATGACGTGACACTGACACATCTGACTCGTGATGTGAGTCATCTTGACTAGCCTAGCTAATGGGACCCATGACCCACGGGGCCACCAATACCACACCATTCACCGTTGCCATTGGATGTTTATAGATCAATGACTGAAGTTGAGTTTCAGGCTGAAAGGAAAAAGACACCCTATCTTTTGAAACGCATCCTGGAATCATGACACATGTCACTGCTCAGTTAACACATTGATATAATCACATTCCACTTACAGTTAACAGTGACATTATGAATGAGAATGACATTAATACATTATGAGTCATGATGGGTTAGTTAATAGTGAAATTAGCAAACCCATTCCGGATTCATGACGCATGTCTAGTAACTAGTGGTCCATGATTCCACTCACATTTAAACTGAAAGTGACACATGACAGGGTGTGATGACTATAGAGTATAGATTGTACAATTTTGGTGCTTTAAGTTTCTTTAATTTTGCAGTTATATGTGGTCTGCAGATTTAGAAATTAGAAAGGGGTTACAATTTACAAACTTACAGTGCAACAAAGTTACATATTCTTAATTTCTAGGTTGAGGATTGAGGTCCAAGGAAAGCAACAAACTACAAAGTCTCTCAACTCTCTGCAAAAATTGAAACTAAGGGCAACCTGAATGTCAACGGGTAAGTGTAACTACTAAAATCTTGAAAATCTATGTCCCGCATTTTAAATTTTTCAAGTCTCTTGATTTACAACTTTACTGTTTATATTATATAAAAAAATTTAGTCTGTTAGGTTTTAATTTTGAATCACCCTTGTAGGCTTGTAGCTAGAAATACCAAGAATAACACGATGGGAAAAATAATAGAATTCCACAATATGCTTAAAACACTAGGTTTCAGTGATTTATTCCATGATATACATGATCTTGTTATTCATGGAAATAAGGGTATAATGGAGATTATATTTGCACTTGAAAACAAGTGGAACCATCCAAATAAGGCTTCAAAATTTTGTTCATTTAACCCTAGGGTAAATGCAACTGCAAATAAAATTGCACTGTGGGAAGCTGGGTCGACACACATGGTGTTACCTCAAGTATTCCCTTGCCCAGAAATTGTTATACGTTGCATTGAAAATTATGATGAAAATAGAAAAGCAATTGTGAATAAAAATACTCAGGAGGAAATTTTGTCCATAACTGAGAGTGAATTTGCTAGTTTGTTGAACCTAGGGTTTCAACAACAACACTCAAATGTACACATTGACTTGGGAAAGCTGGCAGAGGATTATGAAAAATTAGATGCAAAATAGAGAGATTCTTATATCAGAGGAATAACAAGCAGTTGTAGTCTGAGTCTAGATCATATGCCTCCTTATGATTTTGAATTTTTTGTGCCATGGGCACAGGATAGTATTTCCTTGCTAGCATTTTGTTTGGGATTGGATAGTAACAAACAAGTGGGTGCCAACATTCTTGAAATGCTTTATCATATTCATTTTGAAAAAGAACCAGTAAAATATTGTTTTATTGAGCACATTGTTCATTGCATGCAAGATCAATTACTAATGATTCAAAGAGGTTTAGAGAAGACATTTAGATTCACAACCTACTTGTGCTATCTTCTCCTAGCAAAGCATCGTGCATTATTTTAGGCAAACAAGCTTTGCAGTCAGACTCAAGGCCAAAATCCAATATATGAGTGGACACCTCAGATAAGGATGATTGATAATAGAAGGAACTACAACAATTTTGTAGACTTCTTTTTGGCACCAATGTACCATAAAATTACAGGCACTCCAATGCCTAGATTGCCTGTTACTTGTAGAAATTGCATTCAACTTGGAAGTCAACTACAATTGGCTGACTAGTACTTAATGGAAGAGTACACCGTGTTAATGTTTTAAGATTCATGGGTAGAACCCTACAAAATTCCAATACATGTAACAGAGAGGGTATTTGCATTGGAATATGTATGACAAATGGAGAGCATAGATGTAGTCTTTAATGGTCAGCAAAAGAAAATGATATTTCCCTCCTTGCCATTCTACTTTGGAGGGTTTGCATTTGAGAGAAGAGGATTCAAAGTGGCAGAAGCCTTTTTTTTCAATTTTTTGATTTGATGTTGATAGTCACTGGTAGTATGATCCACTGAACATAATTGGAGCAAGGCTTAAAGACAATGGGAACTCTGCAAGCAAATATCAACATGAAAGTATGCCTTTGATTGAAAATTTTAAAAACATGGACTCCTGGGAGGAGGTCAAAAAATAGATGGAGAAATATGCTGCTGAAAATAATATGTCAATACAGGAATTGTCATCACAAATAATGGCATTGCACAAATAGAAAGGAAAAGTGCAAGCCATGACATCGTCCAATTTCTATAAGAAAGCTGATAAACCATCTACAAAATGTATTCCAAAAGAGCTAATGAATGAATGTATAGATGCTAGATGGAGTCGAACCAAAATTTCTAAATTTTGGGAAATGAGGAAGAATCTCAGTGAGCCAAAGACCTCTACAAATCTTAATGAGGTGGAAGAGGATACAATGTTTAACGAATTATCGAATAAGGAGCATCCAGCTAAAGCATATCACAATGATACTGATGATGATTACGATGACCAAGATTCTTTGAATCCCTCATCTAGTACAACAATTAAGAGAGGAGTTGATGCATCCACCAAACTTCTATATAGAAAAGGGGCAGAAATTGTAGAAAAAATGGGCTACCAAGGTTCTGGTGGTCTGGGTCCCAGTGGAGAAGGGGTTTGGTATGCACCTGAACCACCAGTTATAGCACCAAAACATGGTTAGAAACTAGGCCTTGGGCATGGAGATCAATCATCAACTCAGTCAATTCCATTCACATTAGTTTCAACTCAGTTAATTCCATCTATTTTTGCTTCAAATATAGTTCCACTTCCAGCTGGTCCAAGCACTCAGATTCAATCTAAATCAATTGTCACTCCCACAGTTGGCAATATCATTTGTACAACTAAAAGTAGTGTTCTAAAAAGGATATTATATCAATATGTAGATACAAGAAAGGTTGGTCTCGAAGGTCAAGAAAGTGTAAAGAAGAAAAAGGTTATGACAAGTATTAGTAGTACTACTAGTACAACAGTGCCAATGGTGACTGTGAGTCCAACAATTGCCCATCCTTCAAGACAAAACCCTCAGAACAGTCCACAAACCCCACTTGTAATGGGTCTAGGTTTTGGTAATCCTCATGGTATTGGTGGAAGCTCGTACATCAGTGCAAGTGCAATTTCACCATTCAAACATTCAATTGTCTCACAAAATCCTAATTTTCGTTACAATGAATTTGTAACTAACTATGAAAAATCAAAAAACAAGAATAGACAAAATAGTAAGACAATGAAGATGGAAGCAATTGCTGCAACTCGTGATGCAGAACCTGCATCCAATAGGTTATTAACCACATATGACCTGAATAAAGATATGATGGAATTCATGGTTGTTATGCCCCCAGCTAGAGATAACAATCCACCAGAGAGTCAGTTAGATCCATCTTAATTTCAAGTTAGCACCCTCCAAATGGATTTATCCAAAATTAAAAATGTGGACAAGATAAATGTGTCCAAAATGACCAACTAAGTGGTCTACAGTTCAGTGATGAAGTTGGAGAGAGAGAAAGGAAAGCTTTAGGGCACAATAGATAAGTTAAAGGGAGACCTGGCAAATGTAAAGGCAAGTGAGAAAGCAACAGTAAATAGGTGCAAAGAATTAGAGAAAAGGATAAAAAATTCATCCTCTGGCTCTAAAGAAGCAATTGAAAAGCAAGAACATATGGATGCAGAACTGAAAACTCTGAGGGAAAAATTGGAAAAAAGGGATAAAAAACTTCAGGATGAAAAAGCCTCTTCAGTAAATTTATACAAAAACTTGGAGAATGCTGCACAGGTAAACAATGAGTTAAAGAAAGAATTGGAAAAAAGGGATAAAAAACTTCAGGATGAAAAAGCCTCTTCAGTAAATTTATACAAAAACTTGGAGAATGCTACACAGGTAAACAATGAGTTAAAGAAAGAATTGGAAAATGAGAGGGTAAAAACAAAAGAGTGGGAAGAGAAAGCAGAGAAAATAAGAAAACATAGTGAACACCAGTACTCAGAAATGAAAGAAGACCTAAAGAAGGCAAATAATACTATTAAAAATTATGAAAACTTCTTGAATGACCATGTAAATAATACAGTACAACAAATAAAAAATTACTTCTGGGGGCAAATAAAGACTTCTACTAATAGGTTGTGTGATTGGTTTGAACTCTATGAAGCTCTTATAGATGTTTTTGAGAAGCTGAAAGAGAAACTTGAGGAGAACAAAATTTTTGGTCAGAGACAAAAAACTGCAAAGAAGATTATGCAAGAAATCAACAGCACTGCTGACAGGCAATTGGCAAGCAAGGGAATTCAGGACCACGTTGGTTCAATAATAAAGGTGACCTCTGTATTTCATAAATGTCAGAAACTAATAGAAGCAGAAGAAGTTCTTGCTTTATTTGGGCCAAAGCTCACCAAGATGAACAATAAAACAACCAAACTGATATCTCTTGGTTTACCAAGTCCTGGACCTGATTTTTCAACAACGGGTTTCGTTGGAAGAGAAGCTTACAAACAAAAGTTGGAGGACACAATAACCTCTGATTTAGGCAACCTTCCTCAGGACAGAACTCATGAAGGCATTGCAAAGTGCATCAAAACATTCACAAATTTGCATGCACTAATGGAAGGAACATTGCTTCAAACTCGCTCTTCCAAGTATGGAATTCTGACAAGAATGCAGGTCATTTACCATACCATCAAAATTTTTTCCCTTCCAACCGAAGAAGAATGGAGCATACTACAGAAACTTACAGAATCATCTTGAATCATAGTATGGGAAAGTACTTTCAGTTTCAATCATCTCTATATCTTTACTATATATCTTTCATATTATCCTACATACTATAGTCTAGACTCTAGAATTGAGTTTAAAGTAACAAGTTTGAACTTTGCTTTTTGAACAGGATCAATGTTGCAGTCTTGCAGATGCTATTGCCTATGCTAATTTACTAAACCAGCCTATCAAATGCAAAAATGTACAACTAAAGTTGTAGAGATGTTGTAGACTTGTAGTCTTGTAGTTGTCTTACTGATTTAGATTTTGAGACTTTACATTAGGCAAATTGACCTGAAGCTGTTGTTGCTCCCTTGTTTCTATAAAAGGGAATTCAGGGTCATTGGCTTACTAAATTGCCAATGGGAATTGAGTCATTGACTTTTGTAAATAGAATCAGAGAGTTGTGTTCTTACTAGTATTAATCAATGAATGGATACATTGTATCATATTTGTAATTAAATTAATGAGAATCAATATTTCTGACTCTAAGAATTGTAACATATGAATTGCTATGTTGTCAAACAAAATAATGAAAAAATTACAAGAATTGTACCATATTAGCTGAATATTGCAAATGAAAACCATTAATAATTATTAATTATGGAATTGAATCTTGAATCTTGATGACATTATCAACCACATTCATGTTTTTGACATTGGGATATGCATGATTGATGATGAAATACAAAAACTGATAGTAGACTTCAGGGAAAAAGTTAATAAATACCTAGGACATGCTAATTCTTCAGTGCTACTTCTACAACGGTTCAATTTCAAGCTGCCACACCATATCATCATTGAGATTGTCAGATTCATCGGCATCAACTTCATAGCTTCCTTGGTTCTTTGATATGTTTTCTTCACTCTGCATACCTTCGCTTAACTGATGTTCACCGCTAGCAGTACTAGTGCCAGTACATGGGTCTCGGTCAATGACATAATTGTCTCTAGCATTCCCACTCCCACTCCCACTTTGGTTTGACATGTTGCCCACCCCTCTTCTCTGACATTTCTTCCTCCATAATTTCAGTGCCCTTTCGTAAGGAAAAGTATTGACTTCATACCTGGATGTATAGAGCCTCAAGCAATTTTCCAAATTCTTGTCAAGTTTGTTTCTTAGCTTTGACTTTAGGAATCCCAAAGCACTAAAAACTCTCTCATCCTCCATCGACCCCAATATCATGGTTAGACATAATTCAACAAGCTTGAAATATTCTGATATTGAATCAATCAACAATTCACTCTCAGCTAGGTTTTTCCAAAGCCTTGTTACCGATCCATCTTCCATAGGGTTCTCCATAAGATTAAATTGTTCCCTCATTGTCCGTGAAAAATGAGCTGATTGCTCTCTCAAATGATTTGCATCTAAAATTTGATTTAGAGTTACTCCATCTAACTCTTTGGTTTTGCAAAAATGATCTATCAAAGTTAGTAGCCTACTTTTAAAATCTTTCGGATTGTTCATACACCAATAATGAGGAAACACAATAGCCATGGATTCAAGTAGTTTGACTGGAGGGAATCTTGCTCTATCTGTGAGGAAAGATCAAAGGCAATGTGCTTCACTGAAGCTGTTACAAACTCAACGATCTTGGTAAAGTCTTCCCTTTTAACACTTGATACTCGCTTCCTAGGGTTCTTTCCTGGTTCCTCAGACTCGATCCTGGCATTGTAGTGCATTGGTATCTCAACTCCGTGAACTTCTACACAACTCCCCGTTTGAACCAATTTTTAAAAAGTTATCAGGATTGTCCAAATCTATGATTTTCAGCTAGCTGGCAAATTTTACTTCATCAACAAATAAATGATAGAGATTATCAAGCATCACGCATGTCAACTTACGCAGCATACCATATTCAGTGATATACATAGCTCTTTGCTGGGCCTTTTTCATTAAATTTCTCATTTCCTCAAGCATGGGGAGAAGACCTGCTAATGCTAACAGTGTCTCTACATTACTTAACATTGACAACAGCGCAGGAAATTTCAGTTGCCCTGCTTCGTCACGACTTGAGTTCATTAGACCAAGAAATGATTGATATTTTGAAAAAACTCGATGTGCTAGTCCATCCAAAGAGATCCATCTGGTATCATTATCCTTAAGAAGCTTGTTCCCATTGGTTAGTCCTTTAGCAAAGTGTTGAAATTCCCTAAATCATTTTGGACTTCGACAGAAGTATTGGTAGATCTCTTTGATTAAAACTTCAATTTTTTGTACTGGAGCATGCTTGTTGACAACTCCAAAAGCTAGATTCATTCTATGGGCCATGCAATGAATGGGAGTAACGTAGGGTGCACAAGAAGATTGTATCTTTGTGCAAAGACCACCCCTATGGCCTTGCATTACTGAAGCTACATCAGCTCCAACACACACTAGCTTTTTGGCAATGGTCATGTCATCTATACCTCCATATTCAATTAGAGAACTCTTTACTAGTTGAAATAAATTTTTCGCTATCACATTATCCCTCATTTTAGCAACAGTTAGTAGATGAGGTTGGCGAACAAAATTCTGTATAGTATAAACATGCATGCATACCCAGGAAGTATTGTCTACTGCTGTGACCTCGTCTAAAGACAATGCAATAAAATTTGACTCTTTAATTTTTGCCTTCAAATCCTCTTTTTCAACCTCGACAAGACAACTTGCCCATTCCCATCCACTGTTTACTAACTAGTGACTATTAGGATAGTTACGAACTTTCAGAAAGTGTAATAAAGCACTCAATGATGGGTAGTCTGTCATTGGACACTCTCTGCTCAAAATATTAAACACAAAACTTAACTGAATAGCTTTTCCCATTAGTTCTACTTCCAATGCTTTTCCAAAACAAGCTTCAATAGAGCTTTTAACTTCACCAGGCTTCGTATATTATGCTAAAATTCATATAATTCTGCATTCCTAACATGCTGAGATTCTTCCTTTATTTTCCATCTTATCACTGATTTTTGAACTCCATCTATGGTTTTCTTTTCGTAAACTTTACCAATATGCTTTTCTATGGTGTCAATTTTTAGCTACAAGCTCTTTTCCTTCTTATTTATCATGCTACAAATCTTACATCTACATTCTACCAGAGGTTCCCCTTTAATTGGATTAGGCACTGGTTCAATGAATGAATATGTTGACACCCAATCTTTTTGAAAATTCCTCGACATATCCCACAGTCTATCATTCTTTGATTGGGATTTTCTTTTCTTCCCTACAGTTGCACCATCATCTTTTCTAACATTCTTAGTCTCATCCAAGTCGATTATATCATTATGGCTACTGTGGGTATTTAACTAAAAATCTTCTTCAAGTTCATCATGATCTGAGATATCAAGTTTGCTGACTTCTTCAATATGTCGTGAAGGTTCAACCTCAGGTTCAAAATCTTCTTGTAATGAAGTAACACTAGCTTCCCTATTTTGGTCAGAAATATTTCCACGACCATGACCAAAGTACGATGATAAGGTTCTGCATTTTGTTGGCCTCTCTTGGCTTTCCCCATCTGCCGGAGCCTTACCCTTATTCTTATTCGACATCTCGATTGGCTACCAGCCTAGTGATAAAAATATGTAAAAAAAATGTTTACTTGTTGAAGAAGTGACAAATGACAACATAACTATAATATACAATGTTTACATAGTCGCAGAAATTCAAAATAATAATCACTTACCTTTGACTCACCAAAGCAGTTGAGACTCAACAGTGAGATAGTTTGAAATTCGCTATCGATCAAATTGAACCGATCCAAGATTCCAAATTGTGTACAATAACACTGATGTATGAATGTATTTATACTAATCTCTTTTGAAAAATTGGGTGGGAGGTATTAGGTTAGTGTCCAAATATTTGGCGAAGCTCGCGTAATGATAACACATCTTGTGTTATTTCCTAGGTGATTATGGGTCGCTAGTACCTTGGTATGATTAATAAAGGTGGCGAAAACCCATCGGTTTGAGACACGCGTCTATAAAATAACTAGCGAAGTTGGGGCCACCTAAAAAATATTTATATATAACTATCGGCGAATATAGGCCATCCACTTGGGGCTGCATTGAAATTATAGGTGAATTTTAAAAATATATCGTGCCCAAGACATATATGCCATTGGCAAAAATGTGCAAGAAATGGACAAAATTTAATATAGCATTTGGCGATGGACCCGGGCAATGGACCCAATTTTCATAAATGTGGGGCGATGGGGTCAGTCCCGTATGGGCAATTTATTCATCAAATCGCGGGATGCTGACGGGTGACATTCGCCAAATGGTGAATAATCGCCACTAAAGTTTTCTCTGATGCTGGATGATGTCAGCTATGGTGTGTGATCTAAAGAAGACTTATTTGGGAGTTGACTTCAGAGATGTAGTGTGCATTTTTTTTGGAAAATGTAAATTAAGGATGTCGGTTCTTAATTATTGTAATAGAATCATTGTATACTTGTTTTAGATACTGTGTGTATCTTAGAAAGAGTTTATGTAAATGGTTATGTAATTAGGAAAGCCTAATTGGCTGACTTGATCATGTAGAATTTAATAGGGTATATATGTAAGATATTTTCTTTGGAAATGTTATGATGAGAATGTATGTGATGTAAAGAAGATTGAGAAAGCTGCGAGTTTGTGTCTGCTAGATGTAGAGCAGAGGATTATTGGTGAACTTCATTATAATTGATCAAGAAAAGATAGTTGTTGTTAGACAATTCAAAAAGATTGTGTATTTTTTCATATACACTTGTCGCGAACAGTGAGTTCTGAAGGTGGATTTAACCTTCTTTGGGTAGTGAGCCCACCCTTCTTTCTTGACTCCTAACAGGGTCTGTCCTCTAACAAGGAATGTGTACTGTAATGTTTCAATAAGCTCCTAATAGGGCTAAATCTTCTAACAAGGATACTATACTCTTAGTACATCATTTGTGGGTGCTAATTCCCACCGAGGTTTGTATTGTTAACAGGGTTTCCCCGACACCAAAATATTGTGTTATTGTGTTGGCATTCATTGTGTTCATTGGATTTGATATTGTTG
This sequence comes from Chamaecyparis obtusa, assembly GCA_027943335.1. Lineage (NCBI taxonomy): Eukaryota > Viridiplantae > Streptophyta > Pinopsida > Cupressales > Cupressaceae > Chamaecyparis > Chamaecyparis obtusa. The sequence continues at coordinate 530,555 of BSBK01004753.1, read as the reverse complement.
CTATTCAAAGTTTAAAGTTTAATACTTTATCATACAACTCATTCACCCCCCCCCCCCCCCCCCAACTCTCAGATGTATTGTGGGCTGTTATTCCTAATAATTTAGTGGTTATTTAACTATCCTTTTAATGTATTTTCATTATACATTTACATTTGGAACACTCCACAAACACATTTAATGTATTTCCTCTTCCACTTAGGTGAAATCAAGGTAGGACCTGTAGTGCCCACCCATAGTTTGATTTTTAGTTTTATATTGCCAAATTGTTTTAGGCCACTTTCATGTGTGTGTTGCTATTTCAATTTTATTATGATATTGGATGTATGACACTACATGGTGAATTTTAATAAATGGATGATTATGGTGGTTATATTGATGTAGTTATATGTTGTTACTTATGATGATGTTTTACATGTTTTAAAATGATGCTTATGATTATGATTATACTTACCCCATACTTGCATGTGTATGGTGTTCATGTATGCCTTTATTTTCCTGTATGATATGTTTGATATAGTCGAGGGACTAAGTCGTAGTTACCTACTTGCGGGATCCACATGATGTCCCGATCCCCACCATTGTTTGCTTATATATATATGTATGTACATGCAGGTTTTGTATCCAGGTTTGTAGGTACCAAACATCGACTTCCTTGAATTGTCAAGATGAGCGTGCCCTATCACTAGTCTTAATGGTAAAAGAGGGGAGATAACATTCAGATCCAAATCCTAACCTAAGCCATACTATTGTCATGAAATAGTGGACAAGATTCTGACATTCTACCCTTTTTAAACTCATCTAGTTGACGTGAGTTTATATCCTTTTTTCTTGAGTATGGATGTGGTTCTTTAGGGTCATTTGATTTGGTTATTGATGTGATTTCTATAATTTTAGATAATTTATTTAGATTAAATTGTGTAATCTAAATGAATTAGATTCTTTCTTTTTTTAGCTATTTGTTTGTCAGATTATTTAATTAATTAAATATAATTATTAAATTTAATTTATTAATTAAAAGGCTTATTGTATGGTAGAATTATTTAATTAATGAGAATTAATTAAATACATTCGCCCTAGAATTATTTAATTGTACATTTAACCTTTTTCAATTTAAAGGTCTTTATTATTTTAGGAAATTAATTTAGCATGTGGAATTATTGTAGACTAAATGTTTTATTTTAAATTAATTAGAATATATCAAATTGGTTAAATTAAATTAAAGGAATTAGTTAATTTTGAGTTAAGAGGTTTCAACAAGAGAAAATTAGAAATTTGACTTTAGTTCAACTGAAATTAAATTGAAAATTAGAAATTGATTAAAGCAAAGCTTTTGTGGAGTTGAGTTCCAACCCTTGCACATGGAATGGATTTTCCTATATGTTGAGGGTTTGGCCATTATTCTCAACACACAGGTTTTGGAGAATGTTGGGTGAAGGCTTTCAATTTGAAGCAATTTTTTGATAACTTGGTTTTACCTCCATTTTTGGTCATCATTGATTTTATTATTTGGTGTTTGAGATAGGAATCAATTATCCTTGTGACTATGGGTTGCAATTTTTGAAAGAACTGTATTCCTCTTGCCTGTTAGATTTGCATGTCTAGAATTTTGTTTTATGTATATATATTTTCTCTTCTTCTGGGATTCTAAAATTGGTCTTGAGGAAAACCTTGTTGCATGCAATCCGTGTTTTCTAATTTTTTAATAAATTTCATTAAGGTTCAAATTGTTGATATTCTATGAAAATTAATTGCTTGTTTGCAAAAACCTAGGCTTGAAAATTATGGATTCATTTGTTAAAAAATGGAATTGGATTTAAATAGGAAGGAAAATCTATTCAAACCCTAGAGTACGTCTGATTAGAAAACTCAGTTAATTTAATAAGGTTTCCAATTTGCTTATTAAAAATTGATCCTGGTATTCCTTATAAAAAAATAAATAGAATTTATTTATTTCTCTATATTACTATTTTACTTTCAGAAAGAAAAAAAGGATTAATTACTGGTGTAAATTATTTTACAGATTAATGTAATTGCTTGTGCTAAAGTAAATATCTTTTAAAAATAAATAAATTATACAAGTCATTCTAAATAAAATTATTTTAAAGGAAAAAAAATTATAATTTTTTTTAATATTTTATTCTGGGAAGTGGGCATAGCCCAGCTCTCTTGTCACTACATGACAACCCTACATAGGGTCGTGCGCAGTCCAAGGGACTGCCGCACAGGTCCCCATGGACTACCATGCATAGTCCTCAGGGACTATCATGATAGCCCATGAGGGACCGTGTATAGTCCTTGGGACTGCCATGGTATCCCATGGGGTCATGCACAATCCTTTGGACTGCCACGGTACCCCATGTGGTACCGTACGCAACCCTTGGGGCTGCTATGGTGGGCCTGTGACCTCACCTAATTTAACTTTTTAAATATAAATTGTTTTTTTTTATAATTATTTTCTTTGCAATTAAATTTGCTTTGTTATTTAGGAAATTGAAATAGTGATATTTTATTGAAATATATTTCCTTTGGAAAATTTATTATGTGTTTGCATTATTTCATTTTATAATCTAAATTAATATGGGATATGCATTTAGAAAGATTATATTTCTGCATGTGTGATTTGGAAAAAAAATTATGTTTTAATTCGATTAGAGTTTGGATATTGATTATTTAATTAAATCTATTGGTTGAGTTTTAGAGACTTTTATATTGTGCTCGCTTTTGTGAATTAAATCAATTTGGGTGTATTTTGGACTATAAGATTATATATTGAGTTAGTAATTTTAATGCCTGAATTCAATTAATTTCGTGGATGTTATAAATTAAATTTTAGGGTTAGAATTTAATTATCTTTTGTATAATTATAGTCTATTAGTAATTGTGAGATAAATTAATTTTCATGATGGATATTACAAATTAGTTTATCAAATTAAATTCTATTATGGTCTTTTATTTCCTTATGTGATTTGGGGTTTAGAGGGGTTTAGTATGTCAGCTAGTAGGACTGTTACCAGAGGCGGGATAAGAAGTTACTATTTTATGTATGTTGTTTTGCATACTTGAATGTAATTGATCAATGAACCCAACCCTTTGTGGAGATTTATATTATAATGAATTTTGTATATTTGTGTTCCTATCACTTCTTGGAACCAACTGTTGAGCTTTCGAGACTTTGTTGACTTAGAGTCATGATTTGAGACTGTTAAACCTAGGGTAGGTTATCTAGGTGTTAGAAGGGAAGTGACTTACTTTAGAGGTATTGAAGCTCGGAAGTGGCTACCTAGGTATCCTTAGTAAGTTACTTAATCTAGTGATAACAAAAAAATTAAATGAGGATTAAAATGAATTAATAAGATAATGCTTCCTCACGCATGCCTTGAGTGCTAGTATAGGCTAAGGATGGGAGTGGGAGAAGATGCTTGCCCATCTAGTAGTGATGGTGAGTCTAACATAGTTAGTTGTTCCTTGTCTACATGAGAGGAATAAAAATTCACATATAGTCATTAGGGACCAGAGTCCAGTGAGGTTACCAGGTGACCTTAGAGTTGACTCATGCGATGATACTTCCCTGATTTTATTCTAGGTTTCCTACATGTGTTGGTTGTCTCTGGGTTTATTATGCATACCTTATACTTATGAGTTGTACCTTGAGATGGGAGCTTCTAGGATCCTTGCTTAGTCTACCTAATTGTTTGGTATTATTATCTATTTGGGATTTGATATTATCTCCTCAACATGATTGGAGTGGAAACAAAGGTTTCCATGAGGTCGGGTATTAGTGATTCTTTTACCATTTGAGACTCTGACATCCTCGTACCAGTGCTGGATGATCCTAGTTGCAGTTATTCCCTTTCCTATCTTCTTGGATTTCTATTCTTGATCTTACATTTCTCTTTTTTAATTGTAATCACATACCTTGCGACATGTGTAGTGGATGTTTGATGAGTATGTGTACTTTATTATTCAAATGTAACTTATGATGTATTATGTAGATTCTTAGTTATTGTATTCATAGTTTCTATGTCAAGGAATCCTTGAGATGTGTAATCTACCATTGAAGATTATATTTATGATGTATGTTTTGTAGATCTCTATAATATGCCGAGTATAGTTATTGTCGAGTACAACAGATGCTGAGGATAGTTGATGCTGAGTGCCAAGGATAAATTTTGCCAAGTTAGATAGAATTGGCATACAAGTTTGGAATGGCACAATGATCGAGGCAAACCATTTTTGGTGATAATTATATTTTGTATATTGTCTATTGAGGTAATCACAAAGGTGGTTACACATCCATATTGCTATCATTGATCCCTATGTATAACCTTTAGCCAATCAAAAAATTGTATAGTACAGGTGGCAATAGGAATATATCTAGACCGTAGATCTTGTAACGGTAAAATGTTTTTGCTACTATATAAAGGAAGATCTAGGACAAAGATGTGTGTGAATAAAATAGAGAAATAGAGACATTGAGATCAAATGAATACTACGAGTATGAGGAAATAATCAGGAGAAGTATTCAGACAAAGTTCAGTGACCGAGAAAAGCAGTGAAAGGACAGAGTCAAGAAAGATTAGATAGAAGAGATCACAATCATACAGTAAAGAGAAGATCTGTTATCAACATATCAGTGCAAACCGAAGGATCATATACTGAGACATTTTAACCAGTGTATCAGGGTAAATCTCTTAACTGAGTAGTCTTAGCAAACTTTTGTAAATCTCTTTACCGAGTGCTTACTTTATTGTAAGTTTGTAAATCCTTTAACAAGGTAGACTGAATAAGTTTTTTAGCTTTTAACAGAGTAGACCTCTCACAGGGTAGATCATGATATGATCAAATTTTGTAAGCCCTAATAGGAAAACTTTATTATCTGTAGTAGTGAAGATTTATGGGTGTCATCCCCACCCTAGTTTTACCTTTCAAGGGTTTCTGGGTTACCAAATCTATTGTGTTATGTGTAATTTCATGTATGCTGTTTGACATGATATATTACCTAGATTGTTCAAGTTTTGTTTACATGATGCATAAAGTTCTAACAATTTAAAAAGATAGAAGTTAGTAAGTTCTAATTCACCCCCCCCTCTCAGTACTACTTTCCCATTTGTATTTCCAACAATTGGTATCAGAGAAAAAGTTTTCTCAATAGGAAAGTCTAACCACTTGAGGAAAAGATCTTAAGATGGAAGTTTAAAAACTAGGAAAAGTCATAGAGAATCAAAAGATTGAAGTTCAACTAGCATTGCAACAGCTGGAAGCAGCCAGAGGGGAATTAAAGAAATCCTTGAGCAAAAGAAGAGAAATTGCTATTCAACAAAGTGAGCCACTGCACAAGGAAGAAGACACCACTAGACTATTTGATACTAGTAATTCTACAAAAAATAACAAAGCCATGAAAGAACTGTTGGAGAAAAATATCATACTGAATGATGAAATCAGGACTCTAAAGAGAGAGTAGGAAATTCAATCTGTTAGACTCTGTGAAGTAGTGGAGCAGAAAAAGAAAGCTAAAGATGATAAGGCAATGGCTAAAGAAGACAAAAGAAAAATTGCAATAAGGCTAGATGAAAGAACAAGTGATATACAAAGGTTGACTAATAATCAACTAGATATGGTAAATCAACTACTGCTGGCCAACCAAGAATTGGGTAGGAAAGACTTGGAGAACAATCAACTAAAACATGAAAATGATCAGCTAAAACATGAGTTGAGAACTGAGAAAGAAATCAATGAAAGGATGAACAAACCTAATGAAGCTACAAAGTATTTTGAAGAACTGTTAAGGTCACCTAGGAGATCTGGTGATAGATCTGGACTTGGACTAAATGAACAATCATCTACTAAAGAAGGAGAATCATCAAAAGATGGAGAACAGAAGATTGCTAAACCAAAGAACAAAAAACCCACATGTCATCATTGTGGGAAGCCAGGACATACAACCAACATATGGAGAAGCAAACGTGGTAAGACTGATTCTAAACCTAAGTTTAATGGACATTGTTTTAACTACAAGAAGCATGGACATCAAGCACATGAATGTAGATCTAAAGCTAACATTTCATCCACCTCACCCAAGTTTCAAGGAAGTTGTTTCAATTGTCAGAAGTATGGGCACAAAGCTTACGAATGTCGATCTAGACCAAGGTGGTCAACTAATGAGAAAACAAAGCCAGTCACACAGCGTAAGAGTTACAATTGGGATTACAACACTTGGTACAATTGCCATTATTGTGGTAAGTATGGACATATTGGAGCAAACTGCATGAAGACTCATTTTAGAGGCAAATCTAAAAGTTGGATGAATGGAAGCATGGTCTATTATAAATGTAATAAGGTCGGTCACTTAAAGAAAGAGAGATTGTAGATCACCTATGCCGAGCAATGTTAATGACTAGAATGAGAACATCTATGAAAAAATGAGGAACCAAATGGAAAAGACATGGAGCAAGAAAGAAGAAGGAACAACAAGTGAAGCAAGCACATCTGAGGTCACCCAATCTGATGGATCAGGTGATCACACTTCTTCCAACTAAATATGAAAGGTATGTCTAGAACTGATTCTTGCAAAGCCTTACTTTACATCAGTTCCTAACATAGAATTAAGAAAAAGTCCATATCTGCATAGATTAAGATGCATTAGGACATATCTAAACAAAAATAGAAAATTTCATTTTGATACCAAGCATCAGTGTCATGACCGAGCTAACAATGTTTGCCGAGCACCTGTTATTGTCGAAATGCTATGCCGAGCTATATCGCAACGGTTACATCAACCGAACTTGTGTTTAACTGAGTTTAACATAAGTTTGCTGAGATAGCTTTATTTCACCTAAAATATGTATGGAGCATTTATGAGGCCCTAATCCTATTTTTTCAGATTCTATAAAGTGGAAAGTTGCTGTTAATTTTATTTCACTAGGCTATTCAAGATTTTAGAGCGATTCAAAATTTGTGCAACCTAGATCAAGCAAAGTGATTCCGAATCTTCTCAGCATGCCGTTGGCAAAATTCATCTACAGGGTTAATTGACAAAAAGGTACTTGACTGAGAAACCATTTTCTTTTTGAAAATTATAGTTTGAAATGGCATCGTCTTCATCCACACTAGTTAGGAAACAAGGAATGGAAGTTTTCAATGTACAACTTGTAAGGAATGAAGTCTGCAAATCGAGGGTATTCAAGGCAATATCTGAAAGTGCGATCAAAGGAGATTTGAATGGAGCCCTATCTATGACTCTGAAAAATGTGTTAATGATGAACGATGTTAGGTCCTACTATATGTGCAAAATTGGAGAAATCGGCGATTATGAGATCAGGGAAGCATATGATAAATTGTGTATCAACAGAGTGCTGAAGCTGGAGCACAAGGTCGTTGCTGACCAAGGGTTAGTACATGCCCTAAATTTCCTACAAAATTTCAAGGTAGAATGGATAAAGATTGTGTTAGGTCAAGTGCATGACATGCAATTATGGCTGGAAGATGGACCAGTGAAGATTACGAAGGAAATGATACATGATGTCACTGGTTACCCTACCATTGATGGAAAAAGAACAATGAAATGTGCAGGAAAAGAGGATATTCAAGTGAACACATAGGTAGTCTGGAACAAATGCAAAATGATAATTTCCACCATCACTGATCCAGAAATTGACTTCGCTATTAGAGTTATCTCGCATAAGTTTTACCAATCCAGTCGGTTGGACAGCGTCCCCTGTATGCCAGTGGACCAAGCTTGGAAGATAATAAAGAAAGGGCACACATATGACCTTGCTGAGCTCTAGATGACTCAACTTGCCAAGAACTTGAACTCCATTAGGACGATGAAGAACTCTATGTGTAAGTTCGGTTCCTTGCTGATCTGTATATTCTTTTATGTTAAAAAGTGTTTTCCTACACATGGTGATGTGAAATGGGATAAGAAGAAACCCATTACTGTTTAGATTAATGATTTCATAAATGAGAGTGGTGATGATTTGGAAGGGATAATGGACAATTATTTCATTGAGTTTAAGAAGAAAATGAGGAATAGGACTAGAGTCCCTGTGTCTCTGATTGAGAAATATAGTAAAGACATATGTTTTCTAGTAGACATAGACTTTACCTATGCACAGGCAGTCCTACCTAGGGTTTCATGGTTGATGCCACTACCCTATGAACTCAATATTGATGAAGCTACTACTGCAATCATATCCCTCCTAGCTAAGGAAATTGATAACAAGGCTCCTTACTTTGGTACATTTGAAGAGGCCAAATCCAAGATCTCTTTGGGATTATTAGCTGCCACCACTGAGAGAAGAAGAAAGAAAATAGTAAGGAATCTAGAGTATGTAAAAGAATCTAGAAATGAGGCACCACTAGAGTTAACCCAAGGGTTAGAAGAAGATGAGAAGACTGCAACAAGTGGTAGTGAGATAGAAGAAGAAGAAGAGAAGAAACCAATAATTGCTGAGTCCCCACCTAAAAGAAGAGTGTTGAAATGAAAAGTGTCTGAGACACCATCACTTAGACCTCGGCCAAAAAGGACTACTACTGAGACTCCTAAGATGCCTCCTACATCTGCAAAGTGAAAATCTGCTCAATCCAAGATAGTGCCGACCAAGGTTGTGAAGAAGTCGAGAAGGAAACTTGTTCTACCAAAAGATGATGAAACAACAGAAAGTGATGAAGCAATAAAAGGGAAGGCAACACAATAGGGTTCACATCAACTCATTGTTGATGAATTATGTAGTAAGATTACTAGCACATCCATAGTTAATGAAGTGAAGAGATTAAAGTTTGGACCGCTGAGTATTGGAGATAAAGAGAAAGTTGAGGATGCTATTCTTGAAATGTTATGCACTTTCAAGATGCTACCGATTGAAATTGAAAATAGGATTCCATAGAAATTGTGCAACAGAGTTGCACAGAAGTGGGAGTATGCTTTACAAACCATGAAGGAAATACAAGAGAGTACATTAGCAAAAGTTGAATCCACTCTCACACCTGCAAATATCAAAAAGAAAATTAACGATTACAAAGGAAAGTTTGATCCTAAACTTAGAGCCTATCTTATCCTTCAACACAAGGTTGAAGATGTTGTGCAGGAAAGTTTAAAAATTTGGAAAATAGTGTTTGGAATATTGGTTGATAAAGATGAAGGATAGGTTGCTAGTGCTTCACAAGCCACAGAACTTGAAGCAACACACAATAAAATGGAGACTGATACTCCTAAGGAAATGAAATCTCAGGATACCTTTGAAGTCCATATTGTTGATATACCGGAGGAGAACCCCATTAAGACCTTGTTTCTAACTGAGGATGACTTAAAGAACTCAAGTGCAATTGACACACCCCTGCCAGGTAGCAATCCTATACTATTGCAAGTCATGGATTATCCCCACCATCTCAAGCACATAATTTGCCAATGGAAATCCTACTATACCTAAAGTTTCTACTGTTGATGAGTTAGTCAATACAAGTCTTACTGAGGAATCAATCAAGTTGGTACCATTAACTCACTCTATCGAAGAAGAAGTTAAAGCAGAAGATAACATTTAGAGTCCTCCTAAGGAAGAACATAGCACAGAAGGACATGGAACTAAGCTAGATGACCAAGCTGTTAGACCTCTTGCGGAGGAAAAGGAGAAAGAAGAAGGAAATAGTAGAGGAAAATTCATTGAAGAACAAGTGCCGAAGGAACAAGAGGCCATCAAAGCTCTTGTACAACTGCTGAGTGGAAGCACCCCACCAAGAGCACCAAAGGACAAAGATGAGGTAACAATTGATGAAGAAATTGTTATTCCTAAATGGGATATTGATAAGCTTACTTTTGAGCAGCTACAGATAATGAAAGATTTGCTGACAAGGAAAAGTAGACAAGTAGAACTCCAAAGGGAGCATTAGCAAAAATAGGTTCTTCATGAAATAAAGGACATATTTAATGAAGTTTATGATTTATTTGATGTAAATAGTTCCATTCCTATATTAGAACAACTTGTACATATTGTTCAGAAAGTAAATAATGACATGAGTTGTGCAAGTGATAAGCTATTTGGATGGTCAGAATGCATATTTGAGACAAAAATGTTGGATAAGATATCTGTTGAGATAGCAGTCAAACAAGTTGAGTTGTCAACTTTGGTTAAGGAGACTGAAAGATTAGTTATGGATAGACAGTCTCTACTGGCCAAGATATCCAATGTTGAATTATTCACAGATGAGAACCAATGCTTGCTTGAAACTCTCAAGAAAGAGATCAAAGTTTCAAGTTGGTCCTTGACTTTGGATGCCAGCACCAATGTCGGACATTATGTTTAGGTAATGCAGACACAGGGTAAGTTAGCCGAGCTGATGGCAAATGATGGCAAGATTCACTCTTACCTACTTTCTATTCAAACTATTCTTACACCATATCTGGAGGCTATACAAAGAAAATTAGCCAAGGCTAAAACATTGATCCAGAGTGACTCACAATTATCTACAAATGAAGGTTTCATCAGTTTGGCCGCTGATTTAGAAGTACAAACTAAAGTGTTAAATCTCACTTCAACTACATGGACAGATGCATTATACATGATCACGGTGCTTCACAGACCTTTTCTAGAGAAAATTTGTGACTTACCTACTAATGAGGAAATTGGTCATGTCAAAAACAAGGGGGAATTATCATGACACTAGTGTGAACAGGGACATGTAACACAATTTTGACTATGTATATATATCTCAGGGGGAGTTTTAGGTTATACAAACATATTTTTGTATTTGTATATACGAATGTCATGAAAAAGTGTTTTTGCCACTAATGTCAAAGGGGGAGATTGTAGATCTCTATAATTTTGTTGACTATTAGTGTCTTACACTTAGTCATATATCTAGGCAAGGATGGTCGGTCATCACTACGACCGAGTCATTCTGTATAGGCTGAGTTTTGTATTGTATAATTATTGAGTAGTAGTACTACCGAGTTAAGTCATGGTCACAATATGTTTGTAATATGCTGAGTATAGTTATTGCCGAGTACAATAGATGCTGAGGATAGTTGATGCCGAGTGCCAGGGATAACTTTTTCCAAGTTAGCCAGAATTGGCATACAAGTCTGGAATGGCACAATGATCGAGGTAAACCATTTTTGGTGATAATTATATTTTGTATATTATCTATTGAGGTAATCACGAAGGTGGTTACACATCCATATTGCTATCATTGATCCCTATGTATAACCTTTAGCCAATCAAAAAATTGTATAGTATAGGCGGCAATAGGAATATATCTGGACCATAGATCTTGTAACGGTAAAACATTTTTGCTACTATATATAGGAAGATCTAGGACAGAGATGTGTGTGAATAAAAGAGAGAAACAAAGACATTGAGATTGAATGAATATTGTGAGTATGAGGAAATAATCAGGAGAAGTATTTAGACAAAGTTTAGTGACTAAGCAAAGCAGTGAAAGGATAGAGTCAAGAAAGATCAGATATAAGAGATCACAATCATATAGTAAAGAGAAGATTTGTTATCAGCATATCAGTGCAAACTAAAGGATCATATACTGAGACATTTTAACCAGTGTATCAAGGTAAATCTCTTAACCGAGTAGTCTTAGTAGACTTTTGTAAATCTCTTTACCGAGTGCTTACTTTATTGTAAGTTTGTAAATCATTTAACAAGGTAGACTAAATAAGTCTCTTAGCTTTTAACAAAGCAGACCTCTCACAGGCTAGATCATGATATGATCAAATTTTGTAAGCCCTAATAGGAAAACTTTATTATTTGCAGTAGTGAAGATTTGTGGGTGTCATCCCCACCCAGTTTTACCTTTCAAGGGTTTCTGGGTTACCAAATCTATTGTGTTATGTGTAATTTCATGTATGCTGTTTGACATGATATATTACCTAGATTGTTCAAGTTTTGTTTACATGATGCATAAAGTTCTAATAGTTCAAAAAGATAGAAGTTAGTAAGTTTTGATTCACCCCCCCCCTCTTAGTATTACTTTCCCATTTGTATTTCCAACATGTTTATGTTCGTATGGACTTCATGTTTTACTTTCAATTGTTTATTCATCATTGTTTGTAAACATTTAAAAAAAAATGATTTTGTAAACTTAGCATCATGTTTTTAGGTTATTTTCTCCTGGGTTCCCTGGCGGGGGCATTACATGACCTAACACATCCTCCTTTGTTTCCCTCTTTGGATTCTAAAAAATTTGAGGTAGGATCTAATCTCTATGTATCCTCCTCTTCTTTTCCTGTATTGACCCTATTTCACATTGAAATCACATTTTCTCGCTTATCTTCCTATATCTTCCCAAACTGATTGCACATTTGAATTCCTAGAGTTTTTCCCATTAAATGTGCCTCCTGGGGTATAGGTCGAGGTTGAACTATACTTGGCACATAGGTTGAGGTCAACCTATACCTAGCATAGGTTGAGATCAATGTATACTCAAGGTTATAATTTCATGGGATATGGGGAACCATTTTAGATTATTTTCTTTCCTGAATAGTGTAGTCAACCCTTGCAGAATTGTTAATCTCGAAATCACTATAAAAGTACCCTAATTTGCTTTATTTGGTAATATGAACAAGAGAGAAAAATTTGGTGGACATCCAAATTTGACATAGAGAAATTTCAAGGTGAAATCCATAGCTAGGAACTATCCATTGAAGCAAAGGAGTTCATAATCTACAACAATCTTGAATCAAGCATCTACAACAATAATCAAGCATTCAAGACATCATCATGGAATTACAAAAGGATTGTGAAGGTGGATAGGACTACTTTAGCTCTTGGGGGCTTGGTATGATTTCCTTTTTATTTTTAGATCTATGTTTTTTTGATTCATGCTTACACATTGGCATGCACTCAAACACATATTGATTGCATTTTGATGCTAGGGTTTCACTCTCTAGGGTTGAATCTTGGCATTTAAATTTACATAGATCTTTTTATTCTAGATCCACATTCTATATTCATGATCACTACACATATTACATTTCCTAATGGCTATATATGGAGGTGGGAATCACAAAAATGGGGTGTTAACTAAGGCAAACCCCTACATAGACACCCAGCCATACACTTTCTAGACTTGTAGGTTTTGGAGTAAAAATTACATTGAAGATCCAAGGACCCTTTTTAGAGTACTTTCCAAATCTTCTTTTCATTCCAAGTACTAACACTATCAGATATAAGTCGATGTCGAACTGTGCCCTGTTATTGTAGTACCTATTTTTGAGATTGATTTGAGAAGCTAGATATCATATTTATAGAACTCCATTCCAATTTTTGGGTCTAAGTAGAGGTTAAAGTCAACTTGTACCCTATAGGTTGACCTATTCTTGGTAGAAATCATGAAGTTTCCCAGATCTCAATTGAGGGTTTCAGATTGTTTTATGCAAAAATTAAGTTGTTTTGGGGTTCCCATTAGTAGAAAATAACTCTTTGAGCACTCCTACACTCTCAATATCCATGGGTACATGCATCCTATCTCTATCCTTTATTCTTAATTATCTAGATTAGATTTATATATATCTTTTACATCATCTACCCCTTACATTGGGAATCAATATAAAGGTTCCAAACTTGCAATGTTGAGGTCGTGTGCTTTTACCCTAGCTTCATTAGAGGTACTTTGATGCCGGAGAATCATGGCATGGAAAGCCACCTATTGATGAAAAATAATCATTAAAGGTTCATGAAGGCATGATGGGGTTTAATCCAATCAATTGGCATATGTTAGAACCAATTATGGCCTTTAAGGGAAAGAAATGCAATAAATTTGTAATGAATCCTAAAGGTCCTGGTAAGGACCTTAGGATCACAAAAGATGTAATAAGGGCATGAGTGCTAGATTGGATTAGCTTAGGTCCTTAGAGTCTTTAGGATTGATTAATAAGTTTTTTTTGACCTAATAGTAAAGTTTCATAAATCAATTAGTTGAAATATGCAATAAATTGTAAGTTGGAAATTCATATTTTTGGAATCCAACAGTTAGTTGTATTTAGGAGGGAAAATGGATTTAGGATGTTTTAGGCCTAAATAAGACATCTAAATGATCTAAATCAGTTGGGATAGTTGAGGAAGGAGTTATTAAGTCTTTGGATCATCATTGTATCAATATGCAATCAAAGAAACAATCAGGTGTACGACTGTAGCAGTGAAGATCAATAAAACTCAAAGATTTGCAAGTTAAATGTTTTTATTGGCATAAGTTTGAGTTTTTTTTTATCATTTGATGTTATAGATGCATTAATAAAATACATTTTATTGTTCTAAACAATCTTGAATGCTTTGAGATTAACTTTGGATAAGACTGATACTATTTGTGTTGATTGACAACAAAGGAATTCACATTTTTTCATTAATAGTTTGAGTTTTCTAATGTAATGGATCATTCCATGAATGACTACATGATGATTCTTATGAAATGATACCATATTGACATGTAAAATATATTTCTAACATGATTTTATGCAGTTTGAGTGAATGAGACAGGTGATCACCGAGAGAAGTGTATGAAGGTTCATGAAATTGCTTGGATGTGAGCAACATCAATTAATCTAGTTGAAAAAGGGGTATGTTTGAGAGTTTGGAGTGTCTTTATATTTTTAATGAAAGGTTAATCCACCCTTGGTTGAGTTGGGAAGTGAGTGGAGGTCATACATTTAGAAAGCCTTAGCTTTGAGGGTTTGTGAGAAACCAATTTGGGGTTTTTATGCTTGTGAGGGTCTGAGAGTTAAATTAATTATAGAATCCTTGATTTGGAACCATTTTAGAATAATTTTGAGAGTCTTTGAGGTTGGGAGAAAATATAACATATACTTGCTTTGTTAATTGACCATATTTTATGCTTGGAACAAGGGTACAGTTTGAGTATCTACAAGTTGATCCAAAACAACATGTGAAAATATTTTGGTATGTTGTTGTATGTTGAAAAGGGTATCTAAAAAAATAAGAATTAATTTAGTGTTTTTGTAATATTGCAAGTAAATTGCACATTTGCATCACTGGTGACCTACTAGGAGCACTATTAGGCCTGTTGGATAGTTTGAGAAAATTGGAGTGTTGGGTATTGCTTGGGAACCAATAACTTGTTGAAAATTTTTGAATCCAACTTGAATATACCTAATAAAATCATATTTTAAAATAGGAATGTGCTTGAGTAGTTTGGAAACATTTGAGGCTTGAGGGCTAGATAGGAGTGTGCCTAAACCTCTCAAAATTTGAATCATTCAGTAAGTTGATCTCAACAACCACCCAACCCTCTACATCAGTTGGTATTAGAGCATCAAGGAAACATTTGGGTAAAGAAGGATAGTCATGGCACCAAAGAGTTAGTTGGAAAGAGAGATAAAAATGTTGAGGGAAGAGTTTGAAATGGAAAGAAGGGAGAAGAGAGAGTTAGAGGCTGCAAGGGAAAGAGAGGAAAGAAAAACAAGAAGGGAAAGACTACAATTGATTGAGAGAATAGAAGCATTGGAGAAAGAGAAAAGATAACCTAGGAGAGAATAGATTCATGAAGAGAACCATGAAGAAGAAGGAGAAAACAATGAGGAATAAGCCAATAGGGGTCATGGGGAAGAAAATGATCCCAAGGAGAGAAGATTCATAAGGTTGATCAAGGCAATACAAGGTACCAATCACAAAGATACTATCGATTTACCATTGTATCAAGGAGGAATGGAAAGTCAAGAAGTTTTGGGTTGGTTAGAGGCCCTATAATATTTTTTTTGAGTTAGACATGGATGAGAGAAATAAGGTTGGTTATGCTAAGTCAAGGATGAGAGGTACAACATTGACATGGTGGAAAAATATTCAATCAGAAAGAATGGATAGAGGATTAGGAATAATCAATACTTGGGTAAGGATAAAAGGAATGGTCAAGAATCAATTCTTGCCTAATGATTTTGTAATACAAACCAAGAGGATGAGACAAAGTTTGAAACAAAGAGAGATGGATGTGATAGCATATACAAAGCAATTCCACAAGCTGAGTATCAAAGGAGGATATGAAGAAGAGGATGAAAAGATATCAAGGTACATCAATGGGTTAAGACTCAATATTCAAGATGAAATTGGGTTGAGTATTGCACAAACAATGGGAGAATGTTTTCAACTTGCAATGAGGGAAGAAGAGAAGATCAAGAGGAAGCATGAAAGGAAAAGTAGCACTAGAGGAGGATAATCTATGAGAGGAAGAGGTGGAAGGAAAAGTTATGATTATCAAAGTAGTAATGATAGAGACAAGGATAAAGGATCTAATTCAGAGACAAGAGGAGGATACAACCATAGAGGTGGAAGATTTGGAGGAGGAAGAGGAAGTGGAATATTTATAGGGAAGTGTTTTCATTGCAATGAGGTGGATCATCAATCTTTAATATGTCCTAAATGGAATGAGTCAAATCATAGAAATAGAAGGGTGCATCTAGTTTAAGAAGAAGAAAAGAAGGAACATACACTAATAATACCCGAGGAAGGATAATGTTTTCTTATGAGGAAAGGAGAATCACTACCACAAATAAGCATTTTCAAATAAAGATGTCTAGTTAAAGGCAAGGTATGCACTTTCATTGTTGATTTAGGGGCACATAACAATATGGTTTCAGTTGATATGGTCACTAAATTGGGGTTAACAATAGTAGATCATCCTAACCCTTACAAGGCCACTTGGGTAAATCAAGTGATGAATGTAGAGGTTAGTCAGAGAGATCTTTTTGATTTTTCAATTGGTTCTTATCATGATCAGGCAATGTGATAAAAGAACTTTTCATGATGGCTATTCAAATACTTATATTGTGCATAGGGGTAAAGAAAGATTTAAGTTAAAACCGTTAACTTTCAAGAGTAATGAGAACATCATCATGTGTTTTGGAGACAAGATTTTGCAGGGTCAACATAAGTATGATACTAGTTGGGATCATAAACAACTAGGAACTAATAGACCGGTTATGACATGGCAGCAGAACAAACCTAAAAATTAGAATAGTTTGGGCTTGGAAAGCATCAAGATTTGTATTGAATGTACTATTCAAATGGTTAGCACAAGTGGTGTCCCTATGGTTTTGAAGGAGCACAAAATTCAGTGGAATGAAAGGAATGGCAGAGTACAAGAGAGAAAACAAATCAAACAACAAGGCCCTAGAATGAGACAGTCAAATACATGTTTTAAATATGAGATTTTGTGTGATGTAAGTGAAGGTTTTCATGGAAGGAGGAAGGTAAACTCAGAAAATTTCATCTCCTATCCAAAGAATCAAACTAAAGGAGGCAAGTGGCAAGGGCCTAGGAAGATGTCTAACTCTTGGGACAAGAGTTTCTTTAATGGCAAGGAGTATGATGCATGAGCATCATGGCATGGAAGGCCACCTATTGATGAAAAAGAAGCACTAAAGGTTCATGAAGGCATGCTGGGGTTTAATCAAATCAATTGGAAAATGTTAGAACCAATTATGGCTTTTGAGGGCAAGAAATGTAATAAATTTATAATGAATCCTAAAGGGCCTGGTAAGGACCTTAGGATCACAAAAGATGTAATAAGGGCATGAGTGCTATATTGGATTAGATTAGGTCCTTAGATTCTTTAGGAGTGATTAATAAGTTTGTTTGGACATAATAGTAAAGTTTCATAAATCAATTAGTTGAAATATGCAATAAATTGTAAGTTAGAAATTCATATTTTTGAAATCCAACGGTTAGTTGTATTTAGGAGGGAAAATGGATTTAGGATGTTTTAGGCCTAACTAAGACATATAACTGATCTAAATCAGTTGGTATAGTTGGGAAAGGAGTTATTAAGTTTTTGGATCATCATTGTATGGATATGCAATCAGAGAAACAATCAGGTGTACGACTGTAGCAATGAAAATTAATAAAACTCAGAGATTTGCAAGTTAAATGTTTTTCTTGGCATAATTTTGAGTTTTTTTTTATCATTTTATTTTTTAGATTCATTAATAACATGTATTTTATTGTTCTAAACAATCTTTAACTCTCTGAGATTAATTTTGGATCACATTGATACTATTTGTACTGATTGACAACAAAGGAATTCATCATTATTCATTAACAATTTGAGTTTTCTAACGTAATGGATCATTCCATGAATGAATACATGCTGATTCTCATGGAATGATACCATATTGACATGTAAAATACATTTATAACATGATTTTATGTAGTTTGAGTGAATGAGATAGGTGATCACCGAGAGAAGTGTATGAAGATTCATGAAATTGCTTGAATGTGAGCAACAAAAATTAATCTAGTTGAACAAGGTGTTTTTTGAGAGTTTTGAGTGTCTTGGGATGTTTAATTAAATGTTAATCCAACCTTGGTTGATTCGGGAAGTGAGTGGAGCTCATACATTTAGAAAGCCCTAGCTTTGAGGGTTTGTGAGAAACCAATTTGGGTTTTTTATGCTTGTGAGGGTCTGAGAGTTAAATTGATTATATAATCCTTGATTTTGAACCATTTTATTATAATTTTGAGAGTCTTTGAGGTTTGGAGAAAATATAACATATACTTTCTTGTTAATTGACCATATTTTATGCTTGGAACATGGGTGCAGTCTGAGTATCTACAAGTTGGTCCAAAATAACCTGTTAAACTATTTTGGTATGTTATTGTATGTTGAAAAGGGTGTCTAAAAACAATAATATTTAATTTAGTGTTTCAGGAAGATTGCAAGTAAATTGCACAATTGCATCGTTGGTGACCTACTAGGAGGGCTATTAGGCCAGTTGGACAGTTTGAGAAAACTGGAGTATTGGGTATTGATTGGGAACCAATAACTTGTTGAAATTTTTTTAATCCAACTTTAATAGACCTAAGAAAATCATATTTTCTAATAGGAAGGTGCTTGATTAGTTTGGAAACATTTGAGGCTTGAGGGCTAGATAGGAGTGTACCTAAACCTCTCAAAATTTGAATCATTTAGGAAGTTGATCTCAACAACCACCCAACCATCTGCATCATACTTGCTAGATCTACTTTGTGGGAAAGGATCCCTCTTGATTCCCCCTTGTATCATTTTTTCACCTCTCTAAGGAAAACTTGGTGAGTGATTTACCATACCATTACCCATCATCTTTCCTTATGATACATTTACAATTACACAAATATTTCAATTATGTATTTTGTGTACTTCAAAATTTCAAATACATAAAAATTTTCTCAACATATATTTATATTTAAGATACTCATTATAATATGATGTATTGGTATTAAAACCTATAAAACATAGTGACAATATTTATGTGTTTGTGAGTATAATCTATGTTATGCTTGTACCGTGATTGTATTAGACTACCAAATTTTTGTAGACATGTAAAGTTGTCAACATCAACACACTCAAGTTCACCCATTATAAAATTAATTAAATAGTCAATTATTCAATGAACCTTTCTATTTATCCTTTAATTATTAATTAAACAAATATAAATAATTTATTTGATTAATCCAATCTTCATCTTTATGCCTTACCCATAATTAGCTAAATCAATACTTATTTAATTAAAACTAAACATTCACAATATTATCCTACATGAAGTAAATAAATACAAACTATTGATTTAATTCATCACTTTTTTCACCTCAATCTAATTAGTTGATTAAACCACATTAATTAACTAATTAATATTTTTACACCCCCAAATGTGATTAATTAATTAATCAAATATAATCTCTTGATTTGCCTAGAAAAGTTTTGATGACTCTGTAGCCTATTCTTACCTAGAGAAAAATGGGGAAAAAGGTTGGCTAAAGGGGTTTTCCTTGGTCAAACCCATGTTTATGAATCAACATTGAAAATGAAATGAAATTGCATAAATGAAAGCATGTAATACGCAAATGATTGATTCACCTTGCATAAACCCTCATATACAAAAGTAGAAATCTCTCATACCCATGAAGATGCTTGAATGTACTTGAAATCCAAAGATTTGACCTTGGAATATGATGTAGAACCAAGAATTCCCTCACTAATGCATAGATATTTGAATGATAACCACTTGCAAAGAAGGGGAGAGAAGGTGAATGACAAGATGAATCCTCTTTCTTGATTGAGAATTCATCTACTTGGCCATCATGGGAGAGAAGCTTGCTTCAATTGGAGAATATTGCCTTTGACTTTATGATCCAAAGAATTGGAGACTTAAAGAAACTAGATCTTGGATGCTTTTCATCAACTCTTTAACCCAATTTCTCAATTGCTCTTGATTGCTAGAGAATATTGATAGTAAATGCTTTCACTTGATAATAGATATAAAAATGATGAGAGATAGGGGGTTTATACTCAATCTATATTTTAGGATTAAAAAATGAACTAGGATGACTAGAAAATTATTTCTCCTGTTAATAACTCGACATCGGGCTTTGAGAAAAAAAAAAGCTCCAAATCCTAGGGAGATGATGCCATTAGCGACATGTTCCATGAAGAATGGGCCAAAATTGAAATGGGATGTTGGGAGGTGTGAAAAGGCATGATAAAAGAGGAATCAACTTGCCAACATCAAGTAAAATGAACATCATATCTTGAAATCACCAAAATAGGGTCTAATAGGTCCTAATATAATATCCAATCATAATTACTAACTTTTTAGGATGGTACAACATCATTAACCAACAATGAGAAGTAGAACAAGAATTCACCCTTTCTCCCCATTTCTAGGTAAAAAGAGATTATTGATGAAGGATAACACACTTTAAGCCCCCAATTAAGGGATTTTTTAAAGATAGACATGAATTTTGTAAATAAGGAAGAGGTTGTGATCAATGAAGCTCACCTCTTGCATAAGAGAGAATACCTAATCAAAACAAAGCAATTCTATGTAATAAAGGACATCACATTATAAACAACACCACTCCACTAAGGAAAGTGCATCCTTTAGAAAAAGATAAGGAATTTAAGATAGAACCCTTGACCCCCAAGCATTAGGACAAGGAAAGGGATCGATTGTGTTGCTCACAAAGCAAGATTTGAATATGAAAGCGTAAAACCATGCAAAATAAAGACCTCCTAATAATGTAAGCTAATAAGATCACATAGTGTGGAGCAACATAATAGGTGAAGGGAATGATAGTGCACAAATTTTTTAATATGAAGAAAAAGTATGAGATCTATTGTTTAAAAAATAAGATGTCTATCCACTAAATTTTGAACAAATTATCTAAATTGAATAGAATCAACAAGAGAGTGTTTTTTGTTACGATGAAAAAGACAATGAAATTCACTATTATGTGATATTTGATTTTTTGGAAAGTGACAAAAAGGAAATCAAAATTTTGTATCATATTTAAGTCTCCAAAATATTCTTTTTGCTAAAGAGAAATGTTCACCATCAGGAGTAGAAAGGTAAGCCACTTTCTTGGGAGGATCTCTATGGACTTCTTGTTGTAGTTCCACAACCATACAACCATTTGGCTAGGGGGTCACACTTTCTTTTTTTTTCACCTTCATTGGTTTGTTCCCCTTGGTCCCCTTTTGTCCTTTTGTTTTTCTACATGTCTGTTTGTCCCTGCCAGAGGCTCTTTTAAAAAACACTAACTTTCACACTTTCACAATTTTGGGGTTCTCCTAACTCTGAAAGTATGAAACTACGATGCCACCTACATAGAAAAGTTTTTTTGGTTTTCATCTTTTCAGCCTTGTTGGACAATTAGATCTCCGAAAGTCTAAAAATCTGACTCAAGTCAAAAGGGGTTTAGACTTTCATACTTTCAGTGAGTCAGAGGTCCTATTTCTTTCGGACCTCTGAAACCAAAAATGTTTTAAAGTCTAATGCTGCAAAGGCCGGAAAGGTGATTGACATCACCTTCCCTGGGAGCCTATTTAAGATGTGTTAGTGGTCTTTTTAGTCACTTATGCTTTTCAATGACTTGCATTTTCAGAGTGAACCTGTGTTTTTAGCCTCCCAGCTTTTTTGAGCACTTGGATCTTTGATCATTTGTGTTCTTCATGCCTTCTTCTTGCTTCTCCCTTGAAGTAGGGCCTTTTGCCACCTTGTTTTCTTTAGTGTTTAGCTAGGTTTTCATGTTTTTTGTCTTCTAGGGTTTACTTGTCAGTCCAATTAGGGTTTTTCTTTCATTTTTCAATTTATTGGTCACCTCAACCCTATCTAGGGTCTCAGAGTTGTCCTTGTTGGTATTTTGAGGTGGGCTCATGGTCGAGCTCACCTCGAAGTCAAGTTTTAGAGTGTAGGAGGGATTTTTACAACCTCTTGGCTCTCTCGCAGAGTCCTCTTTCAAAGTTTCATAATTTCACTCTCCAAAGTCATCATGACCTTCCATGAACTAAAACCAAATGCCAAACTTCAAACTTCAAGCTTCACATTTTTGGTGTTTCAAACACTGACATAAACACATAGCCTTCATGCTTTGAAACATCGAGGATATCTAGAATCAATGATCTAATCATTTCCTTTCAGAGGATCAGACATTTAGAGTCAGACTTGTGCCCTGACCTTGTCGATGTTTCTCTCTTTCAAAGTTTCAGACTTGTCAACTAATACATATCTCTTAAATGCTAAAACTCCAAAGATCCAAAATACTGAAGGAACTATTATTGAAACATAATCACTTTTCACTATTTCAGCCTTACAAAGGATGAGGATTCTTTCGGAGTCTGAACCTCCAAAATCCTGAAAGATGATTTTTGAGCCTTTGTGATTCCTTAGACTTATGGGTCTTGATCTTTTTAGGATTTTATAATATTTATTACTTAAAATAAGATGATTGATTCTTATGACAGTTACTGATTCTTTCTTGTTCCTTTACAGAATGTCAGAGAAGATCAACTCACTAGCCATGAAATACCAATTCAAGAGATACCATTCACCTTCAAAGATGGGAAATATTCACAACATGATAACAAATATTGATATTGGCAATGTCAACTGGAATGATTACCTTGTCAAATGCACCCAACCAGTGGGAAGATCAGAGGAATGTACTTCATTAGTGTATTTCAGATTGGTGAATGCAATGACACATACTATGTCAATCCTCTCATTTAATTTGATTGTTACCTTGGCCCAACACTATGTACTAGATGAGAGACTGGTCAAGAATACTATGGGAGAAGTGGTCCTAGACTTAAGGCCAGACAACATTAAAGATGTCTTCCATTTGCCCAAAGGGGTAGATCAATTCTATACATTCTCTATAGATAAGGGCCTACATTTTTTTAATTGAGATATCCAGTTGTCATATGAGATTGTCAACAAAGATTACCTGATGCAATCTCTCCTGAAGAACAAGTTGGATAAAATAGACATGAGGAGAGGGTACCTAAAAGAGGACATCCAAGCTACCACAATAATGATAATTAGGGTATATGGCCTCAAAAAGTCCATCCAAATTGAGCCTTGGATGGTCCTACTAATTGAAAAAATAAAAGGAAGAAAAGCGAGATTCAACTGGGCTACCATCCTCAGTGATAACTTGGACAAGAAACTTACCTCAGTAAAGAATGACCCCCAATTCTACATGACTTCATATGTCATGTATTTTCTTTCTTCTAGGAAAGTATATTCGGGGCTTGTTAAAGTTGGTACCATGGGCCAACCTAGCACTTGGCCGTTCATAGTGTAACCCCAGCTTGTAAGAAAGGAGCACCTTGGGGAAGACAACTTGGAGTACATAATTGTTAATGATGCATTTGTCTTTGCAATCATCCATTCTATAGAGGGTGATTATGCTAAAATATTATCATAAGAAGCTACAACAAAGGTGAAAGCCCTAGGTGCTTATTATATTAAATTAAAAACCTTCACATACATAAGGGTGGCCGAGAGTACTCTGACTCCAAAGAAGCTACTAAGGTACCCATCAGAAAAGGTTATCTTGCTAGAAACCGCTTGACAACTCTTTGATGCCTACAAACACATAAAGAATAAGAAGAAACATTGTTGGGACTTTCCTATCTCAATCGGTCCCCATTCCCTATAGGACATGAAGGTATGGAACTCCTTGGTGTTTGAATGGGATGATTGTCCCCCACAACACTTTAATTTGATAAGGACCAGATTTGACCCCATTGGTACCTATAGTTGCATCATGGAAAGGCACTACATGCATGAGCCTCATTTCAAGGACCACTAGATGAAATACACTGATGACTATGAAGTTAGGATCCGTGACTACTTTTAGATGACTCTAGAGCTGGCACAAGATGTCTTAATCTTGCACATTCCACAAAAGGTGTGGGATGTAGATACTAAGGATGTCCTGGACCCTTTGTATAATTAGGATAAAATCTATACGAGGGCCATCTTGAATGCCAAAGTCGATAAGGAGGAGAATGATGACATTAACTTCAAGGCTTGGCATATCATTAAAAAATAATAATCTTAGATTGCGCAACCCTTAAAGATGGATCTAGTTCCAATGAAGCAACAACTTTACCTAACCTCTATGGAGAAGAAGAAAAAGGGAGAGAAGGTACTTATGACTCAATTCAAGGGAGATGCCTCACAGAGGCCGAAAATAGTATATAGGCATGGATGTTCAACAACATATGGGTCTAACCTTAAGGCTAAGCCAGTGAGGACCCGAATGATGAGAAGCATAGCCCCACCTAATGCTCAATCTTCTTATAGCCAAGAGCAAGTTGATGTTTTGAAGAGATCACCAAGGGTGAAAAATCATAGGGCCCAAGGCTACTGATTTGGAAAAGGAGAAAGTTTACAAAAGAAAGAGATCATCTACATCCCTGTACTTGGAGATAGTGCTAGAAAAGGAGGATAAAGAAGAATAAGAAGAGGTTCCTTTGGCCCAAAGGACTTGATCAAGAGCCTTCCTAAAGAAAATAAATTCTAGGAAGAGGAGGTGCAAATTGATGTTGATGCTGAGACCCAAGAGAAAGAGGTTAATCCACAGGATGCCTTAGGAGATGACAAGTTATATGTGTCAAATTTTGAGGGTCTCTATTTATTCAAAGAGAAGATGTCAGTACAACAAATGCTTGCTGCAGGTCCTTCTGTTGAAGAAAAAATGCCTTTCACATTTTCTCCCCCTCCAACACAATTCACTGCTACTACTCTGGAAAAGACTACACAAGAGTCAACTATGGAGGATGAATCATCTCAATAAGCACCTCAAGGTATGGTAGATGAGCCAATAGAAGTTGATCAAGGTGAGTCAATAGAGCTAGAGAAGGAATCTAGCCAAGAACCTTTAGTTGGAGTACCTTGGTAAAGGACACTGAGGCACCTCTAGCACCACAATTTATAGTTCATACACTTCCACCACAAGCTCTAGTTCCTCCACTTCCACCACAAGATCCAGTTCCTCCACTTCCACCACAAGCTCTAGTTCCTCTACTTCCAACACCTCCACTCCCACTATTAGGAATAAGGTGTCTCAACCTTGGATAATTCCTATTCTTATTATTTGTTTTGTAAATGTATTTTTTGCAAATAATGTAATTAAGTGTGAGTGTACATGTCTACTTGGCATGTTAATGTGTCACTCCACTTGATGTGTCAGCATCTTGTGCATAAGGTGATCATGACTGAAATGGTCATGACAGATTCCTATGATGCGTAAGAACTATTTAAGGAATGTGCTATGACAGGTGTAAGAGCATCTTATGACTTGGGCCTATTTGGGCACCCAAGAAGAAGTGGTTGGTGTGTGTAAGAGAATATGCCAAAAATAGGTTGGTATGATAGATTCTCTTACACTTCTCTTGTGACCGTTATTTTTGGTAGATTCTATGACAAGCTGTCATAGTCTATTCTAGGGATGGACACCTATTCTTGGGATTGCATGTAACAACTGTGTACATGTGGCTTTGTGCATGGGTCTTGGTGGTTGTGCCTATTTTTGGGTCCAGAGGAGTCTATATATATGATGCTGCTCCTATGGGAGAGATATAACAAAAAATTAAGTCTTGTTGGCTTTGTCTCTCATTTCCTGAAAGAACTTGCATTGCAAGTGTATTGTAATCTTTGTGTTGAAGATAATACATTGTGCAGGTTTTGGAGTGCTGGGGTTTTTTACCGAAAGGTTTTCCCCAGGGTATATCATTGTGTCATTCTCTATTTTTTTTTATATATGGTATGTGGTTGCAATATATTTTTTAAAGTAGTTAACGAATCTAAAATTGTAAGGATTTATAAGAATTTGCACAATACTCTCCTATAGAGATTAGCGTAGGAAGTTGTTTCTGCATGTGAGTTTCCTTACACCCACCTCAAGCTCAATCTCCACTCTAGACTCCACCTTTCCAACTCCCTACTCCTACCCCTCTTCTGATGCATATGAATACACCTTTTCCATCTTTCTCTTCACCAACTCCTCTAATTTCCCCAACTCATCCAATAGCTCTAACCCCTCCTCTTGCTCCCATGATAGCTCCAATCCAACATCCCATTCCCTCTCAACTGGCACCCCAAATGCCTATCCATCCTCCACCTATGTGTACTCCTCTACCATCTCATCCCATACCTTCTTCTGAGGCAACCCAACAAGGGGAATAGGAGCAAAAAAAGGAAACTATAGAAGAAGAGAATGCCATTCCTTAGGAGAGTGAAATCAATAAGTAGTTGAGAGGAGAGGAGGTAAGAGAAGAATAAAAGGAAAAAGAAAGAGAAGAGGCACCAAAATTAGAAGAACAAGAGAAAGAACAAGAACAAGTGACCCCAATTTTAACAACACCATATGAGTCAATAAATTCCTTCACCAAACCTACCTGGATCACTAAAGAAATACAACTAGGGTAAGGGTATACATGGATGAAGAGGAGACTGATATGCGGTGCTATGCCAAGCTTTGCACCAAGAAGAATCAAGTGCCCAGGCAAGGACTATTTCTTATGTCGCACATGATCACATGGGAAGGTGGAAAGCACAAGTGGCGATGCCAATAATTGACACTAGCATGGCCGAAATAACTCTTGAAGACTATCTTTGAAGAAGTAGATCTGGGTGAGCCTCCAAGGGAAGGGAGTAAAATACTAGCCACCTTGGGACTAAAGCATTCTTTAGGCTTTATGGACAAAGATGAGGAGAATATTAAATTTTTGATGGAACAAACTAAGGTGATGAAAAGACTCATTCTTAAAACCACAGGTCCCATTGACCTTAGCAGCCTGGAGGCCTCATTACAGGCTATTTTGGAGAAAAAGGTTGCTCCTAAGATTCTGACAGATGTCCCAAATTCTTTTATTCATTCTTGTTCAGATTGGAAGGCCAACTTTGAGGAGTTCACAAAGGCTACATTAAGGACAATTTTGAGACCCTTTAGAGGTATTCTTAGAGAGATCACCAAATTGGTGGACATGATCGGTGATGAGGAGGGACTAGAGGCACAAATTGAGAAATGGCAGAAGGTTCTTGATGACCTCAAAATAATAAGGAAGCAATGCTTCAAGATTTTAGTAAATATTTATGAAGGATCAGAGCTAGATAATTTTTAAGAATGGATCAAGGATATAACCAAGGCCCTGCAAATTTATTAGAAGTGTTTAAGAAGGATTAATAAAAGAGAGATGAAGGGATGATCTGGATAGAAGAATTACATAAATTCTTCAAAGGTATAGACTTGGATCTATATGATGATGATGATTTCCAAACCATGTAACCAATAAAGGACATCATGCATCAATTGATGGAAATCTTCAATGGTGTAAGGACGAAGGATGACCTCCAACAAATGTGCTATCAAAAGGAGGAGATGCAAAAGATGCTAGCTTAGGAAGAAGAAATACAAACTATTGCAACTAAACTGGCTACCTTCCAAGAGAACCAACATGAACACCTTGGAAATATCCAAATGGTAGATTTTGAGGAAGTCCAGGAGATAGTAGAAAGACTCCGGAAGGCACATCTAGAGATCCTTCCAAGTGACTAAGTATTCAGTTTTGGGGTTAGCCAATTTTTGCATAAAGGAGATTTTGATACTTAGTCAAATTTTCAATCCAAGATTTTTGGCCTTTCGGGCTCCGAAAGTCCGAAATTTTTCTCGGCATGGTATTTTTGAACTTAGTCATTTTTTCAAGAGTTATTTTTTGTGGTAGAGCTCAGGGTTCAAAATTTCTAGGCCCTCACCATCAAGAACTTCCATTCTACTACGGTAGGTTTCTAATCTGAATGACCACATGTTTTGGGTCATTTTTGCATGCTTTGGAGATATCTTTTAGTTAGAATCGAAGATGAGACATGATGAGGGTTTATGGGAAGAACTCCAAGTTTGAAGAAAGATTATGAAGGAAAATGGTGAAACTCTAGAGTAGATTTTGAGTTTTTTAATGCATCTCAGGCTTTGAAATTTTAATGCACATGGACTAAATCTGTGCTAGATAGTTTAGGGTAGCTTTCAGACTAGTTTCTTTTTAGTAAAGCTTTATTTTAAATTGATTTCAAAGTTGCATGTGTAGTTGAAACCCTAGCTGCAAATTTATTTCCCTAAAGGATGAAGCCCTATAATGTAATTATGGTTGGATTATCATTGCAATACAAATTATATAATTGGTGCTTCAATCATAGTGTGAATTTTTTCTATCTTTGCGAAGTTCATGAATGTGTATTTTCTCATTCATTTATTTCAAAGAGCCAATTGGCTGTATAGTGATTTTGATATGCGAATTCATTAGTCTATTGTTTATCATTACTGTGATGAATTATTGGGAAGATCATACTTTGATGCTTCAAGATAAATTTGTCTCATGTGTGTGCACATTCGTGGTGGCTTAATGATTTGATGAATTTTGACATATGTTACATCTGCATTTATTTCCATTGATGATTGCAACTCTAAAATTAGGGTTGTGAATTATTCAAATCTACGTTTTGTGGGGTTTCTTCATCTTCATGATAATTTAATTTGCAAAGCGGTGCAACGGTGGTTTATGTCCATTAGTTTTACTTTCTGCAACTTCTATTCAATTCTTGTTACCTTGCTCTCTATTTCATGAAAATTAGTCATAATAGATTAAATCAAATTTACATGTTTTAGAAATTGCTTTCATTAAAAGATTCTGAAAAAAGAGAAGAGAAAGATCATTTGTTTTAAGATTATTTTGTAGCTTCTCCAAGATCGAACCAACAAAGGCCTCCTCATGAACAATTTCACATTTATCTTCGATTGAGCTATCCAGAGGGTTGAGACCCAACCCAAAAGGATTCTTTAGATTGATTTCATCATTCTTCCAAGAGGGCAATTTGCTCTTCCAAATTGCTAGTCGTTGTCTCATGTAAAAATGATGCTCAACATAAGTGGCACTAGAAGGAGGGCCCTCAAAAGGGAGACCCCAAAATATTGGATCTTTCTCTCCTGAGAAGTTTGAGCAAGTCCTTAGATCATCACCTAACAAAGGAGAATTCCTAGAGCTCAAAGAATTTTACAGACCTCACAGTGGTAAAGAAAAGCAAAAGAAAAGTTTTCCTCATCAATTGGATCTACATAAGCATCCCTCATTTTCACATATTTCTACCCCATTTGTTGCTATCCCATTACCACCTTAGATGGCCTTTTTTGAAAATACACAAAGTTCTCCATTGGATCTACAAGGCCAACTCCATGAGTTGCCTAAGAACCCTAAAAATTCCTATCCACGCTTCATTTACGATGAATCGAGGATAATAGAAGAACACTTTTGTGCTTTCAAAGAAATATGCAATCATAAGGAGATTGTACATTAGGATGTTGTGTTCTGTGTTTTCCCTTACACATTAGGAGAATTTGCATATAACTGGTACTTGAATTTTCCATGAGGGTTCATTAATAGTTGGGATGAATTTGAGACCAAGTTCCTCAACCAATTCAAATTGTACATGGATCTCACCAATCTCCATCACTAATTTATCTCAGTGAGAAATTATCACAATGAACCAATCATAATGTTCAATCATCATTTCCACAAGATGTATCATAGACTTGAAGCTCCTTACACTGTACTCGTTGGGGTTGCCATACAAGTATACCTACAAGCCTTGGATCCCTTGACATCCATATTTCTAAAGAGGTTACCACCAATAGACATAGATACCTTGGAAAAGGTGTGCAAGGAAGCCCTTACCTTCACACAACAAATGGATCCACAAGCTAGTGGAAACTATGGTGCTCTACCCTCATTAGGAAATACTGCCATGATTAACCCATTTTCAACCAATAATCAACCTCTAGTTCATCACTTCCTAAAGCTCAACTTGATCCTGACTTCATATGTTTCTCCCTCACCACTTGCCATCACATACCCAAGATATGATGCACATAAGGCAACACTCTGTGAGCAAAAGGCTGCTATCCCAAATGAACCCAATAACAACTTGGTGAGAGAATTGGATGATATGAAGAAGACATTATCACATCTAGATAGCGAACTTAAAAGGATGAAGTTAAACCCATCTCAAAACCAAGGCAACTACGAACGACCTGTTGCTACCCCAAATACTTATATGTAGAACCAAAACCGTAATTACAATAATTACAACAACAACAATAATTATGGTAACACCTCACAAGACAAACAATTTGTGAAACAACAAACCAATAGGCCTTGAAACACACAACCCAACAATGGAATCATACCTACCAACAATACCAATGCTTATAGTTTAGCCGAAGTCAACTTTACAGAAACTAAAAATGTATGCCATGCATATAATGAATATAGGAGTGAAGTTGAAAATCAACAAAATCAGAACTTTGGCAATTCTCCAACACATTTCAATGCTATGGTTTTTGAATCTTATGAACCAACGACTGAAGGAGGCCCTATTAACAATACAAAAGAGGAGGAATTTGTTTTTCCTTTTCACCAATAAAGTCATCCTAAATACTCTGAAATCCATGCTTTTCAAAACAACAATCATAACAACTAACCTAAGAAGTAGAAGGGAACCCTTGGCCAATAGTATTCCTCTTGGGTTGCAACCCACCCCTCCGGATCCATGGGCTAACAATAACCCCTCACCCCTTAGAGATTCAAGTTTCACCATCCTGAAAAAAAAACATCAACCTACCATGCTCAAGAATTTGGCTTGGTCCACTGAGAAATATAGTGCACTGGAAGAACTAAAGTGAGTAAAGGCTAATATGTCAATGTATGACATTTTACAAAGTTGTCCCACACAAAGGGAAGTGTTGTTGAGATAAATAGATCATTTTAAGTTGGTCGCATCAAGAAATAATGTGAAAAATCCTTCCAATGTTAACATTGCTGAAGCCAATGCCAACAGTGTTCAAAGATAGGATCAAAGTGCCCTCGTTCTTGCTCAACCTCAAGATCTTTGGAAAGAAATTGCACAATTGTTTGATTGATTCAGGGGCTTTGAGAAATGTTATGCCTATGTCCATATGTCATAATTCGGAATGAAACCCCAACCAACCAATATGGTAGTGATACAACTAGATATGATTGAAGTCAAGGTCATTGGGGTCCTTAAAGATTCTCACATACAACTAACAAAAAACCCAAGATACAAGATTTCATAGATATACACATAGTAGATATCCTAGAAACATATGGCATGTTGCGTAGTAGGGAATGGACTAGATCCCTGAGAGGTTGATTTTCTATGGACTTCACGCAACTGTGGTTACCTTGGAAAGAATTAAACAACCAAATCAAAATTGATGCGGAACCAAAACTTAAAAAAATGATCACTAAATACAATGCCCCAAACTAAGTTTTTTTCTCACAAGCCAATTTGGGAGTTTATCGGTCTAATAGAATTATGATGTTACATATCAAGGAAGAGGATGATTCCAATGGTAGCCCTATACAAGGATTGATACACCCCCAGGTACCTGAAGAGATTCTTCAGGAATTCATCACTAACATGATAAAGAATATGAAACATATCATACATGAGGTCGATCCAAACATACTGAAGTTTCTAGGGTATTTCTACCTACACCAAGTCAGCCATTCTAAGTTTGAGTTCCATGATTGCCAAAATGTAGTTGTCCAGGTAGTAAGCCAAATGATGTCCTAAAGAGCTGAACCTACCCAAGGGACAACATCACAAAACTATGATCAACACTCCTCTCATGATGAAGAGTCCCTAGTCACCACTAGTATGAAGGAAAGAAACCCAGTCCCCACGAAGGAAAATTCTCTACAAGAGGACTGGAGTTCTTTAGACAATGGGTTCTTGCCACCGTTTCAAGGGACCTAGAGGAAAACAGGGGAAAAATAAAGGACAAAATGTGTACCCCTCACTGGAAAAGAAATTTTAGAGAGAGAAGTTGAAGTGATCCCTCCCTGTGAGGACCCAATATCGTTAGACAATTTCATTGAACCCCAGACTAAATCTCAGATGCCCAAAATTGAGTCCAAACCTCAACCCAAGCCTCGATCCCCCGGGAGTCATCCAATATGGAAATTAAGGTTTGATGGCTCCAAATACAAATAAGGGGCCATAGTAGGAATCAAGTTGATTAATACCTAAGGTACTTCTTACTACACCACCTATAGGTTATAGTTCTTTTGTACCAAAAATGTTAGAGAATATGAGGTGTTATTACGAGGTCTCCTCATGGCACATGAAAATAAGATCAAGGCCCCGATAGTGGACAATGATTACTAGCTAGTGATACGACAGATCCATAGCCAATATTCATGCAACGATAAGTGAAAGACCTCATACTGAAATTGTGTCTAGGATTTGATTGAATATTTTGAGGCATTCAACATTAGAAGCATCCCAAGAAGGATGAATGTAGTCACTGATGCATTAGTAGTATCAAAAATTTCCTTACACCCATTGGAAGGATCAAAGTTAAAGAAGTTTTTAGTCGAGTTCATTTTTGTACCAGCTATTCTAGATAACATCACTAATTTTCAAGTATTCTAGGATGATCAATAGATACTTGAGTTCATCATGAGCGCCGGGGTCTTTTAAAAGCAAGCCATCAATGAAGAAGTTGATGAAATCAAAGAAACTGATAGCCTAGGGATCCTAAATTTAAAAACCAAATCCATTCCAAAAGGGATGGTGGCATTAGAGAGGATCTTTGACAAAGATGACTAAGCTCAAGAAAGGAGGAAGACCCTAGTTGTGGGTGTTGATGATTGTGAAGTATTTAATTTGGGTACCCAACATGAACCCAGGGAGGTCCATATTAGGAAGATAGGTATGGATGAAGAAAAATGAGGAATGGTAGAATTTCTTAGAAAATATAAAGATGTTATAGCTTGGAGATATGAGGATCTAAAAACCTATGATCCCTCTGTCATTGTGCATAATATACCACTAAACCCTGATGCTAAATCTTTCTGCTAGAGGAAAAGACCCATCAATCCAGTGATTGAACCCATGATATAGAATGAGGTGCATAAATTGTTGGATGCAAAGATCAATTTTCCTATTTGATATTTGACCTAGGTTGCAAACTTGGTCCCCATGAGAGAGAAGAGTGGAGAAGTCCGGTTATGTGTAGACTTATAAAATCTTAATAGGTCCTCTCAGAAGGAAAATTACCCGCTTCCATCCCTTGACGAAGTGTTGCAAATAGTGAATGGGTCACAAATGATGTCCTTCCTTGATGGTTATTTTGGATACAATCAATTCATGGTAAGGGAAGAAGATTGACTAAAGATGACATTTATCACCAAGTGGGAGACTTTTTCTTACCACCACATGCCTATTGGATTGGTCAACGCGAGGATAAATTTTCAACGTGCAATGGATGAGGCATTTAGGGGCCTTGTGAATAAGTGCATTGTCATATACATGGATGACCTAACAATGTTTTTAAGGAACCAGGCTGATCACATTGATGATTTTCTCAAAGTTTTGAAGAGAAGCTAGAGTTATGGGATTTCACTTAATCCTAAGAAATTTGTCTTCAGGGTAACCCAAGGAAAATTGTTGGGACACATCATATCAGAGATAAGCATCTCCATAGATCCCGAGAGGGTTTAAGCAATTCTCAAGCTAGTTCTACCTAACAACATAAAATAGTTAAAACCTTTCTTTGGGAAGATCAATTTTGTCAAGAAATTTATCAACGGTTTTGCCGAGATAGTGCATCCATTAAATGACATGTTGAATATGGATGCTAAGATAGAATGGAGCACCCCGGTCAAAGAATCATTTGAAGAAATCAAAACCTCCATTGCTACCGCCCTAGTTTTGGTTAGCCCAGATTACACCTTACCTTTTAAGGTCTATTATTTCACCTCAAAAAACTCATGCACAAGGATCCTCACTCAAAAAAGGGATGGCAAGGATGAGAGGCTGATAGCCTTCATGAGTTATCCTTTGAAGAATACTGAGCTTAAGTATCCTAATTTAAATAAGAAATCTTTCATGCTAGTGAAATCCATCAAGAAGTTTAGACATTACATTATCAGGAGTAAAATTAATGCCATTGTTTCTGATCCTATTGTCAAGTCCTTGCTGACGCAAAATGAATTAGGGGAATGAAGAGGAAAATGGATGGCCATAATGCAAGAATTTGACATTGAAATTCAACCCATGAAGCTAGTAAGGGGACAAGGCCTCACAAAAATGATAGCTGAGACACTTGAGGTGTTTAGATCAGATGGAAGATAAATAAATCCTCACTGAGTTTCATGATAAATATGGCACTAGCCATGGGTTAGCCTAGGCTACTACACACAAAATATTGAGATCTAGATATTATAGGCCAAACCTATTCAAAGATACAAGAAAACACATGTGTTCTTGCCATGTTTTCTAAATAAACACTACTCGTGAGAGGCATCCCACATGCCTCTACAACCGGTCTATGAGGTACATCCATTTGCCCAATAGGGACTGAATTTTGTGGGAATGATTAACCCCCCTTCCTCAAAAGGATTGAGGTACATTTTGACAACAATGGATTATTGCACATGATGGACATAAGTTCAATTATTGAGAAATTGCACCACTGAAGTGATAACCAAATTTTTGGAGGAGTATATCATTACATGGTTTTGCATGCCTTTTTTTTTTTTTTTTTCTAGTATGTGATAATGCTCCCTATTTTTCATCTACATCCCTCACCCAGTGGGCCTTCAAGAATCAGGTAATAATCAATTTCTCATCTAATTATTATCCGCAAGGAAATGGAGTTGCATAATCAACAAATAAGAACTTAACAACTGTAATCAAACATCTCCTGGATGAAAATCCTCAGGATTGGCACACATAGTTAAAATATGCCTTGTGGACTGACCAAGTGAGGATAAAAAAATACTTTAGGGACTACCCATTAACAGTTGGTCTATGGATTGCAACCTATTTTTCCTATGAACCTAAAGATTCAAAATTTGAGATTCATGGACCAATATGTCAAAGGTGAGGATATGGTACACATTCAACTCAACAACCTTTTAGACCCAGAAGAGAAAAAATATATGACCCTAGAACACGTATCTAAACATCAAGCTATTGTCAAGCATTGGATTGAAAAAAGAGAAACTATAAAATCCTTTAGAATTTATGATTGTTAGGATTAACAAGGCAGAAATAACAATTATGTGCAAATATAACTAATATCAGAAAATAATAAACCACACAGAATAGAACACAATGGCACACAGATTTAACGTGGTTCACCCAATCCCTGGGCTACGTCCACTAACAGAAAGTCCAATATTATTATTATCCAGTGATTACAACCTGATTACAATCCGTAATCCCTTACAGCCCAACTCTGCCACAAGTACTAAAATCATACTTCATAAAAAATCCCTAACCCTAAGCCATATTATACAATATTTTCCCACTTTAGGGTTAGAATGAGTTATAAGTAGTCAGCCCAAATAACCGAAAAAAGTAGTCGGCCTCAAAATTTTTTTTCCTGCTGACGAAGTTTCAAAGAATCAGGTGATTATCCTCAACAATGTTAGATGAAAATTTAAAAGGGTAATCATGTCGATCAAAATTATCATTCGTCGACTAGAGATCTCATAGGTCGATTAAGAGGAAATGATTGTCTAAAGTTTACGTTATCCCAAGTAGGTCATCAATTTTCAAATATGTTTAAATTAAGCCCAATTCGATTATGGAGCTTAAACTGTACGTCTTTGAAAATATTGGATATACAAGAGTTAATTTATAAAACAATTCAATAAATTAGAAAATATAATTCATTGATATTTAATCAATAATTATATTTAAATATTATACAAAAATATTATTAATTAATAATTATAATATATTAATTAATTAATATTGTAATGCCCAAAAGTTCGGGCCAAAACACAACCAACAAATTTTTATTTTTATTTTTAATTTTTAAAAAGGTTATAAGTTCCACGTTCACGATGCGGGACAAAAGTGCTAATGACGAAGTCCCAAAGCGACAAGAGGTCAAACCTCAAC
Source organism: Chamaecyparis obtusa (assembly GCA_027943335.1). Lineage (NCBI taxonomy): Eukaryota > Viridiplantae > Streptophyta > Pinopsida > Cupressales > Cupressaceae > Chamaecyparis > Chamaecyparis obtusa. The sequence continues at coordinate 494,287 of BSBK01004753.1, read as the reverse complement.
AAGTTGTTTACCGAAGGATGTTAGATGAAATTCAATATAATCAAAGTTCGTTAATCAACTTGACGATCAATTTTGTCAAACGTTAATCTATTAGTCCTTTAGATTATCTAAGAGGAATAGAATGTTTATTGATAATGTTATTCTTTAGATAGGTTAACCATTTCCAATTATTTAATTTTCATAATACAGTACTTTCCTGGATAGTACTTTCCTGATTAGTCACCACAAGCTAACAATGATTTGGTCCTAATGTGGGACAAAGCGAAAGAGTAACTGGGCAACTACACCAAATTTCAATGACTATGGGTGGGCCCATTCCAAATAGCAAATTTTTTGGGAGAAAAAACTTCCAGGATTAGTTCTCTTGAAGGGGTACTAGTTTCATTGCCTGTCAATGGCCAATATATCAAGCATTATTTTGGATCATGAATGAATTTTTGCCATCCTTGTATTTTTACTTAGTTTAGAGTTTTTGTTGTCTTTTTTGTTTTGTTTTTTTCTCGGTTTCATGTCACCCAGTTTTGTTTGTTGGGGGCTACTTTTAAGAAAGTGTCCCACACCAAGTGGTTCTTAGCAAAGAGGTAGAGGTATTTCTTAGTCAATACTTTTGACTAGATTTTGTCTTGCAAGAAACTAGGTACAATAATCAAGAGTGGAGTGACTTTGTTTCCAATAATCAAACTGATTTTCAGAGCTGATCATCCTCAACAAAAATACACATTTTTAAACAATTCTAGGATTGTGGTTTCTTAAATAAAATGTCAGTTAGAATTGAGTGGAACCCATGGATATAGAGGAAGTCAAAGTTTGTCTAAGTACTGACTAAAAGCAAAGAGCAAAAGAAAAAGGAAGGAACACAAAAGACAAGATCAATAGATTGCAAAATTAGAGCTCCAAGACTTGGGTAGCACAACCTAATTGCTACCAAAGTTATAAAAAAGAAAAAACCATTCAATCAAGAGTTAGAATAATGAAGTAGCACCGCTAAAGACACTACTCTCAATGTATCACAAGTCATGCTGAATTAAAATGCTCCAGAGATGGTATTTGTGCAAATAAGAAGATACATGTGCAAAAGAAAAAAATGTTGAGTCAAAGAGCCATCCAAGAAGTTTATAACTTCAAAATATCATCAGAAGAAGGAAAAGGGTGACTTTAGCAACCTCTACCAAGGTTATCAACTCCTGAATGGTAGTAGAGCAAGGTTAAAATGTCTTTGGCTAATCTGTCTTTGGGAGTGAAGGTTTAATTTTGATCGATTTTGAATTCAAAGAAATTTTGACGAAGGATGAGGGAAATTAACACATGTGCACACACACTAAAAGTAATAGCAAAGGATTTAAAGTCTTGACATGTTGGAAAAAGGATTACTACCACAAATGACAGTTGTGTTTGGTTTATTGCAAGATAAGATTCTTCTTAAGAGTCTGGTGATAAAGAAATGCCTTAGTCATTTCTTTCCTTTTTGTCGAGGCTATTTGTTGTGGTTCCTCAACCACATTCCCCTTTGGCCACTTGGCTAGCCCCCCCCCCCCCTTTATTTTATTTTTTCTTTCATTGGTTTGTCCCCCTTGGGCCCCTTTTGTCTTTTTCTTTATTTGTTTGTCTATCTGTCCCTACGAGAGGCTGTTTTAAAAAATACTAACTTTCACACTTTCTCACATTCGAGGTTCTCCTAACTCTGAAACTGTGAAAAATATGATGCCACCTACATAGCAAAGTTTTTTTTGGTTTTCATCTTTTCAGCCTTGTTAAACAATCAGACCTCTGAAAGTTTGACCTGAGTCAAAAGGGGTTCAGAATTTTGCACTTTCGGTGAGTCGGACGTCCTGTGTCTTTCAGACCTTTGAAACCCTAAAAGTTTGATGCCCCAAAGGCTGAAAAGGTGACTGATGTCACCTTCACTAGGATCCTATTTAAGGTGCATTAGTGGTCTTTTAAGTCACTTATGCTTTTTGTCAACTTGCATTTATGGAGCGAACTTGCATTTTTAGCCTCCCAACTTTTTTGAGTGCTTGGATCTTCGATTAATTATGTTTTTTGTGCCTTCTTCTTGCTTCTCCCTTGAGGTAGGGCCATTTTCCACCTTGTTTTCTTCATTTTTTATCTAAGTTTTCATGTTTTTTTGTCTTCTAGGGTTTACTTGTTAGTCTAGTTAGGGTTTTTCTTTCATTTTTTAGTTTATTGGTCACCTTGACCCTGTCTAGGGTCTCAGAGTTGTCCTTATTGGTATTTTGAGGTGAGCTCATGGTTGATCTTTCCTCGAAGTCAAGTTTCAAAGTGTGAGAGGGCTATTTTCACTCTCTAGGCTCTCTCGTAGAGTCCTCTTTCACAGTTTTGTTCTCTGAAGTCCTCGTGAACTTCTGCGAACTTAAACCAAATGCCAAACTTCAAACTTCAAGCTTCACATTTTCAGTGTTTCAGACAATGACATAAACACATAACCTTCGTACTCAAAAAAACTGAGGATATCTAGAACCAATGATCTAATTAACTCCTTTTAGAGGATCAAAATTTCAGAGTCTGACCTATTCCTTGACCTTGCTGGTGTTTCACTCTTTCGAAGTTTCAGACTTGTCGACTAACACATATCTCTGAAACACCAAAACTCTAAAGACCTAAAATACCAAAGGAGCTGTTATTGAAACATGACCACTTTTCACTATTTCAGACTTACAAAGGCCAAGAATTCTTTCAGAGTTTGAACCTTCGAAACCCCAAAAATTGATTTCTGAGCCTTTTTGATGCCTTAGACTTCTGGGTCTTGATCTTTTTAGGATTTTATATCATTTATTTCTTAAAATTAGATGATTTCTTCTTATGACCATTATTGATTCTTGCCTCTTGATTTGAATAATGTTAGAGAAGATCAAATCACCAGCCATGAAATACCAATTGAAGGGATATCATGCATCTTCAAAGGTGGGAAATATCCACAGTGAGATAACAGATATTGATATTGGCAACATCAACTGGAATGATTACCTTGTCAAATGCACCCAACCAGTGAGTAGATTAGAGGATTGCACTTCATTAGTGTGTTCCAACTTGGTGAATGTAGTGACACATCCTGTGTCAATCCTCTCATATGATCTGATTGTTACATTGGCCCAACACTATGCACCAAATGAGAGACTGGTCAAGAATACTATGGGGAAAGTGGTCGTAGAATTAAGGCCGAATAACATTGAAGATGTTTTCCATTTTTCCAAAGGGGTAGATCGGTTCTACGCATTCTCTATAGATGAGGGCCCACATTTTTTCAATTCAGATATCAAATTGTAACGAGTTTGTCAACAAAGAGTACCTGATGCAATCTCTCCCGAAGAACAAGTTGGATAAAATAGACATGAGGAGAGGATGCCTGAAAGAGGACATCCAAGCTGCTATGACAATGATAAGAGGGTATATGGCCTCCAAAAGTCCATCCATCTTGAGCCTCAAATGGTCCTTCTAATTGAAAAGATCAAAGGAAGAAAAGTGAGATTCGACTGGGCCACCATCCTCAGTGATAACTTGGACAAGCAGCTTACCTCAGTAAAGAATGACCCCCACTTCTACATGACTTCATATGTCATGTAGTTTCTTATTGCCAGGGTAGTATATCTAAGGTTTGTTAAAGTTGGTTCCATGGGTTACCCTAACGCTTGGTCATTCATAGTGTATCCCCAGCTTGTAAGAAAGAAGCACCTTGGGGAAGACAAATCAGAGTATAGAATTGTTAATGATACATTTGTCTTTGCAATCATTCATTCTATAGAGGGTGATTATGCTAAAAGATTATCATAAGAAGCTATAGAAAAGGTGTTCAGTTTATTTCAAGATAATATTCTTCTTAAGAGTCTTATTATATTAAATTAAAAACCTTCACATACATAAGGGTGTCCAAGAGTACTCTAACTCCAAAGAAGCTACCAAGGTACCCGTCAGACAAGTTTATCCTTATGGAAATGGCTTGATAGCTCCGATGTCTATGAACACATAAATCACAAGAAGAAACATTATTGGGACATCCCTATCTCAATCGGTCCCCATACCCTATAGGACATGAAGGTGTACAATTCCTTGGTGTTGGAATGGGATGAGTGCCCCCCGCAACACTTCAATTTGATAAGGACCAGATTTGATCCCATCTGTACCTATAGCCACATCATGGGAAGGCACTACATGCATGAGCCTCATTTCAAGGACCATTGGATGAATTGCACTGATGACTATGAAGTCAAGATCCATGACTACTGTCGGATGACTCTAGAGCTGGCACAAGATGCCTTACTCTTGTGCATCATTAAAAAAACAAAATTATGAATTAATTGACCCTTCAAGATGGATCTAGTGCAAATGAAGCAGCAACTTGCCCCACCTTCTAAGTGTACACACAAAAGTAGTGCACTTCTCTAAGTCATTACATCAAAGGAAATCCATGAAAGGGAAACCTTCAATAGCGACCTAGAGCTCTCTATGTATGGAGTTGCAAGATTGTAAAATTGCTCTCAGCTAGAGCTATTAAGCTAATGACCTTGCTAGTCAACCACACAATGAGAGATTCAAGTGAAGACAAGGGCAAGAGTGCCAATATCTCCAATGAAATTAATATGAATGCAATGCAATGCAACCTATATGAGTATGCAAATTACTCTATGAAAGTGCAAGTACAAATTATGCTATGAAAGGAAAGTACAAAGGATTACAACCTTCCTAATTAGGCTATGTGAGATTAATCTATTGCATAAAAAAGAAATCTAAGCTAAGAATTCCATTATCATGCAACTATGAAAGCACATATGAAACTAGATGAAATGCAACAAAAGGCTTCAAAGCTTGGATGCAAAAGTGTCTTCAAAGAAAGCTCCAAATAGACCTAGAAAACTTGCAGCATAACAATAGCATAAAACACGAATATCCAAATGAGGAAGAGAGCTCTTCTTTTATAGGAAATGAGGAGAAATGGACCATGGAGATTAAGAGGCAAAAGTCTTAATCAAAGGTGGAGCTTGAAAGAGGAGCAATCCATGTGCACAAATATCCTCCAATGAGAAAATAAGAGTTGACTTTTGTGTCCATATAAGACAAAAAATACTTTTCTTCTTTTTATAAAATAAGAATAATGCTTTATTTGTGCAACTTAGGATAAGAGGAAAAGTGGGGGCTATTTATTTAATTAAAAGGGGAGGAAATATTCCTTTTAAATAAATAAAGACTTAGGATAAAATGGTTAGCCAAAGGAAAATAATCGAAAATGATAAAATAAGATTTGATCAAGGAAATTGATATAATTGAAAATGTTAATTTTTGAAAATATTGATTCAGGGATTTGATAAATTGCTGAATGGGGGCCCAAAGTCTAGGCGACCATTTTAGGGTGCATACATTTTCCCCTTTTTGACTAATGTGTGATCATTTCGAGAACACATGTAGTCAAAGAAGAATTGAAACGTGAGTTTATTTTGGGATCACAAAACAACTCAAACGTGTGTTCATTTTGGGAACACGCTTAGACAAAAATAAACAAAAGATTTTGGACATGAGTTAATTTTGGGATCACATCCAAAATAAGAGATAAAAATCTCAAGCTGAGAAAAAGCTCATAAAAAGATAGCTGAATCAAGAAAATCAAGGATTAAATCCAATAGGTACTACCCCCTCGGAATTGAAATCAAAATCAGGTAGAGGAGAATAGAAGATTGATAAAAGATGATCAAATCATAATGAAATCATAATCGAAGATAAAGGATAACAGGATAACCATTAGGCAGTGAAAACATGCCCTAGTTTGACCAACTTTGACTAGGAAAGATATAGTATAAAGATGAAGTCAAACCTTAGAGAGATGAAGTGAATGAAGATGAATGAAAGACTAGAAGGTCGAAAGAGATGGGGGTGAAGAAATAAAGATGCCCCAATGAAGATCGAAGGATTAGGCCTCAAAAGGTTAGTCAACTACATAGAAGAAAGATAAATTTTTGAAATGTGATTTTGACTATCAAGATGACCTCGGATTTTGATTTCGAGTTTGAAAATGGATCCAAGACGTTGAAATTGGCTAGAGGTGCAATTTTTGTGCAATTTTGAGGTGTTTTGAAAATTAGGTTAAAAAGTCAAAATGCTAGGAATAGAAAAGGATGTGATGTAAAAGATAAGGAGTGAAAGACATGAAGAAATAGAAGGTGAGAGCAGTTGAATGACTAGTCCATGAATGATGAAAAGGAGAGCTCTCTCCATATGCAAGATGTAAAACTAATCTAATCATGAACCTAAAAATGCAAGCTACTATGAAAAGTGGTTGACTTGCAAGGTCACAATGCTTATAGACATCTAATTATCATCATCGAGCATTATTGGTAGTGTCGTAAGATCATACAATACACACTAGTATGACTATGTGAATCTGAATATGATCTATATCAGATAGAGATGTGGGAATCCCACCTAGGCACCAAAGACATGTAGGTCAAGATGACTAGTGCAGTGAGATTACCTAAGTTTTCTATAGCGAGATTATGCTTGCATCAGGACACAAGAAGATCAAGATGGCTATAAGCATGCACTCGTGAAATAGTCAAGGATAATACCTTGTAGATCCTAGGTGTCAAGTAAGACTAGCATAAATGCTCATGACAGTTAGGATCAATGAAATATACCCACAAGTAGATAAAGAAATAAAACATGTTCTCGTACCCTCAGTCTTCTAGCTATGCATCATCAAAAACTTCTCAGGGAGAGACCAATCATCAAAGAAATCCTCATAGATGGCACATAAAGAAAAATAAAGTCAACAAGTCTCAGCGAGTCGAGTGTTTAAGTGTGTGTGTGTGTAGGTCATAGAGTCAAACTTTGAGTATCAAATTTGCTAATGAGCAATATCACATCATACTTAGACTGGTGGGTAAGACATCTGATAAGTGTTGAGAAACACTTGATGCCAGGGTAGTGTTGAAAAACATAGTTTGGGGTGGTGTTGAAAAACACCTGTTTGTGAAATGCCCCAAGAGATAAACACACCTAAAGGACCTATGCTAACAGGTATGCCCCCTAGACAAAAATAAAGACCAATTCTAGACCAAGTCAAATAAGGTCAAGGCATGATGGAGAATGGCTAAGTGTCGAGGATGCATGCTAAAAGACAAGGGTGCAAAGGCCTTAAGTAGCGCCTATTTCCAAGTTTTCACCACTTGGAGATTTTTTTTTGATTTTTTCAATTTTTTTGTATTTTTGCTACCAAGGTGCCTGTTTCCAAGTTTTCACCAAGGCACTTTTTCTATTTTTTTGAATTTTTTGCATTTTTTTATTTTTTTGATGAGACATCAAAGCGACTATTGCTAGGTTTTCACTAGGATGCTCTTTTTTAGGACTTTATATGCTTTTTAGGATTTTTTTCAGCATCATATATGAATTTTTTTTGGAATTTTTTCAGGATCAATAAATATGTACAAAGGATGCCCCCAGATAGAATAGGCATCATGGATAGAACTTCTTGAGGTGCAAAACATTAATGGGATCAGGGAGCTGTTCTCCATCCTCATCAGATAAAAAGTAAGTGCCTATCCCAAAAGAAGTTGTGATGACATATGGCCCAAGCCAATTAGGTTCAAACTTACCCTTTTGCTCTCTATTTTGTTGGTTCTTAGGGTTCTCTCACAAAATAAGATCACCTACTTGAAACTCTCTAGGGTGAGCCTTCTTGTTGAATGCCTTTGACATACGCTTCTGATACACTCTCATATGATCAAATGAGGCCTTGTGCTTCTCATCTAGAAGTTCTAAGTCTTGTAACCTCATGGCATGATAATCCTCATCTGTAATCAAACCTTTGAGAGAGACTCTAAGTGAAGGAATCTCAACTTCTAAAGGTAATACTGCTTCAGCACCATAAGTGAGGGAAAAAGGAGTAGCCCCTATGGGAGTACATATACTCATTCTATAAGCCCATAAGGCTGGATTGATTTGTAGGTGCCAGTCTCTACCATTCTTGTGAACTGTTCTATGGAGAATCTTAAGAATGGTTTTATTTGAAGCCTCTGCTTGTCCATTTCCTTGTGGGAAGTAAATGGAGGACCAATGTTGTTTTATCTTGAATTTCTTGTAGAGGTGTGTAAGGTCCTTGTTTTTAAACTGACCTCCATTGTCAGTAATTATCTTAGAAGGTATCCCAAACTGACAAATGATGTGATTCAATATGAACAAAGAGATTGTCTTTCTTGAAGCAACAGATAGTGGAACGACTTCTACCCTTTTGGTAAAGTAGTCAGTAGCAGTAATAATGAATTTATGTCCACCTAATGAGTTGGGATGAATTTGCCCAACAAGGTCAAAGGCCCAGCACTGAAATGGCCAATGAGAAATAGAAGGAATAAGCTCCCTACCTGGAGCATGAATCAGGTTTGCATGTTTTTGACACTTTTCACAAGACTTGGCAAAAGCTATAGCATCCATCTACATTGTGGGCCAATAATACCCCGCCCTAAGAAACCTTCGGGCCATGGCAAGACCATTAGAATGTCCTCCACAAATACCCTCGTGAATGTCAACTAACGCTTGGTCGGACTCATCCTTTTCCAAGCACCTAAGAAGTGTCCCATCTAAACCCCTCCTATACAAATCACCAGAGATAAGGGTATGGTGAGATGCGTTATGGACAAGGTTTCTTCTTTCAGAGTGATTAAAGGTGTCAGGGATGATGCCATCATGGAGTTATGAGTAAATAGCACCATAGCGGGAAGAGTCATGGCTAACCAAGGTACAAATGATATGGCTATCTGAGGAGTAAAAAATGGGGTGACGTAGTTCTTCCACCAGGAATTCAAATCTTGATTCATGTTGTTCCAATTGAAGGAGTGAAGCTAGTGTAGCCATAACATCTATTGCCTTGTTTTCTACTCTAGGGATTTGTTGAAATGTCACAAATGTGAAGTAACGTCGCAATAAATCAACCATATTTTTGTAAGGTATCAGCTTATCATCCTTAGTTTGGTACTCTTCATTTACTTGGTTGATAATTAATTGTGAATCCCCAAAGACATGTAACTCTATAATATTCCACTCTATAGCCATCTTAAGTCCATTGGTTAGAGCTTCATATTCTGCAATATTATTTGTGCATGGAAACAAAAGTTTGTAAGACTTAGGTATGTTGTACCCATGAGGAGAAATAAACAATACTCTAGCTCCTGATCCATTTTGCATATTTGAACCATCAAAGAACATTTTCCAAGTACGCATGGTCATGTACATGATATGCTCATCTGGGAATTCCACTTGAATAGGCATGCTATCCTTGACTGGGAAATCAACAAGTTGATCTGCAATAGCTTGCCCCTTTATAACCTTACACTCAATGTACTCTATATCAAATTCTGACAAAACTATCATCCACTTAGCAAGTCTACCCGTGAGAGTAGCCTTACTAAGCAAATACTTAAGAGGATCAATTTTTGCAACAAGATGTATAGTATGGGCAAGCATGTAGTGTCACAACTTTTGGGAAGCAAACACTACCGCAAGACAAGACTTTTCAATATTATTATAATTGATCTCATAAGATACTAGAGTACGACTGATGTAGTAGATGGCTCTTTCTTTCCCAGTATCATCAAGTTGAGCCAACAATGCCCCCAAGGAAGATTCTGTCACTGAGATGTACAAAATTAACAGTCTTCTTAGGATAGGAGGCATTAAAATTGGAGGATTAGCCAAGTATTGATTTATTTGATATAGGATCTTTTGGAAATCCTCATTCCAAGCACATGTGGCTCCCTTGTGCAATGTCTTGTTGAATGGTTGTGCTCTATCTGCAAGCTATGAAATAAACCTTTATATGGATTGGAGTCATCCTTGAAGACTTCTCATCTGACTAATGTTCTTGGGAGGTGGCATATCTAATATAGCTTGAACCTTTTCAGGATCCACCTCTATTCCTTTGGCTGAAATTATGAATCCTAGAAGTTTACTTGAGGTAACCCTAAATGCACACTTTTTCGAATTCAATCTTAACTGAAACTGCTCTATTTGATCTAGCATTACTTCCAAATCTTCTAGGTGTGTATCCCTTTGCTTAGACTTGGCCAAGGTATCATCCACATAATCCTCCATGTTTTTATGCATCATATCATGAAATATTGTGGTCATAGCTCTTTGGTATGTGGCTCTTGCATTTTTTAATCCAAATGGCATGATGTTCCAACAATAGGTTCCCCATGCACATGTGAAGGCTGTCTTTTCTTGATCCTCAGGAGCTATTTTTATTTGGTTATAACCGAAAAAACCATCAATTAAAGAGTATATCTCATAGCTCGCAGTCATGTCCACTATCATGTCTATGTTAGGGAGTGGAAAGTCATCCTTTGGGCAAGCTTTGTTAAGATTTCTGAAGTCTATGCATACATGAATGGACCCATCATGTTTTGAAATTGGAACAATATTTGAGATCCACTCAGCATAGTCAATAGCTCTAATAAATCCCGCTCCTAAGAGTTTTTCTAATTCAACCTTAACAAGGAGAGCTATGTGCGGATGCATTTTCCTCAACTTCTATTTTAATGGTTTAATTCCTGGAGCTATAAATAAGTGAAGCATAATGAGATTAGTGTCAAGCCTTGGCATGTCTGAATATGTCCAAGCAAAATTGATTTTCTTCTTTTGTAAGAACTTTGTATATGCCTCTTTTTCTTACACTGATAGAGACTGAGCTAGATGTATCACTTGTGGAGTCTCTTCCGTATTCAAATTTACTGGTTGTGTAGGCTCAATAAGAACTGATGACCTGTCTTGGAAATAACTCAGCAGGTTATTAAGTACCCCATCCTTAGGCACCTCAAAGAGGTTTTCACCTTTGGATACATCTTTTATTTTTACTATTTTGGGTTCTGACACTGCCACAAAGTGGTTTTCGCCATCAAAATCATTTTTCTTTTGTTTCATTTTTTTTATTTTTTGACTGAGGTACTTAATATCCAGCTCCGTCATACTCGTTGTAGGTTCACTGGTGGAAGAGACTATGGGTTCAAGAGCATTCAAGTAGCAGGCTATCTCATAGTCATTGTGAAAAGTGAGGAGTTGAGGCTCTTGACAAAGTTGTGACCAATCAATCAAATGATGGTTTACAAGGGGTAGGTTAATGACTGGTTCAACATTATTGATATGAAAGGCATTATCTCTAGTGATCACATAGTTAGGATCCGTCAAGTCTCCATCTAAGGTACCCGAATTAGGACTTGTCCTACCAAACGAAGCATCATCCACTAAGGCAATTCGAGGAATCCAATCCTCTAGTCCTACACTAGGCTCGTTGGTCACATTGGGTTGAATACTATAGGTATGGACAACATCTGATGAAGGGTGCTCCCTTTAATACCACAAATACATAACAGAAATAGAGAAACAACAACAATATGCAAGAACAGAAAATTGACTTCTTAGTATCTCCACAAATGTGGAATTACAAACTTTCAGAATTACAATATGCAAAGCCACATGGGCATTCCCTTACAATATTCTGTAGGACAAAGCCTCGAACTATTACCCAGATCTACTACCCAGAACTATTCTGAACTACCCAAGACAATAATACAGCCTTCCTTATATAGGCAATTTTTCCACCGCCTGGGAAGGTTCTAGAATTTTAGCCAATAAGGCCGACCAAACTTAGAATTATTTTATTTTACATTTTATTACATCATAGTCAGCTCAATATAACCTTTGAAACCCGAACATAAATTTTGAAGAAAATTATTTTCTGCCATTTCAGGTGGCCCAACTTTCGAAGACCATAAGTCATCACCAGTTGACCCGCTCGGCTATTATAACCCCATTTTGGAAATGCCACGAAGTGCTCTATAGGCTTGACTTGTACAAGCACTCGTCACCCAAATTTTTGACCTCATCCGGGGCCTCTAAAGCCTTCAAAACTGAGTTCAAAGTTTTTGTACCCTACTGCCAATACTGAAAATCTTCAATATCTTCCAATATACACTTGATTTGGCAATGAAACTTTACTGGCAGACTTATATGACCAAAATGAACCTCCAAGAAAGAAATCAGATCATTCTGAGCACATATAAAAAATTACCAAAAATAGTAACTTTCTATAAATAGCAGCTCTACACAAAATAGCCCTTATTGAATATAAAAAATAGAAATATTTTTGGGTGATGCAAGATTGCTCTTACACCCAGGATGCTCCTGCATCAGACACTTGGGGTAATTTGAGAAGTGACCCTATCACGACTCAGGTGTGTAGAGGAAAACCAAGACGGTTAACCTCCTCCTTTGTTAGCCATGATGAATCTTCAACAGGTCATCCTTTCCATTTGACCAAATACTCTTCATATGTCTTATTCCTTGTGCTTCTACCAACATGACTGTCCAGTATATCTTCGATCTCCTTAGTGTCTGAACTAGTTGCTGGAATACTCCACTGTGCTGCTGTGATCTCATCTTCAACACCTCCTTCATGATACTCTGTCAGATCTGAAATGTTAAACACTGGTGAAATATTTAGCTCAGTAGGCAATTCTACCTCATATGCGTTTCCTAAATCATGTTTCTTCAGTATCCTACATGGTCCAAACTTTTTTATTTTCAGCTTGTTATATGTACCAACTGGAAACCGCTCCTTCCGCAAATGAACCATGACTTCATCACCAACTTGAAATTCCTTATACCTCCTTTTCTCATCTGCCTTAGCCTTATACTGTGCGTTCATCTTGGTAATATGCTTCCTCACCTCCCCATGGATGTTCTTCAAGTGTTCTGCAAAATCCTCAGCTTCAGCACTACTTATTTCTCCTTAATCTATCTTTCTCAATTCAGATGCATTTCTTGGCCTACTTCCATATACAATCTAGAATGGTGATTTACCAGTACTCCTGTTGACAGAATTATTGTATGCAAATTCTGCCTGTGGTAAAATCAAATTCCATCCTGTTGGCTTATCTCCAACCAAACATCTCAGCAAATTTTCCAAACTCCTATTCACCACCTCTGTCTATCCATCAGTCTGTGGATGATGCGATGAACTGAACTTCAAATCTATCTTCAACTTCTTCCACAATGTCCGCCAGAAATATCCAACAAACTTAGTGTCCCGATCTGAAACTATGGTCTTTGGCAAACCATGAAGTCTCACTATTTCTCTAAAAAACAATTCTGCTACATGAACAACATCATTAGTCTTCTTGCAGGGAATGAAATGTGTCATCTTTGAAAATCTGTCAACCACCACAAAAATTGAATCATGTCCTCGCTGAGTTCTCGGTAAACCAAGAACAAAGTCCATACTGATATCCTCCCAAGGCTTCTCTGGTATAGGCAATGGCTGATACAACCCTATATTCTGCTGCACTCGTTTCACTATCTGACATACTCTGCAACTCTGTACAAACTTCTTCACATCTTGCTGCAATTGTGGCCAATAATAATTCTCACCAACCAAAGCAAGGGTTTTATCACGACCAAAATGTCCAGCCAATCCTCCGCTATGCTTCTCCTTGATGAGATTCTCCCTCGTAGAACTTTGTAGAATGCACAACTAACTCCCTCTGAATAGCATATCATCTTGGATGATAAAATCCAACCATTTCATCCTGTCTAGAGTAACAGGTTCTGTACAAGCTTTCCAAGCTTCACCAAAATCAGGATCCTCTCGATACAAATTTTTGAGTTCCTTGAACCCAATCACCTCAATCTGCATCTCTGTCAGCAATAGTTGCCTTCTGCTAAGAGCATCTGCAACCCTATTAGACTTTTCACTTCTGTGTTTCAAAACAAATGTGTAACTCTGTAAAAACTCAATCCATTTCAAATGCCTCTGATTCAACTTTCCTTGACTATTCAAATATTGCAAAGCTTGATGATCAGTATACAAAACAAACTCCTTAGGAAGCAGATAATGTCTCCACTTCTTTAATGCCTGAACTATAGCATAAAATTCCTGATCTTAAATAGAATATTTTCTCTTGGCATCATTTAACTTCTCACTGAAATAAGCAATAGGTTTACCTTCTTGGCTCATAACAGCTCCTATTGCAGTACCACTAGCATCACAATCTACTTGAAACACCTTATTAAAATCTGGAAGTGCTAAAACAGGTTGTTCTGTAACTTTTTGTTTCAACAATTGAAAACTCTTTTCTGCCCCATTAGTCTACTTAAACTCTTTTCTATCCCCTCTCATTGTTTCAGTCAAGGGTCCACAAATACTGCTAAAATTTTTGATAAACTTTCTATAAAAGCTAGCTAGACCATGAAAATATCTTACCTCAGTAGCACTCCTTGGAGTAGGCCATTCAAGGATAGCCTGTACCTTCTCTAGGTCCATTTTTAAACCTTCTCCTGAAACTACAAACCCCAAATACACCAACTCTTTCTTCATAAAACTGCACTTCTTCAAATTAATCAACAATTTCTCTTCTCTCAACTTCTCAAATACCATACAAATATGCATCATATGCTCATCCAATGTCTTACTAAAGATCAAAATATCATCTAGGTAAACAGTGACAAACTTACCCAGAAATTCTTTCAGAACCTCGTTCATGAGCCACATGAAAGTGCTCGGTGCATTGGTTAGCCCAAAAGGCATGACTAACCACTCATATAGTCCTTCCTTTGTCTTGAAGGTAGTCTTCCATTCATCTCCTTCTCTGATCTAAATCTGATGATATCCACTCTTCAGATCTATCTTTGAGAAATACACAGCTCCACTCAAACAATCCATAATATCATCCATTCGTGGTAATGGAGACCTATACTTGATTGTGATCTTGTTTATTGCTCTAGAATCTGTACACATCCTCCACTCTCCATTCTTCTTTGGTGCTAATACCACTGGTACAGTACAGGGACTCAGACTCTCTCGAATCAACCCCTTCTGCAATAACTCATGTACTTGTCTATTCAACTCTTCACTTTCTGCTGGTGTCATTCTATGTGCTGCCTTGTTTGGAAAACTAGCTCCTGGAATCAAATCTATCTGATGACTAATCTTCCTTACCGGTGGTAATCCATCAGGTACATTATCAGATACAATATCCTGAAACTCATTCAATAGATCTACAACCTCTACAGGTACATCCTCTACTTTTTCTTTACCAACTTTTGGAATTAAAGCAAAACACACATGCTCATGTCTCATACCATCTAAGAATTTTCTTCCATCAACAAATGTTATTCTTGCATTACCACATACCTTTTTTTTAGTCTCCTTCAATAGTTTTAGCTTATGTCACACTCCATCCTTTGTTAGGGAATAGGTATTCACACGACCATCATGTACAACACATCTGTCAAACTGCCATGGTCTACCCAACAACATATGACATGCATCCATAGATATGATATCACACAATACCTCATCTTGGTATCCACTAATCTTGAACTTCACCAGGCATTGTTCATTGACCATGACCTTGTGGTCATCCTGTACCCAGGCAATCCGATATGGATGTGGGTGTTTCTGTCTCTTGAGCTTCAACTTTGTCACCATCTCTTCTGACACCAAATTGTCAGTGCTTCCACTATCAATAATCACATCACAACATTTACCTTCACACTTGCACCTGGTGCGAAACAAGCTCCTCCTTTGCTCAGGTTCATTCTCACCACTCAACAAGACTCTTCTGTTAATCAACGTTTTTCCTCTTTCAGCATCTTCAGAATTTGATGATCTGGCATCTTCATCTACATGTGCAACTCTGACCTGGCCTTCATTTCTCCTGTCTATTCTACCTTGGTACTGAGGACATTCAAATGCCCTATGACCTTCTTCTCCACAGTGAAAACATGTTCCACAGAAGCCACCTCTTCCAGATCCTTGTCCTCTTCCTCTTCCTCTCTGATCTCTATTATTCTGATCCTGGAAGTGGTTGGAATTATTTCCTCATTGATTCTGACTGCTACTAGCCTCATCCTTCTTTTTTGGATCTTCATTTCGGCCACCATATGACCGTCCACCAGATCTTCCACCATGACCTCTTCCATTTTGTCTACTCTCAAACTTCTTGTTCAACTTTTCCTCTACTTTTAGGGCAAACTGGTATGCCTCCTCAATACTGCTCATTCGAACCAGATTCAACTCCTCCTGAATGCTTGGCCTTAACCCATTAAGCTATCGGGAAACTTTCTCCTTATCAGCTTCTACATGGCCTGTTCTGATGAGGAGTCGATAGAACTCCTCTGTATACTCCTGAACAGATCTTCCTGCTTGCTTCAAACTTTACATTTTCTTTAGTAGGTCAAGCTTATAATCAATAGGAATGAACTATCACTTCAATTTATCCACCATCCAATCCCATCTTGTGATTTTATCTTTCCCTCTTCTATTTCGCTCCAATTGAATTTCTTGGCACCAGATCTTCGCATGACCTTTCAATCTGGCCTTCGCAAATTTGACCCTATCAGGATCCTCAACATCTTCGTACTCAAAATATTCCTCACATTCATTGATCCAGTCAATCAATTCCTCTGAGTTAAGATTTCCAAAAAATGTAGGAACCTCAATCTTAGGTCTTTTCCCAATCTTGGAAATGGCCCGAAAAAGTCTTTCTTCCTCCTGGTTCACAATTTCAGCTTCTCCTTCTTGATATTCTTCTTCGGCTTCATCCTTGCTTTCATCTCTGACATTAAGATTTATTCCTCTGTGAATCTCTTCTTGCAATGCTCATACTTGTCTCTGCAGCTCTCTAACCTCAGGTGTCACAACACCAGCTCTTCTGCCACGTTCTCTTCGTGGAGGCATTTTCGCGATGTGCGCTGAAACCCTAACCACGATCCTGGTGCAAACTGCCTCACAGTCGGTGATCTATTTACACACTCAAGAAAACCTGCTCTGATACCACTTGATGAAGGGTGCTCCCCTTAATACCACAAATACATAACAGAAATAGAGAAACAACAACAATATGCAAGAACAAAAAATTGGCTTCTTATTATCTCCACAAATGTGGAATTACAAACTTTCAGAATTACAATATGCAAAGCCATATGGGCATTCCCTTACAATATTCTGTAGGACAAAGCTTCGAACTATTACCCAGATCTACTACCCAGAACTATTCTGAACTGCCCAAGACAATAATATAGCCTTCCTTATATAGGCAATTTTTCCACCACCTGGGAAGGTTCTAGAATTTTAGCCAATAAGGCCGACCAAACTTAGAATTATTTTATTTTACATTTTATTACATCATAGTCGGCTCAAGATAACTTTTGAAACCCGAACAGAAATTTTGAAGAAAATTATTTTTTGCCATTTCAGGTGGCCCAACTTCCGAAGACCATAAGTCATCACCAGTTGACCCGCTTGGCTATTATAACCCCATTTTGGAAATACCACGAAGCGCTCTACAGGCTTGACTTGTGCAAGCGCTTGTCACCCAAATTTTTGACCTCATCCGGGGCCTCTAAAGCCTTCAAAACTGAGTTCAAAGTTTCTGTACCCTGCTGCCAATACCGAAAATCTTCAATATCTTCCAATATACACTTGATCTGGCAATGAAACTTTATATGACCAAAATGAACCTCCAAGAAAGAAATCAGATCATTCTGAGCACATACAAAAATTACCAAAAATAGTAACTTTCCATAAATAGCAGCTCTGCACAAAATAGCCCTTATTGAAAATAAAAAATAGAAATATTTTTGGGTGATGCAAGATTGCTCTTACACCCAGGATGCTCCTGCATCAACATCCATGTCCAAATCAACTGTTTCATCTGATAGAGAGTCCCACTCAAACTCATGTGAATCTATTTCTGAATCTCTGCTGGGATGTTTACACCAAGAAGGCTTGGGATGCCTTGATGTAGAAGCTTCGAGATTGTGAAGGGTATCACCTTCTCTGGTGTCTATATTTTCAACTGCTGAATCATCTTAATCTTCCCAAAGGAGATTGGTGGAAGGCACCCAATCATCAATCGTGTCTTGCTAGTTTTGAAGATTGGGTGTATAATCTGAGTCACTATCACTATCCATCGCAGCTAGGATAGGGACACTTGTCTTCTTTTCATGATCAAAGCCTAGGCCAACTGTTGACTTAGTCCTACAACCGAAAAGAGCATGGTCGAGTGGTTCAGCCTTGGCATCTAACCTGTGACTAAGAGGGCCATGACCTAGGTAGCCCATGTTTTTAACCAAAGTATATCCTCTCCTGTAGGTTTTAGGAGATGGTGCAACATTCTCATTGTGTTGATACTTTTCTTCTCTATATATCCAATCTCTAATGGCTACCTCCTCTTTCTCCTCATGAATAGGTATTGAGGACTCTACAAACTTTCCAAACAAGGTCATAGATGAGGATGAAGGTTTCCTCTTAGGTGAAGGTTTTCCATAAGACCTAAGCGAGATTGGCATTTTTATGAAGGAATCCATTTGATAGTCTCCCATGCCAAGGTCTATGGACTTAAACTTACTCTTACACCACTCAAGAGCATCATCAAAATTATTAGCCTCTCTATTCAAAGGGACATGAGAGCCAGCTGAAATCATATTAATAGATAATGTGCTATCCCCAGGTATGCATACTTCAACTCCATTGTAAGGGAACTTAACACATTGGTGGTAGGTAGATGACACCACTTGCATGTCATGAATCCATGGCCTACCCAACAAGATATTATATGCCAAAGGTTCGACATCAACAATCTGACACAAAATGTCTTTTTCCACAGGACCGATCCTAATAGGAAGAATAGCCAATCCCTTGGAGCTTTGCTTTGCTTCATCATAGGCTTTAATTGTGATCTTCTTCCTAGTATCAATTATTTGCTCAGAATATCCCAAAGCTTTCAATAGACTCAAAGAGAAAATATTAAGCCCAACACCCCCATCTATTAACACGCACCTAACATGGGTTTTGTGGATCATGACCTTGATATGAAGGGCCAAATTGTGCGGATGACTTAATGCTTTATCATCCTCTTCTGAAAATGTGAGGTAATGAGGGCTAGCAAGGTGATTGACCATGTTCTAGAATTGATCAACATCTATGTCATTAGGAACATTAGTGGCTCGCAAGGCCTCCTCAAGGACACTCCTATGTCTAGGAGACAATTCTAAGAGCTCAAAAATGGAAATTTGCGTTGGTGTTTGCTGTAACTGATCAACAAGGTTGTAACTCATATCAGGACCAACTACAGACTTGGGAGGAACACTTTTGGACACTAGTTGCTTGGATTTGCTAGAATTAGGACCTCTAATGATAGTAGGACCTTGGGACTGACTCCTAGTAACAACATTGAGAGGCTGAGATGACCTTCAAGATTAAGGACCTCTAAGCACAACAATGAGTCCTTCATCAAATATGGGAGGTGAATTTACATCATGACCATAGGGATCTTTCCCCCTCATCATGTTGACATCATTATCCACAACTTCAAGTATATTGATGACATTTTTTGTAGCTGTATAGGTATAATTGATTGCGGCCTTTCCATTCTTGTTTTTAGAAGTCTCCCCCTTCTCATACTTAGGCAAGGGCTCCTTAAAGGCCTTGTGGTTTGCATTTGTGGTCAACCCATCAACCTGTAATTTCCTAGTCTCAATAAGGTCTTGAACAAGATGTTTAAGTTTAAAACAATTTTCAATGTCATGTCCAATCCCATTGTGGTATACACAGTAAGCTTTCTCATTCCACCAATAAGGTTTAGGATCCGGTATGCAAAACTTTGTAGGATCCTGAGGTTGTGCCAAATTATGAGCAATCAAGGTCTTAAAAATGCCTGCATAAGAGTCTCCAAGCTTAGTGAATTGCCTCTTTCCCAACTTAGGTTTATCTTGATACTTGGGCTTGTGCTCTTGATGATCTAAGGATGTCTGTAGCTTCATAGCTTGAACTGCATTAGATAGATTAAGAACTCCTTGTTCCTTAGGTTGTGGAGAGTCAACAACTCCATCATTAACTACTTACTTATTTTTGTTCCAATTTGAGTTCTTTTCATCCTTATTGTTGTTGTTATTGTTTGGGCCATTGTTGTTGTAACTTTCTTTGGCCAAAATACCTTGTTCTTTTAGAACATCCTCGATGCGACATGCAGTTTCTACCATAGTGTCAAAAGAATTAAAGACCATTTTTCTAACTTCATATCTTAATTTTGGCACTAGATTGCTCACAATTATATCAATCCTTTCTTCCTCAGGGATGGTCCTAGAATATTTGGAGCATAAGCATCTCCACCTTTGTAAAAATGTCACAAAGGGTTCCCCCTGATTTTATTTTAGCTTGCACAAATCAAGCATGGTGACTGACCTTGATAGATTATATGCAAAGTGCTACAAAAACCTTTGGACAAGTTCTTTGAATGTTTTAACAAGAGGGGTAAGGTTAGTAAACCACTCCATAGCTTGGTCTTTAAGGCTCCTCGGGAATAATCTCATAAGGTAGGAGTCCTCATGATGAAATTCAAAGCTCATGATATAGAACTGTCGTACATGGTCATGGGGGTCACCACTATGATCATATTTGTCATATGTGGGGATTTCAACCTTTCTAGGAAAATATACCATAACCACACTCTTGTCAATGGGATTGGGACATATGGAGTCCAAGTTGAAGGTATTCTTTGGAGCTATCATCTTCTTCATTTGTTTTATCTCCTCTTCTTGTGAAGGGTTTTGCTTCTTAATTTTTCTGTCCACATCAAAGTTGTATGGGACCCTTTCACCCTTGTTGATCAAGCTCTCCAAGAATTGATCCTTATTTTGCTCAACATATTTTTCCACATATTGTTGAAATAGTGGTTCTTGTTGCATTCTCATAAAATCATGAGTATCAAAGTTGGCACTACTTCCTCCATGTTGAGAGCCGTGATGTGCTCGTTGGGAGGGATCTCTTGATAGTCTAGGAGGTGTATGTCTCCTATAATGCGCATGTCGAGAAGTCCTTCTTCCTCTAGGACTAGGTGATCTTGAAGGGGTCCTTTACCTCCTTCTACTTCTTGGAGTTGCTGAGGGAGTTGATGGTGTAGAGTTGGTTCCACTGTTGGTATCCCTGTTGTTGAATTGATTGTTGAGTTGTTGGGCCAATATCCTATCTTGTTCCTCTTGGAATGATTTTCTCTCTATGTCCAACAAGGCTCTTTGTTCCTCTTCTAGGAGCCTAAGTTTTTCTTCTTTTGTAGCTCGTTCATTTTCTGCAGCCTATTTTTCCCGCTCAATTCTTTTTAGCCTGTCACTTGTATATCTTGAAGTTGTTTTTAGCGGGGAACTTGGTCTTGAATGTTTGTACCAATCATTGGCATGCACTGCGTTGGCATGAGCTTCACTATATGCATTGTTTTGGTCCTCATGTTGTGATCGTGCATCTTGATGAGCTTGTGCATAATGTCTTTCGGCTCATTGATGAGAATCTAGATATCTTGAATTAATAGGAGGTGAGTTAGGTTGATTGCCACCTTCAAATGACATGTTTCTCCTATGTCTCTGAAAAATGTCACCAAGCGACTGATCTATTATTTCTCTTTGTTGTTTGGTTAAGGTATAACTCATATCCATATTTGATGAAAAAGGTGCTAAAGAATTACTCAATTCGCTAGGATTACTCTTTGGGTCAAAACAAACCTCAGACTCACTCTTAGGAGATTGATCGAAAATGGGCTCTTTTCCCTTTCACTGTTGATGAGTCTTAACTAAGGGTAAACGATTAAAGGAAACCGGGGATCGTTTCCCTTGATTCACTTGGTACCTTGTTGTAACTGACATGAAAGAAAAGGATTCTTGATGATAAGGTGACCTCTCAAAGTGTCAACACCAAACTAGGATAATCAAAGTTCTTTAATGTCCAAAAAAAAGAGATGGTAAGATAGAAATTGCAAAAGACGTTACCAACATTGTCAAAGAGGTGCTTAAATCAAAGGATCAATATCCTTGCACATTTGAACCAGGAGGATGGACTTAGCCAAATTGTATAATTAAGATTGAATTTGAATGGAGATGATTTGGACAAAAAGAGTACTAAAATTCTCCAAGAATGTTACTAACAACTCTAGAGATGTACTTTCTCAATAGGAATAATCTTCTAACTTGACAATTCTTCTTGAGGTGACTTGGTAAATCAAATGACACTACCCCTAGAGGGCTAAAAATAGAGATTCAGAGTAAAGATAGGCTTCCAGCGGCAAGATAAGTTACCTTCCTAAAGACCTAGCCAACTAAAAGCAACTGCGAAATGACTGAAACCAGGTATACAACAGAGAATTCTCAGGCAACACTTTCCAGGCTAACTAGGTGATATTGTTGCTAGTTTGTACGACACTTGACCATAATTGTGTGAAATGTGCATTTTTAGGTCTGTTTGATCATAATTTTCAGTCTGAGGGTTGACATTTTTGATCTCAATCACAATATCAGCAGAAATTTGATAGGTTTGCAAATAGTAAGGGATCAAACATGTCTCAAAACACTTGAAACAAAGGAAAAAGCAACCTTGCCAAGACAAACACTTATGATATCAAAATAGAAAAACACCTTATGAATACTATCGATTGTTTGAATGTTCAAAAATGTTAATATTGGTATTACACAATCGAAGACACTTCAAGCAATATCTATCCTAGAAAGTCAAGGCTCATTACTTATCAACTTGGCCCACAACTTGATGTCCCCTCACCTCACACAAAGTGGTTACCCACAATAGATGTTGGATTTGTCATGGAAGTGTCAATGAAACAACCAAAGGAACACATATGGTAAGTATCTTGAGGTGATCCAGGTTATTCCACTTGGATCAATCCTTGCACCAAGAAGCTAAGCGGCAAAATAGGGTGACCTCTATCTATGGTTCTTAGTAAGGGCTTCTGTTCATAGTACCCCTCTTGCTCCCCAAAGGGACTCCTTACCTTGCGGCAAATAATAGATCTCGCGGCCTCAAGAGTACCTTAAGCATTCTTGCTTAATATTTTCCTCATGGTCACAATCCCACAAGTACTCACATCAAGCGAAGACAAGCACTACGTCTACCAAGGTTTTATGTCCTTGATAGCCTTGAGTTTATAGTGGGTCAGAATAGTTAGCGATAAGCTTGTCCCCACTTGGGTTGTTCCTCTTGATTGCTCAAGAGTAGGCCCGCTAAAGGATTCTAAAAGATCTAAACAAAAAGTGGATCAACTTATGAGGTTCAAGGTTTTTATTTTACCACAAGGGTGAAGAGCATACTCCCCTATCTCAAAGTTTTCTCCCAAACACACCAAGAAAATGTTCAATTACCCTCTTGCTTTCAAAATCCAAAGATGGGTCTAGATTTTCTAGTTCACCACAAGGGTGAAGAGCATACTTCTCCTACCACCCAAGAATTCCTACAACAAGATATCATGTTCCTATAAAATGAAACAAATAGTAATTTCCACACTTGAAATGAAATAGATAACAAACACTTTTTTTGTTTTTTTATTTTTATGCTTTGGGTAGCCCTACAAAAATTTTTAGTAGCCCTTGTGCATTTGAAGCTTTGACATGCGATCTTTTGGCAAAATATTTCAAGCAATGAGAGCACCTACAAGCACAACTTGTTAGCCCCACAATGGTTAGCACATCAAAAATTAGATAATCTGCAAGGAAAATAGCTGATCAAATGGTAAAATCTGAGAATGAAACTAGCATGGTTGGATTAGGCTCGAAAAGACCTTTCCAATGATATATCGCACTTCAATTTTCGATACCATTTGCACAAATTTCTCAAAAATGGGTTCACGAATTTGAAAATGCTGAAATTTTCAAAAAGACAGTAGAGAACCCGAAACTTGCAAGATAGACAAAATAGCTCAAAACAACTCATTGTCGGGTACAGGCAATGGTATAGATGTGCAAAAATAATGAATGAAAGCGCATCAAATAGAAACATTAGCATAGAAGATATAAATGCATAGGACAGTTAAGTAGGTGCGCAACAAATCAGAATTAACGCGTAGAAACTTTAAATGCACAACAATGTGTAATGGATGTGCAGCATAGCGAAACCAAAGCACAGAAAGTCTAAAAGACAGAAAATGGAAATAATGGATAACTATTAGAAATGGATGCGCAGAACAGTGAAATGAATGTGCAGCTATATGAGATGGATGCGCATAAAGGGTTGATGTGCAAAAAAATGTTATGGATGTGCAGAACAGAGAAACCAAAGTGTAGAAAGTGTATATGCGCAACAGAATGTTACAGATGCACAACAATCATGGACAAAAGCGTATAAACTGCTCGGGGTAAAATCTGCACACGAAAAACTCAAAACAGAAAACCAGAGACCGCGAATTAAGCTGAAAATATGCCAAAAAATTGATGAAAAATGTAGAATTAAAGGATAAAGCTAATCTACTCTACTCCACGGTGGGCACCAGAAATGTACACACAAAAGTAGTGCACTTCTCTAAGTCATTACATCAAAGGAAATCCATGAAAGGGAAACCTTCAATACGACCTAGAGCTCTTTATGTATGGAGTTGCAAGATTGTAAAATTGCTCTCAGCTAGAGCTATTAAGCTAATGACCTTGCTAGTCAACCACACAATGAGAGATTCAAGTGAAGACAAGGGCAAGAGTGCCAATATCTCCAATGAAATCAATATGAATGCAATGCAATGCAACCTATATGAGTATGCAAATTACTCTATGAAAGTGCAAGTACAAATTATGCTATGAAAGGAAAGTACAAAAGATTACAACCATCCTAATTAGGCTATGTGAGATTAATCTATTGCATAAAAAAGAAATCTAAGCTAAGAATGCCATTATCATGCAACTATGAAAGCAAATATGAAACTAGATGAAATGCAACAAAAGGCTTCAAAGCTTGGATGCAAAAGCGTCTTCAAAGAAAGCTCCAAATAGACCTAGAAAACCTGCAACATAACAATAGCATAAAACATGAATATCCAAATGAGGAAGAGAGCTCTTCTTTTATAGGAAATGATGAGAAATGGACCATGGAGATTAAGAGGCAAAAGTCTTAATCAAGGGTGGAGCTTGAAAGAGGAGCAATCCATGTGCACAAATATCCTCCAATGAGAAAATAAGAGTTGACTTTTGTGTCCATATAAGACAAAAAGTACTTTTCTTCTTTTTATAAAATAAGAATAATGCTTTATTTGTGCAACTTAGGATAAGAGGAAAAGTGGGGCTTTTTATTTAATTAAAAGGGGAGGAAATATTCCTTTTAAATAAATAAAAACTTAGGATAAAATGGTTAGCCCAAGGAAAATAATCAAAAATGATAAAATAGGATTTGATCAAGGAAATTGATATAATTGAAAATGTTGATTTTTGAAAATATTGATTTAGGGATTTGATAAATTGCTGAATGGGGGCCCAAAGTCTAGGCGACCATTTTAGGGTGCATACACTAAGGAGAAGAAGAAAAAGGGAGAGAAGGTACTTAGGCCTCAATTCAAGGGAGCTTCCTCGTAGAGGCCAGAAATAATATATAGGCATGGACTCCCAACAACATATGGGTCCAACCTTAAGGTTAAGTCAAAGAGGACCCGAATGACGGGAAGCATAGCCCCACTTGATGCTTAGTGTTCTAGTAGCCAAGAGCAAGCCAATGTTCTGAAGAGATCACCACGGGTGAAAATCATAGTTCCCAAGGCTAATGGTTTGGAAAAGGAGAAATTATACCAAAGAAAGAGATCATCAATATCCCCACACTTGGAGATAGTGATGGAAGAGGAGGATGAAGAAGAAGAAGATGAGGTTCCTCTGGCTTGAAGGAATCAATTGGGAGCCTTCCTAAAGAAAATAAAATTCTAGGAAGAGGAGGTGAAAATTGATGTTGATGCTGAGACCCAAGAGGAAGAGGTCAATCCATGGGATGCCTTGGGAGATGACGAGTTCTATGTGTCATATTTTGAGGGTCTTTATGGATTCAAAGAGAAGATGTCGGTATAGAAAATGCCTATTGTAGGACCTTCTTTTGAAGACCAAATGCCTTTCACATTTTTTCCCCCTCCAACACAATTCACTTCTACCACTCTCAAAAAGACTACACAAGAGTCAACGATGGAGGATGAATAATCTCAACAAGAACCTCAAGGTATGGTAGATGAGTCAATGAAAGTAGATCAAGGTGAGTCAATAGAACCAAAGAAAGAATCTAGCCAAGAACCTTTAGTCAGAGTTACCTTGGAAAAGGACACTGAGACACCTCCAGAACCACAAGTTCCAGTTCCTCCACTTCTACCACAAGCTTTAGCTCCTTCGCTTCTAACACCTCCACTCCCACCTCGAGCTCAACCTCATCTCTAGAATCCCCCTGTCCAAATCCCTACTCCTACCCCTCCTCCAATTCATATTCCTAGACCTCTGCCATATTTATCTTCACCAACTCCTCCAATTTCCCCAACTCCTCCAATAGCTCCGACCCCTCCTCTTGCTCCCATGCCACCTCCAATCTAGCCTCCCGTTCCCTCTCGACCAGCACCCCAAATTCCTATCCCTCCTCCACCTATGCCTACTCCTCCACTGTCTCAACCATTACCTTCTTCTAAGGCAACCCAACAAGGGGTACATGAACAAGAAAAGCAGATTGCGGAAGAAGATAATGCTCTTCCTCAGGAGAGTGAAATTAATGAGCGGTCAAGAGGAGAGGAGGAAGAGGAGGTAAGAGAAGAAGAAACAAAAGAAGAAAGAGAAGAGGCACCAGAACTAGAAGAACAAGAGTAAGAGCAAGAGAAAGAACATGTGACATCAGTTTTAACATCACCATATGAGCCAATAAATGCCTTCGCCAAAGCTATTTGGTTCACTAAAGAAATACAACCAAGAGTAAGGGTATACACGAATGAAGAGGACACTGATATTGTTAGAGTAATAAAGTGTTTACTTATTAATTAAATCATATTGATTTAATTACCAAGTCACTTATTATCTCTTTCTGCTTAAGCTAAACTTTAGGCATATAATAATTAATTACTTTATTAATTATTATTGTGCAACCTAGGTTTTACCCTTTTAGGGTTTTGATCTCCTTTTATAAGGATTGATCTCCTCCATTTTCATAATAGATTGTAACATATTATTTCATTATTGAATTGAAACTTTTTTTTTACACATCAAGGAATGGATCCTCTCTCGTGGATCAATGTGTTCATGCCTCTCTAGCTTCTTTCTTCTCTCTCTTTTTGTGACAGGTGTTCTTGGGAGTCATGGGTTATTTAATCATCAAATCCAATATGGTATCATAATTTTAGATCTATTTTCCCCTGTCCTCTTCTTGAGAGATTTGGCCATATTTGTCAGATTTTCTTTTTTAGAGGGTTTTCTATTAGATCTGGGGGACCTCTCTTTCTGGTTATCTTGGCCTCAAACAGACCTCATGGTTGCATTCAAAGTGCCCAAGAACCCCTAAATCCATATAAAATTTGTCCATTTTGGAAAAAGTTGGAATATGTGGAAAAATGTTTTTGCAACCAGCCTCGACATAGATCCTGAGGCGGTCACTAGTTTCTTGGAGCTTTTTTGGCTCAAACGGACCTCACCGTTGAGCTAAAAGCATCCAAGCACTGCTATTTCCATATAAGGAACATCTGATTTGGACGGCATTGCAGTTCATGGCAATTTTTTTTGGTGTAGTAGGGCCGTACGACCCTAGCATGCAAATCGAGGCACGCATGCGATTTTAATTTATTTTTTTTGGGGGGAGGTTTGATCATCGGGCAACCACCCAAGTTCCACCTAGGTACCACCACTAGGGGTCCACGGTCCAATCACGGTCACCACACGATGACCTCTGATGGTCATTGTTATGATCACCGCCATGACCAGGAGCCCCCTCTGCGCCAGCCCACAGTCATAAGTAGAGTACAAACCCCTAGAGACTCAGCCCCCAGCTAGCGCCAACCCCTAGTCATATGGTGATCATGGGCCCCAGATTTTTGTTCTTGGGGGCCTATTGTTTTTTTGCTTCAATGACCATTTGACTATCAAATTTAGCTCAGTGAAGTGCTGACATGAGCACATGTCAACACCCTTGGACACCATTTTTGGGCCCATCAACATACATGTGGTTTTTTGCTCATAACTTGAGCATATGGTGTCAAAATTTTGCAAATGAGATACTGTTGGAAAGCTTGTTCAGTGGCAAATATTTTTTCCCTCTATTTTTCATTAGGAGTTTAAAGGCAAAACTTCTTTTTTGCCTTTCTAGGGGCATAACTTGAGCATCCAAACTCCATTTTTGGCAAATGAGAAATCATTGGAAAGATTGTTCCGTGATATTTCCAGTGTTGGAGTCATTTTTCTAGATTATGCTCCAAGTATATTTTATTCAGTTTCTTGCATTTTTGCACTCTAGTGGATATCTTGGATGTTTTAGGTCCTAGGATCTCTTCCCTTTGAGGGATGGCTCATCTTTGGCTGTTCGATCTTTTGTTTTAGTAGCCTTCTCTCTTCTTTGAGCAGTGTATACTTCACTTTTGTAGCATTCTCTTATGCACATGCACTTAGATAACGTGTCATTCTATTGCATGTTTGGGATCTTGCACATGTTCGTGCTCTATGTACTCACACTCTATTATAAATTGCTAGGGGGCTTTGATATTTATATTTTTTTTTCCATCTACTTTTATCATGTGAGCATTCCTCCAATGACATTAGCCTCAGGTATATCTATTTGTGATTGTACTCTCTCTACACCTTCAATGTTCCTAGTTCTTTTTCATCATGCGGTTTATATTAGACATTCTTTTCAGTGTACCTATCATTACTCCCTTGTGTGAGCTATGTATTTAGTATTTGATTCTATGTACTAGGTGGATGTAGTGGCTGGGTACCTATGCATTCTGATGAGATGGATCATTTACCATATGGACACTCTTCTCTTTCCTATTTTTGGAAACACTCTTCCAGCTTTGTCTGATCATCTCTTTAGACTTTTGGTGTTTTTATGCCATATGTATCTTTGAGTTTAGGTGTTTGCCTTTGTTTGCCTCTTGATTCAAGTAGTGTCATTTGAGGGCACTCGTGCATATTACAGTATTTTGTATCTTTGACTTTAGTTGTTTGCCTTTATTTGTCTCTTGATTTGAGTAGTGTCATTTGAGGGCACTCATGTAGATTAGAGTCTTCTCTACTTGGTCATATTTAAGTGGATGATCTTCAGATTAGTAATTACTTCTTGACAGAGTTTGTAGCTTCTTGCTTCAGTGATGTTGTACATTGTCATCCTTGTTCCTATTTTTTGGAACATTCCTAGTTTTGGAGGCTTCTTTAGTCCTTCAGACTAGTCTTTGTCTCTTTTTGGAGTAGAGTTTTTCCCATGTGGTTTTCTCTATTTCTCCTCTTTTACAGAGACTCTCTTTTTCACTTGGATACTTGATCAAGCCTTTTGTTATCAGGACCCATTTGCTTTCAGTAGTTCTTTCTAGATTTTTAGCTTCTGCCAAAGTTCATCTTAAAGGGGGTGTTAGAGTAATAAAGTGTTTACTTATTAATTAAATCATATTGATTTAATTACTAAGTCACTTATTATCTCTTTCTGCTTAAGCTAAACTTTAGGCATATAATAATTAATTGCTTTATTAATTATTATTGTGCAACCTAGGTTTTACCCTTTTAGGATTTTGATCTCCTTTTATAAGGATTTATCTCCTATTTTTTATAATAGATTGTAACAGATTATTTCATTATTGAATTACAACTTTTATTTTTTGACATCAAGGAATGGATCCTCTCTTATGGATCAATGCGTTCAAGCCTCTCTAGCTTCTTGCTTCTCTCTCTTTCTTTGACAGGTGTTTGCATGCAGGTGTTCTTGGGAGTTGTGGGTTGTTTACTCATCAACTCCAATAGGTATGGCAGTGCTAGGCCAAGATTTCCACTAAGGATAATCAAGTGCCCATGAAATGACTCTTTCTTATATCACACAAGATCACAGGGGCAGGTGGAAAGTGTAAGTGGCATTGCCAAAAATTGACACCAACATGGCCAAAATAACCCCCAAAGACTATGTCTTTGAAGAAGTAGATCTGGGCGAGCCTACAAGGGAAGGGAGTAAAACAATGACCACCTTGGGACTAAAGCATGCTTTAGGCTTTATGGAAAAATATGATGAGAAAATTAAAGTTTTGATGCAACAAAATGAGGCAATGAAAAGATTCATTCTTAAAACCACATGTCCCATTGACCTTAGCAATCCAGAGGCCTCATTACAGGTTGTTTTGGAGAAAAATGCTACTCTCAAGATTCTAACAGATGTCCCACATTCTTTTATTCATTCTTGTTTAGATTGGAAGGCCGACTTTGAGGAGTTCACAAAGGCTACCTTAAGGAAAATTTTGAGACCCTTCATAGGTATTCTTAGAGAGATCACAAAATTGGTGGATATGATTGGTGATGAGGAGGGGCTAGAGGCACAAATTGAGAAATGATAGAAGGTTCTTGATGACCTCAAAATAATGAGGAAGCGATGCTTCCAAATTTTAGTGAATATTTATGATGGCTCAGAGATAGATAATTTTTTAAGAATGGATCAAGGATATAACCAAGGCATTGAATATTTACCAGAAGTGTTTATGAAGGATTAATAACAAGAGAGATGAAGGGATGATTTGGGTAGAAGAATTACACAAATTCTTCAAAGGTCTAGACTTGGATCTGTATGATGACGACGATTTCCAAAACATGTACCCAATAAAGGACATGGTGCATCAACTCATAAAGATATTTAATGGTGTGAGGACAAAGGATGACCTCCAATAAATGTTCTATCAAAAGGAGGAGACACAAAAGATACTAGCTGGGGAAGAAGAAATACAATATTTTGCAATTGAACTAGTTGCCTTTTGAGAGAAGCAATAGGAATGCCGTGGAAGTATCCAAATGGAAGGTTTTGAGGAAGTCCAAGAGATAGTAGAAAGACTTCAAAAGGTGTATCCAAAGATCCTTCCAAGCGGTTAAGTATTCAATTTTGGACTTAGCCAATTTTTCAAGAGTCATTTTTCGGGGTATAGCTTGGGGTGGAGTCCGAAATTTTTCTCGGCATGGTTTTTTGAACTTAGTCATTTTTTCAAGAGTTATTTTTTGGGGTAGAGCTCGGGGTCTAAAATTTTTGGGTTGTCACTATCAAGAACTTCCAGTATGCTACGGTGGATTTCCAGTTTGATTGACCACATGTTTTGGATCATTTTTGCATGCTTTGGAGATATCTTTCAGTTAGAATCTTGAAGATGAGCCATGATGAGGGTTTATAGGAAGAACTCCAAGTTTGAAGAAAGATTATGAAGGAAAATGGTGAAACTCCAGAGAAGATTTTGAGTTTTTTAATGCATCTCAGGCTTTGAAATTGTAATGCATGTGGATTAAATTTGCGCCAGATAGTCTAGGGTAGCTTTATGACTAGTTTCTTTTTAGTAAAGCTTTAGTTTAAATTTACTTCAAAGTTGCATGCCTAGCTGAAACCCTACCTGCAAATTTCTTTCCCTAAAGGTTGAAGCCCTATAAATTGTAAATCAACAATGTAATCATGGTCAGATTATCATTGCATTACAAATTATACAATTGGTGCTTCAATCATAGTGTGAATTTTTTGCTATCTTTACGAAGTTTATGTATGTGTGTTTTCTCATTCATTTATTTCAAAGAGCTAATTGGTTGTATGGTGATTTTGATCTGCGAATTTATTAGTATGGTGTTTATCATTGTTGCATTGCTTTGCTGTGATGAATTATTGGGAAGATCATTCTTTGATGCTTCAAGATAAATTTTTCTCATGTGTGCACATGTTCATGGTGGCTTCATTATTTGATGAATTTTGACATATCTTATATCTACATTTATTTCCATTGATGATTGCATTTGTAAAATTGGGGTTGTGAATTATTCAAGTCTAGGCTTTGTGGGTTTTCTTCGTCTTCGTGGTAATTTAATTCACAAAGTGGTACAACGATGGTTTATGTCCATTGGTTTTACTTTCTAAAAATTTTATTCAATTCTTGTTACATTTCTCTCTATTTTATGAAAATAATGTTGGAAAATGGTTAGCGCTCCCCTTGGGATTCATGACATGGATTAACTACCTCTTGTGTCTTCTATAAGTCTAGTGGTTGTATCGGGCATTAACAGGTCGATCTTTTGGTACAACAACAACTACTACTTGTAACAATAGCTTGGTCACAGGTTCAAATCCCCTCGGGTAGTGCTGAGGGGGAGATTGTTGGAAAATGGTCAGCGCTCCCCTCGCGATTCATGACATGGCTTAATCACCTCTTGTATTTTATATAAGTCTAGTGGTTGTATCAGGTATTAACAAGTTGATCTTTTGGTACAACAACAACAACTACTTGTAACAAATAAGTCATAATCCATTAAATAAAATTTACATGTTTTAGAAATTTCTTTTGTTAAAAGAATCTAAAAATACAAAATAAAAGAGAAGAGGAAGATCGTTCATTTTAAGATTGTTTTGCAGCTTCTCCAAGATCAAACCAAAAAAGGCCTCCTCATGAACAATTTCACATTTATCTTCAATTGAGCTATCCAGATGGTTGAGACTCAATCCAAAAGGAACCTTGAGATTGATTTCATCATTCTTTGAAGAGGGGAATTTGTTCATCCAAATTCCTAGCTGTTGTCTTGTGTAAAACGACGTTCAACACTTCTATTCCTTGTTTGAATTTTTCAAGAGCTTATCCATAATAGACAACTTCATATATTGTATTTAATTTGGGAAGTGAAGTATTTTATCATGAGATTTATGGATAGAACAAGGATTGATATCTGTTTAAGGAGATTCTTAATCCTATCATCATTATACACATCTATTTTAGTAGGTTGGGAATGAGTGTTCTCATCTAGGTCTTCATCTTTTCTCAATGCTATGTTAGGAGATAGATCATGAATGAAATGCTTAATATCATCTAGTATCAAAATGTATTAAAGGTTGTGGTAAGACCTAAGAAATTAAAGAGGATCTAGAGTGATGGTGCACTAAGATTGACATGTTTATCTTGTTCCTCTTGAACCACAATATCTTTTTGAGGAGAGGATTTATTACTACTCTTGAATGTTGTATCTCTATTTGGGAGATCATTTATAGGAGTGTTAATGTTATTCTCATTGAAAAAATATACCCTAGGAGAGGTATGTGTGTGATTGATCAATGCTTCATCTATAGGAGATGTGTTAAGTAGGTATAGAAAAGGTAGAGTAACAACAAGTAAAGTATTATCATCCTCTAGTTCTAGAATTTACTTATGAGTAAGATGATCTTTAAGAGGGACAAAATTATCTTATTAAAGCTTCATCTTTAAAGGGAATTTCATTAAAATGTATAGAAAGGTCCCTTCATTAGAAGGGATATCTTTAAAATAAGTGTTTATAGTGTCTTCTTGCACCACAATGTCCTCATGGGTGGGATCAAAATGGGGAGGGGGTAAATCATACAAATGGATGAAAGGGAGAACTAATTTACCATCATCTTGACAAAGGTGGACTACTTTAGGCTTCTTATTCCCCAAAATGTAAGTGGTATTGACTTGATTAAGCTCTTTGTTCTCCAAGGTTTCATTTGTATAAGGGAAGACATCAATGATATCACCTTTCTTCTAAAGTATGTTCATGAGTTGGATAAACTTTAGGAGATAGATAGAAATCAATAATTAATGCTTCATCTCTAAATGAAAGATTATTGAAATAAATAGAAGGTGAGGTACTATTAAAGGATTTGTGAGTTAATGAGAGAATTTTTTTGATGTAACTTGTTATATCCAAATTTAGATTTCTAAACTCATCAAGCACATATAGATAAAATATTTATTTAAGCTACAGACTAAAATATAGAAAATACGAGTCAAGTTAAGAGAAAAAGAGAAGATTATATTGTTTGCTTTCTTTGTCCCTAAGTTGACTGGTCCGAGGGTAACATTTAATATGTACATCCCTTTTTTATGTAATTGGATCTCATTACTCAATAATGTTGTTGAGGTAATGTGGTGTTCTTGTTATTTATGATGACATAAATATTTCAATTATGTATTTTGTGCACTTCCAATACATAAAAATATTCTCCACATAACTTTATATTTATGCTAGTTGTTATAATATGATGTATTGATATTAAAACGTATAAAACATAGTGACAATATTTATGTTTTTGTGAGTATAATCTATGTTATGCTTGTATTGTGATTATATTAGACTAATAAATTTTTGTAGACATCTAAAGTTTTCCACATCAACACACTCAAGTTCACCCATCCTAACATTAATTAAAAAAGTCAATTAGTTAATGAACCTTCCTATTTATCCTTTAATTATTAATTAAATAAATATAAATAATTTATTTTGTTAATCCATCCTTCATCCTTATGCCTTACCCATAATTAGATAAATCAATACTTATTTAATTAAATCTAAACATTCACAACATTATCCTAAATGAAGTAAATAATTTGTATTTATTGATTTAATTCATCACTTTTTTCATCTCAATGTAATTAGTTGATTAAATCACATTAATTAACTAATTGATCTTTTTACACTCCCAAATGTTATTAATTAATTAATCACATCTAATCTCACTCATCTCTAAAATTCTTTAATGGAATCTTATCCCTTGATCCGGACTCTTAGTTTTCTAACCCTCCATTCAGACGTGTGGTTTCTCACACATGTGTGAGAAGACACTTGTTGAGTCTTTTTTCCCTATTTGAGCTCTTACACATTTCTCCATCCCTCATATCCATGTGCTCTTTCACACATGCAAGAGAAGTTGCATGTGTCCATTCCACTTCCCTTGTTTCCTCGCATGTGTGAAAATAAACTTATTCTAGGTCCCTTTTCTCCATGCATCTTCGCACACATTTGAGATGACTAGATCTCCATTCTTGAATTTTATCAAACCAATTCTAGCCCTTCCCATCTCCTTGATCCTCTTCCTCCCAAAGTGTACCATCAAATAGTGTTGCTTGGTGCTTCTTCATCCACTCTAATATCTCATGAATCCTAAACCTTTGGTCTTGAAATCAAATATCAACCATCGATTTTTAACCCTCAACTATAAACCAAACCGTTTTTGAGTAATTTCATGATCACACTTCATTACAAAGACATGTTGTCAAACTAAGGAGCAACCTATATATACTACTATCAACACAACACCATCAACAACCGATTAAGATGATTATTAGGATACCATTGAAGACTTCTCAAAGTTTTGGGTGCACATTCATCTTCTTCTCACTCAAATGGAGGTATACTTGAAAGCAAGGTATAATTTCATTTCTATATTTGTGCCTTTGTTTTCCACTTTGTTTTTTGTCATATACATTTGTGTTTATAAATCATCATTTAATGACACTTAAAAAAAAAACCACCAAGTACTATAGATAATGAAATACTTACAAGATATGTTGAGCTCTTAATTAAATCATGACCTAAGAATATATTTATAACATCATTAACACAATATTATGATTTCTTGATAAGTATGAGATATTATGATTTCGTGAGTAGTAGTCTATAAGAACCATAGATCTCTCATGAGAGTGAATGATACACTACACACATTGAATTTAGGTGATGTTCACATAGGTAAAGCATTATTAGGCCAATAGGTATTCTACAATAGAAACATGGTCAATAAGAAGTCAACACAATTCGCACAAAAAAAACTTTGATTTATTTTTTAAAAGCAATAATTAGATTTCATTTATTTTTAATTGCTTTTAAAATCTATTGATTTTTTTTCACAGAAATTTTATATTTAGTAATTTATAATAAATTTTTGTACCAACCTGGTATATAGAAGGTTATCCCATTGTGTTCTTTCCCATAATTGAGTTGGGTCATGTTTATTCTTTCCTATTCTTAAACCAAAGAAAGAGGAACAAAATTCGGTTAAGCACTTGTTTTGTGATCATAAAAGTAGCCAGCTCTTGGGTGAAATGCCAGCCTCGTTGCAATAAAATCCTCTTATGACCATAAATCCTCGTGTCAAGTCAAAGACAGAATTTGTTCCGTGTTGAATTCTTCTCCAACCTCTTTAACTCTACTATAATTCACACAGAGAACATGTAGGATAATCTGAATCCCTCCTTAAATAGACACACCATTACAATTATTTATGATCTCTAAAGTCACAAATATACAATCATCCTCCATAATTATATCACCTACCTGATCTTCTATTTGCATAATTGATTTCAGTTCGCAGAAATCATAAAAGCATTTTCAACAATGCCTGAATTGGAGATTAAGGTAGAAAGGACAACTGAATTGGTTGTTCCTTCAAAGCCAACGCCCACAGGAACACTCTACCTTTCCAACATTGATCTTTCAGTGGTTTTCCCAGTGGAAACAGTGTATTTTTTCAAGAACAATTGTATTGATTCAAGTGCAGATGACGTGGCGGGTAAAATGAGGGAGTCACTTGCAGATGTGCTGGTTGAATACCATTTTATGGCTGGAAGGCTGCAGCTGAATGTTGATGATGGAAGAGTGGAGATGAATCATAACAGAGCTGGTGTTCTGTTTGCAGAAGCATCTTCACACCTTACTCTGGCCCAGCTTGGAGACGTGTCACTTCCAAATCCTTCTTTTAGAATTCTTGTTCTAACCATTGATGAATTCAAGGAGCTTAGCGAGACTCCTGTCATGACCATACAGGTATAAACTTATGTATATGTTCCAAGTTTTAGAAATCAGTATTATCATTTATTTAAGCTTTTATTGTTTGAGATGTACTTCTTAGTTTAAGCATTATTATATAAGGTCACAGTGTGTACTAGTTTATCTGTAAGCAATATTTTGACTAACGTTCTGCTGCTTTTTTCATGAACATAAGCTTGTGTTCTTGGTCAAGTTATTCATCTTTTTACCCATGATAGAGTTTGCTTGCTTTTGAATGCTTGGTCCGATAGCAATGGATTCTAATCAGCTGCTTTCTATTTCATTGGTTTAAAGTTCTAAAATTTTCATTTGTGAACATCATCTAGATGTAATAAGTACTAAGTGTATCATTTCATCTGTCATGAGAGATGGGTTCTTGTGAACCACTACTCTTGAAACATAGAGCAATGAGTTTGACTCAAATTCTATGCAGTTGAATTCTTATAGCAATATCATAATTTGACTTGCTGTAGAAAATATATGGTTACTTATATATTAATGAGCTAAAAGAGCTCTATAATGAATAGTTCATAAGAAATGAATAGTTCATAAGACATAACACTTGCTGAAAGATTTTGCAAATGAGATAGCAATCTAAGTGGGTTTAACCTTGAAAGAAACTCTATGGTTCAACGCACTTGAATTGGAGTAGTACTGGGATAGGTGACTTCTTGGAAAAATTCAATGCTTCACCTCCTTGAGCATCACCTAAATGCAATAAGTACTAAGTATAGTGTACATTTTCATAAAAGATAGATTTTTGTGAACTGCTACTTATGAACATGAATCAATGAATTTGACTAAAAAAAAAAACTACAATATTAGACAGCCATATCATAATAGAAAATCCTTTCATAATAGAATATAAGTATTCCTTGCTCTTGAGTTTCTGCTTAACTTGACAAAATATTAATCTGCAGGTCACTCGATTCAAGTGTGGAGGATTTTGCATAGGAATGGTAACTTCCCACAGCCTAATGGATGGGCAATCTGCTACAGAATTTTTGTCTAACCTTGCATCAATGGCCAGGGGACAGGGCCTCCTTATTCAACCCAATTTCCTTAGAACCTCCCTCAAACCTCGGTCTCCACCACAGATCAATTACCCTCACCATGAATACGTCAAGCTCAACGATCTCCCTATACAAACCACATTCACTACCTCGGACGCACAATCACATTCTCTTATCTCAATCCCACAAAACAAATCATGCAGAGTTTTTACCTTTACTTCACAGATGCTAAAATGTCTAAAGCAAAAGGCCCTGCAAGACAAAAGCTTGAGCAAGTGCTCCACTTTTGAAGCCATGGTGGCTCATCTATGGCAGGCTAGGACTAAGGCAATTTTCAATGACCCAAAACACACAAGCACAGTTTTATTTGCAGTGGACATCCGGTCCAGAATGGTTCCTCCCCTGCGCGAAGGATTTGTGGGCAATGGAGTTTTATCTGCCATTGCAAGTGCTTCTGTGGAGGAACTCAAGCAGCATAATCTCTCATTTTGTGCTGCAAAGATTCAGAACGCCATAGCTTCCGTGACAGATGATTATGCGAGGTCTGCAATAGATTGGCTTGAGATAAACCGTGGAATTCCTGCTGTCATTAATGACAGTTTCTTTTTATCTGCTTGGTGGAAGCTGCCTTTCTATGATTTGGATTTTGGATGGGGGAAGCCTTTGTATGCAGGTCCCGTTGTTAGTGGAATGGCTGAATTTGTTCTTTTGCTCTCCAATGGCTCTCAAGGAGGAGTGAATGTGTGGCTTATGCTCGAACCTCATCAGGTGGATGTATTTGAACGCCATGTTATGGACATATAACTGTGCTTTTATGTATTGCAGGTATAAATAATGACAAGCTTTCCAATGGAAGCTTCAAAAGTGTTGCTCTGGCCACTTAATAGCTTTAGTAGTGATATTATTTTTATCTACCTTTCTCGGCACTGCGTGTATGACTGTGAAGGGTGACTTAGCGTCTTGCTCTTTTTTTTTTTTTTTTTGGTAAATGTGCATATATTTTAAATTAATAAAATGAATACAAAATACTAAATTGTAATCAATCTTAATATCAGCTTTTTAATTGCAACCAACTTTGGGTTTGATGACTCTACAAATGTCACTCAAAAAGTCTATTGACAAAAAATATAGAAATTGATCTTATAATTTATAAGTAAAATTTTGTAAGATTTTTTTATTAAATTTGAGCAAATTCTTTTGGGATATATGAAGACAAACTTGTCAAATTGTCTTACAATTATATATATATATATATATATATATATATATATATATATATATATATATATATATATATATATATATATATATATATATATATATATATACTTGCATATGGATAAGTCCATCTTAATATGGATATCCAAGGAATTTCATATGTACCTTGGTATGGGCAAAATAATTAAAGTAAGACAGAATTTTACAAGAACATGGTTGAAAATTGTATATTGTCTATAGATTTATATTATATGCATATGGATAAATCAACTTAATATGAATATTCAACGAATCTCATATGCGTCTTGGGATAGACAAATTAATTAACATAATGGAAGATGGTATTTCACTAATTTGTTATGGTGCTTCTTCAGCAACCATCAAAATATAAGAGGACATGTATTTATATATTCCATTTGTATCATTTAATTTTATTAAAGATATAAGACTTAATTTATACCTATGACTATTTGTTCCTAATGCCTAACCAAACTAAGCATTATAAATATCTATATATATTTGTTATTATATGGTTCAACATTGTAATGTGTAAAATTCAATGCTATATGTGTCACTTTTACATTAATCCTTTTTCTAATCTCACATCACTTTTTAGCATAAATTGTTTGGACACTATCGCTTAGTGTGACTGTCCATACATAACACTAACATCTTGCGATATTTTATAATTCAAAGGTCATTTTTGAGAGTTTTTCCACCTACCACTTTTTAGGTAAGTGAAAAGGATCCAAAATAATTTGTAACGATTCATCTATCCCTTTCTTTTGCCTCCTCTTCACACTTAAATTTTTTTTCACTTACACAAAACCTTCAAATATCTCTTGGTTATTGCTCTGTTAATCTCATGTACAACTCCTTACAACTTGTTTCAACACTATCATAACATTCCCACAACTCTCTCTCTCTCTCTCACACACAAAAAAAAAAAAAGAAAAAAGAAAAAGAAAAAGAAAAAAAGAAAAAAAAGAAAAAAGAAAAAAAAGAAAAAAGAAAAAAGAAAAAAGAAAAAAGAAAAAAGAGAGCATTATTTTCCTTCACACACACACATAGAAGAGCATTATTCTCCTTTCAAGAATTGTTATGCCATGTCATTGGAAATTGGGAAACAATAGTTACACAAAGGCATTAGAAGGGAAGTAGTTAGTTTCAACAACATTGGGAAAGGTTATTGGAAAAAATTTAAAAAAGAATAGAATGAAAAGAAGGAAGATGAATTGGTGTA
Organism: Chamaecyparis obtusa; assembly: GCA_027943335.1. Lineage (NCBI taxonomy): Eukaryota > Viridiplantae > Streptophyta > Pinopsida > Cupressales > Cupressaceae > Chamaecyparis > Chamaecyparis obtusa. The sequence continues at coordinate 454,234 of BSBK01004753.1, read as the reverse complement.
GGAAAAAAAGAAATGCAGACAAATGGAGACGATCAACAACTTGTAATAAATGGTCCTAATGGACATAGTCACTTGAAATTTATTCCTTTGCAGCATAGAAGATAGTGCATCATTTTATTTATTGGTTGCTGGATAGTATAAAGTGCAAATTGACTAATTAGAGGATGAAAAGGTCTGTCAAGGGGGAAAGATCAAGCCCTCAAAATTCAATGACAATGTAACTCTATTTACAAAAAATTAAGAGAGTCCAAATTATTATTCATGAAATTGTAAAATATCCTTGTTTCTCAAAGTAATAAGATGTGTGTTAGCTGATTCTGGGTGTTTGGTAATGGGATTGCAAAGTAGTCTAGTTTCTGAGAATTCATTAATGCATTTCTTGATTTTTGAAATTAGTATTGTGCAAATGACAATAAGATGCATTTTTTTAAATTATGGAACACAGTCCTCTCTCTCTCTCTATATATATATATATATATTCATTATTTCTTTCTCAAGCCTTCTTCTAATCTTTCTCTCTGAAGTCTCTTTGTCAAGGTCTACATCTTTCTCACCCTACATAGATAACTCTCTCTAGGTGTACTTCATCTATCTCAATCACCTTCACTCTCCCTCTCTACCCCTACCTCTCTCCCTCCATATCTCCCTCTCTCTCACCCTCCCCCCTCTCTATTTTGTGCACTATAAATATATAATAAATATTTATAAGGTTAAGTTTCAATGTATTGGTTATTTTTAGCATGTAGAAAATTAATATTCATTTGGAACACATGTGCATTTTAAACTGATATCCATTCTGTTGTTTCATGCATTGACTAAAAAATAGCCATGGTACTTGGGCTTTGACACCTTTTTATTTCCATAAAAATATCAATTTGAAATGGACATCTTTTCTAAATAGATATCCATTTTTTGGACCATACAAAAAGGAATTAAGAACTATTTTGAGCATTTCAATGGTCCCCACATTCTCTTTGATGTTGATAATCTCATGTTTTCTATCTAATATTGATGAAATTCAGCTTTTTGTGGACTCTTTAACACAAAACTCAAGCTATCAATTATTTTCATGCATCCTTTTACTACTATAATAGGGAGTGGAAGTCATTGTAAATGAAAAGGTAAGAGGAAACCTATAATAGAACAAATTGAAGCTTATAGAGAAAAATATAGAGAGACATAGGGAGAAAAGACAAGGTATATATAAAATACTCATCAAGGTGGTCAAGCTTCTTGTCTACTCATAAATGTTATGACAAGTGAAGATGAAATTGAAATTGAAAATGTGGAGCATGATATTAAAATTGAAATTGAAAATGTTGAAATTGATACATGGAAATGTTCAATTTGAAAATGAAAATGTTTAGATTGGAAATGAAAATGTTGAGATTGAAAATGAAAATATTGACATAAAAAATAAAAATGGTGAGAACATTTGAACTTAAAATATTGAAGGTTATGTATCACTAAATTACATTAGAAGAGAGAAATCTTGTGTAGAAACACATTCAAGAACCCCATAATGCTTAGTTGAAATTGATCAGAACATAATTGAAAATCTAGATGGAAAAAGGTCAATACAAATTATTTAGTTATGGGCTATTTTTTTCCAATAAAATACTTTAGTTCAACATGAATTATTTGGTTGTGGGCTGTTTTTTACCAATAAAATAATTTAGTAGTAAGACATTGACCAAACAATGCCAATTTTTTGTAAAATTTCTAAAGACACAAAAATGAGATCTTTTCTAGCCAAATTGAAGATTTATGTGAACGAAAAAATAGAGGAAAAATACTATTATTGTAAAAAATCTTTTTAATTCTCTCAATTCTATTGGAAAGATTAGTAAGGAAAGAGATAATATATTTGTCCATAGATTAATCACAACTTCACTAGTAAGACATTATTCAAGAGGAAGGCTTGTTTACTGAGGAAAACTTATCTTGATATGAACCTAAATTGTAAAATATTGTCTAGATCACTTGGAAGGAAATTGAGACTATATATTTATCTTCAAAATAATACACAATTTGTTAGTGGGAGGCTTCCATGTTGATAAGAAGCTAACCAATATTGTTAAGGATGAAATTGAACAATTTTGGTGGTCTAATCCAAGAGTATCACTCAATGTGAAGGATGTTTTAAAGTGGAGAATCAAGAAGAAAGAACTCACACCTCATACTAAACATTTCTTGCAATGTATAAAAACAACCGTGTATGCTCAATTTTGTGAAAAAAAACCCAAATTTGTAAATCTTACAAAGGGCTTTTGAATCTTGGACAAGCTATTTTATTGTGTACCTCTTAAAATTTGTAATGCATGCTATTATAAATACGATGTAGAGTCTTCAATGTATCATGATCTATTATGTTTTATTCCTTCTACTTTGCATAGTAACAAAGTACTACAGGAGTGTGGTGCAATGCAACTCCCTAAGTCATTTAGGGACTTGTTAGATTTATTTTAATGTGCTAGAGATGATGGTTGATTTTTTTTTATAAAAATGATTCTTTATATGAGAAGTATTTAAAACATGGTGGGTTGTCAAAGTTTCTGTCATACTTTCATGAGAGTAGAAAATATGAATTTGGTAAACAAATGGTTGACAAAAAAAGGTATGGGATTGTGAAATATAATTTAAAGAGTGGAGTTGAAGGTTCCATGTGTGACTTAGTAGCAAGAGAAGTCAACATTGCTAATTTTATATCAAATTTTAAGAATTTTTTTTCTACAAGTATGCAAGGCATTGGCACATGTCTTAGTGGTAGTTCAAGGTGTACAAGGAATCTTTTAGAAATGGTACTATTATATCCATGGTCAATTTTATATAAAACTACATATTGCAACCACAAATGAGGTACAATCTCAATATTACAATTCTATTCAGGATTCTATTTTTGCCCACATCACATATAGACATGTAAACGATAATACAAAAGAGGATAGGAAGAAAGTTAGGGAGTTCCATTTTTACATGAGTGATAACGAGTCTCATTTATGAAAGTACATGTAATATTATTTTTAAAATTTTTTGGAGCTCTTGTAGGGAAAAGATATTGCAATGGATCAACATCTCATTTGGTTAGATAACTGCATGGGTCTATTCAAGAATTCTTGTATGATTTATTGGTTGATTAGAATGAATACAAACATGGGTATACCTCATATTTGAATTTTTATTAAAGTTTGGCATGGAAAAGGGGAGCATGATGGAGTAGGTGCATGTATGAAGAGAGATCTAGTTAAGGAACCACTAAAGATTATAGGTGGTGCTACACTTAGTGTTGCACATTCTATTTTTGATATGCACAGACATACTTGTCACAAGGAGGGACACTTGAGTTAGAAGTGTGTAATTTCTTTTGGTTATTTGATGAAGGAATAGTGCCATATTGAATATATTGTTAGACAATTAGAGATTCTTCAAATATGTATTCATTTCAAAGCTCAAATTTAAGTGCATGGACCATTTGGACATGACAGTTGGATTTTTTGTTAGAATTGTACATGTAGAAAGATTGGGATCAATATAAGTAGTTCAAGATTCTAGATTGATCTAACAACATGCACCTGATATATTTGTACACATGGACAAGGAAATTTCATGATTTATGATGTATTCTATATTGAAGAAAATACAAATATATGATATATGATGTATTTATACATGACGATATGGAATATACGTGTAACATAAGAAATCAAGATCAAAAGGGAGATCTTATTTTCTATATAACATTTGGGAGTAAGATGACCCACTAGGCTCAAGAGGACTTAGGTGTTGAGTGAGTGCAATAATTCTTCACTATAATCAAGGGTTGATTAGATAAATGTGATTGAGTAATACAAGATAAAAGGTTATAAGGAAAGAAAATGTGAGTTTCAGGATACAAAGATTGGCATAAATAAAATAGATCAATCCTGTAACAAAAAAAAAAAGCCTAGAGATTGAAAATGACCCATAAAATTCAATTTGAAGAGGATATGGAGGGACTATGGTGACTTTTTCAACCATTTCCTAGGACTAGATCAACTAGGTCGACTTGTTCCTTGTAGTTTTGATCATTTTCAGTTGCAGACTATCTGCAAGGTTATGAACTTCCCAAATCTGATATGGTGCAAGCGCCACATGTTCCTTCACACAAAAAAGAGAGATATTTTTTTAATGTAGAGAGGCATTTTCATTATTCAAACATTGATTTGGAATCAACCTTGAAATGAAATGAAATAAAGGAAAGCATTCTAACATAGAGAAGAGGTTAGATATGAAACATGAAGTGTCTTATACCTTGGCATCACAAGTGATTCTTTGTTTTTAATCACAAGTGTTGGTGCAATAGCTTGAATCAACACAAAGACCTAAAAAGAAATCATGAAAGACATTCCTTACAAAAAGGTTTTGGTAGTTTTCTACAATGCTTGATGGAGAGAGAGAATAACAACTTGAAGAATTGAAGACTTGAATGCTTGGATGTGTGTGGATGGATGCTTATGATATGATCTTCTTCCTTAATAGTGGAATCCTTTGCCTAACCTTCAATGAGGGAAATAAGTTTGATCCATGGAGAAGATTACCTTTAAAACACCTTAGAATTATTGATGTCTACCTTAGAAATCTTGAGATGTAAATTTGTAGGAGAGAGATTGAATTCCAATTGCATTATGATCAAATAAGGAGATATGGGTTGATTATATACCCCTCAAAAATATTTCAGAGTAAAAAAATCAAAGAGGGTCAACAAGGATTTGAATTTCCCTCTTAACGATTGAGCCCAACCCATAGTTTTAATTTTGAAGGGTTCATGGGGGAATACACTGGCTGGGTTGGTCTATTCCCCCCCAAAACTAATGAAATTTAATTAGTGAGTCCCACTTGAAGTGGAAATGCTAGAATCAAAAGTAGAATTGGGGCTAGAGTACTAAGAATCAATGTGGGAGCCCATACATGCTAAAATGGGGCCTAATTGAGCATCTAATTATATGTGCTTACAATTTAGGATGGTACATTTAACTCCCACTTTAGTAGGAGTATGTGTCCACCTCATGATCATGGTAAATGAGGAGAGAGAGAGAGAGAGAGAGAGAGAGAGAGAGAGAGATAATCCTAGGAGAAATTCCAAAGAGATAAGAAATCACTAAGTTTAAGGACACAAGCTCCTGAATAAAGGATCTCAACTTAGATAACCACATGAAACAATGCACAAAGAAAAAGTAAAAGACATAACAAAGGGAAAATGGATTAGTACAAAAAATCCAAATCAACTAGTTGAAGAGACCTTGATCGAGAAAATATCTCAAACACTAGTATCATGCTCAAAAATTTATTACAAGAGCACAAGCAATCATATGGAAAGGGAAAGAGTATCACAAAAGGTAGGAAAAGACTCTATGGTCCACTAGTACATTTGAGACCTTTTTTCGATAGCTAAACATCTAAATTTAGATAGTAAACTGTCAATTAATCGACACCACCCGACGTCATAGTTTTGTAGTTGGAAAGACCAATGGTTTTGTTATGCATCGTAATTACGACAACCATGGCTATTGCAAAAATAGGGTGCCAACATAGTGAACCTGTCATCGGACCTATTTGTGGCCATCGCAATTGGGATGCCTATATGTCGCAAAAAATACCAAACGACGACAACCCGTCAGAATCGTTCGACAGGTAGCTGTCGTTTGTAACATGTTCGCCGATGGAAATTCTTTTAATGCAACAGATATCTGTCATAAGTTTATGATGCATATCTATCATTTGTGGTTTGTAACGATGACTATGCTGTACATGTGACAGACATGCGTTGGACAATTATGATGCATATCCATCGTTTATGGTTGTTTTTTGATAGCGATGCTATTATTGCAATGGATGGATGTTAGATGTTTGCGACAGACCACCGTCATTGTTTTAAAGCCGTCATAGTTACGACGGTAATCAAATTTTTTTTAAAAAAATATATATATTTGTCGATCAAGTTGGTATCAATTCAGAATGGTGTTCTTGCAGATCTGTTTCCTGCTTGTGATTTGGTTATGGATCATTCAGAGGTAACTTTGTAGTAGATTCGGTAGTGGCTCGTGGATTATTGAGTCGAGTCTACAGACTTGGATTTGGAATGGATCCTACTGAATCAAGACTTGTGACAGTGACTGCTCCAACACAATTTGGAGATAACTTTACAATAGATTCGGTAGCAGCTCGTAGATTATTGAGTTGAGTCTAGAGACTTGGATTTGGAATGGATCCTACCAAATCAAGACTTTTGATAGTGACTGCTCCAGCACAAGAAGCTAGTGTGGCGATTAGAGATGCATTCTTCCTAATGTGTTCATGGGATATATGCGGACTTGATTGTATTCAGATTTGATTAGAGTGACTTCTTGACTTCTTTGGTCCAAATTTGATGTGCGGGTTTGCGGTGCGGTCTATGGTGTTTCTTTGCGACTAGGTTTTTGATAGAGATCTATTGATTTGGTAGCCGCTGAGATGGATCGATATATATTTGTCATACGTGGATTGAAATCTTAAATTATTGAGCTTCTCTTTGTTTTGAGAATAGTTTAACATTCTCTACTTAACAAGGCTAACCATGTGAAGGTGGAAGCTCATCTGACCCCTCCTAGGAACCTCTTATGACCCTTTACGACATTTTAAGATATCTAAGATGTATTCTTAGAGATTGTAAATGGTCATAAGGGGTCCTGGGACACAACAATTGAGAAACATAAATGTAGGCATCATGGTGACAATTGTTTGGAGACACAACATATTTGAATGCTATACCCAGATGATGCAACACAACCACTACTCCTGCAGTTCTAAGTTGACACTGTGGGATCCAAAAACCAAAGATAAGGAATCTATATATGGTTTTTGGATCCCACAGTGTCAACTTAGAACTGCAGGAGTAGTGGCTATGTTGCATTCTCTGGGTATAGTATTCAATTATGTTGTGTCTCCAAAAAATTGTGACCATGATGCCTACAATGTTTCTTAGCTGTTTGTGATACCTACATTTATGTTTTGTAGTTGTCATGTTTATTTGCATGTTCTTTGTGTTTGGCTTCTCTCCCTCACATCAAAAATAAGATTTTCCCACTCTAAATCAAGAATGCACGTGCAACACAAGAAGAATATGCACAGATAGCAGGTGGAGTTGAGAAGACCCAACACGTTTACATTTTTTTAATAGGTCAACATTACAATGTTCATGATGGTCTATAACTTAAAATATGCAATTAAAGACCTCTATAAAAAATACAAACCTGTTGGGTCTTTCAGCTCCACCTACTATCCATGCGTATGAATTGAGATTGCATATTGAACTAGGCATCTCCTTCTGCATTGCTTGAAACCAAGCGACTATCACAGTTAACATCTAAAATCATTATTGAAATTTTTTGTATGGCTTCTCTCTCTAACATAAGTGGATGAACATAAATAATGAAGGTACCAAACATTGCTTGAAGTAATGAAGTGTTGACCCAGGCTTCAATCCAGTATGCTCTTGTATGATCCAAAACTTGCAAGGAAGGAAAAGATGGGGTTAGATCTAAAGGATCTAAGCAATGTCTGGCACCCTATTACTGATCCTCATCTACAATTATGCATGTGCATAGTCAAGCCATACACTTCTAAAATGAACTATGCTACAGAACATGGGTGTGTGTTAATGTGATTCAAAAGCTATTATGCAAGATTGTTTTATTATTGAGATAAAGATATCTTAATTCTACAAGAATAAATGTTTTGAGAAATATTTGAATTTAATTTTGACAATAACATGAGTGATATATTTTGAGCTTCAATGAAATTTCACACCACACGGTGTTCATAGATTATGTTCAATGCGTTATTTACGCTTGTATTGGTGGGAAAACTCTTGAAAATGCGCAAAAGATATTGAATTCAACCATGTTGTTTGTTGGAAATATTCAGGGATTAACCGAGTTACTGAGAGGGGAGGGGTGAATCAGTAACTTCAAATTTTCTTACAATTACAGATGTATTAACATATAGTTCACTTTTTCTTTTATGCATATAGAAAGCATGAAACTTAAAAGCATTCACAACAATGACACATAGATTTGGTTACCCAGAAACCTTCCAAAAAGAAAGTAAAACTGGGGTGGGGATGAAACCCACAAAGCTTTAGTACTGCAGAATAAAGTTGGCTGGTTAAGGCTTACAATTTGATCACTTCTGATGATCTGCCCTGTTAGGAGCAATAAGGATTGCTAAATCCACCTTGTTAAAGGATTTACAAACATACAATGAAGTATACACTCGGTAAAGAGATTTTACAACAGACTGTTAAGTCTACCTGGTTAAAGGATTTTAGTACTGATTCACCTGTTAGGATGAAACAGTAGATCTCTTGCTTTGCAACTGAATTGCTGATTGAGATTCGCTGAATGTACTGATCACCTTTTGTGATGAATTTGTCTTTGCTGTTCCCTATACTACTGTAGCCCTTTGTAATTCGCTTATCTCTGCTTTTTCTTTTTATTCACATATATACTCATATAATTACATCTTGACATCTTTACAACATTGTTTATATACAAGTCTAAACAATTAATTATAATTACAAAGTCGGCTTGACAAATAAACATAAGTGCCACTAAGTCGGCCCAAGTATGGTTACACGGTTCCTGCAAACTAACTCGGTGACTTTCTGATACTCAACGTCCACTGCATTACTTGGCATCGTCATGCACTCAGTAGAAGTGAAGGCACGATTCATACTAACCACTCGGTAGGTTTTGAACTCGGTAAATACTGGTGACTCGGTAGACATAATGTTACTCGGTTTACACTGTCCTGCTCAGTTTGCATTATCTTGATCGGTTTGCACTGTCTTGCTCGGTTTGCACTGTCTTGCTCGGTTTGCTCTGTTCTGCTCAGTTTGCACTGTTCTGCTCGGTTTGCACTGTTCTACTCGGTTTGCACTGTTCTGCTTGGTTTTCACTGTTCTGCTCGATCTGCACTGTTCTGCTCGGTTTGCACTGTTCTGCTCGGTTTGCACTTAGAATGCAAGTAAGTGTTGTCACTAGTGGTAATTCTACTTAATGCCAACAATCTCCCCCTTTGGCATTAGTGACAAAAACACTTATTGCTCAAAACTTATATACACTTATTGATGATTTTTTTTAAAAAATTTGTCTTTGTCATAGGGCTTTATACATTATCTCCCCCTTTCAATGTGCTAACTTTTTCTATATACAAATCTCCTTCTATACATATAAATCTCCTTCTATACATATCTCCTTGTGTATACATATCTCCCCCTTTTTGACGATAATGCCAAAGGTGTATATACAAGTAATTTACAGAGAGAATCCAAAATTTGATAGAAAGTCAGAATGTACCTTCATGATTAGTGCCAGGGTTCTGTCCCAATTTTCTTGCAGAATCTTGCATGTTTGGATTGCAATTTGGACTTCTGCAGAGAGTTCAATCATGTGATCTGCTATAGAGAATTGATTGTCATGAATCAATGTTTTGGAATGTTCAATGTGCTTATACATTGTATTCATGATGGGAAGGATCATGTTCCGGATGTCTAGCAGTGTGGACCGGATCCTTGTGTCTTCTTTTAGTAGATCTGACTGCATATTTGATAGATATGAGACTTTCATGTGATGAGCAGAGCTTGAACTTGGTTCAAGTTGCAGCTTCCGTATGCTAATCTTCATATCCTCATCCATTTTATTCATTTTATCCTTAACATCCTTTGTGAACTCGGCAATATTGCATAGTCTGGCCAAAAGAGAGGTGACATTCGAATAGGTAGATTCAATATTTGACAAATCTGAAGACAATTCCACTTGATTAATAGCTATGTGCTGAGCAATGTGCTCAAGCACTTTATTGTTGAATCTCTTCTCGACTCTTTCAATTAACTTTTCTGTCCCAGATGAATCCTCATTGTATTTATTTACTGCTTCAGCTAATTGTAGCAAAACATGCTGAGAGGAGTCTACTTTAATACCTAATGCATCAGACAAAATGTCTTTAGCATCTTTAATGATTTGATATTCCTTGTCTCTTTCCTCTTTAAGCTTCTTTTGCTTTGCTTTCCTTTGGAGGATTTCACCTATATTTTGCATTTGGTCCGATGATAGATTTGCAAAATCTAATGTTGGAATCTCTATTTCTTCATCTAGGTCTATATCCTCTACTATATTCTTACCCAAAAATTTTATACTCGGTAGAGCCTTAGGCTTATCTGTACTTAATGCCTTAGTAGTAGTGACAATAGACATAGTAGGACTGGCTATAGAGACTGGCACACTGTCTACTGGAGAACTTAAAATATTTACACTTGTAGAATCAAAAACTGGAATACTTACTGCTGGAAAACTTGATGAAGTGGGAGACTGCAACTCGGTAGAAGAAATGGTGGTTGCTTCCGTTGTTGCTATAGGTGATTGGACAAAAGTTGAAGTTGTCACAACCATGCTTGAAGGTGTCTTCAGGCTGGATGTAGAAACTTTTACTGGAGAGGTAGGAAGTGATGCAATGACTTCTACTGCTATTCTCACAGTATCATCTACCTCAGTGGCTTCTTCTTGTTCATCACTGTCATTTTCAATATCTTTTATTATTACTATTTCAATACTCGGTTGGTGAAGATGGTATATGTTCTTCCATGTGGCATTTGCAGCCTTCACAACCGATTCGATATTGTTGATCAGAATCAAACAAGTATTGAACCTTAGTGTCATCTTATTTTCATTTTCCTTTAATGCCTTCTTTACTTCATCATTTTTCAAGCTCGGCATTAACTGTCTCAAGGTTTGATCAAATATGTCTATCACAGTTTGCTTTGCATTGCTCCATCTCATTTTTATTGGATTTAATAAGACTAATGGAACCTGTGGGGCTATTTCATCAGGAGAGTATTTCCACTGTCCCATCTTTTCAATAACAACATCTTCTATTTCCTTCTGTTCTGTTTTCGATCTGGTTTCATATTTGAAAGATTTTATGTTACTTACTCCAGATCCTGATCCGTCTCTAAAAAGTTTGATCCTCTCTTGAAAGTTTAGAGGAGGCCTTTTGAATACTATGTCTTTGTCTGCTTTGTCTTTATCTACCTTACCTCTTGCACTTCTCCTTGTAAATACAGTAGTGGGAGGCTTAGGTGCCTTAGTGATAAAAACCTTTCCTTTCTTCTTTGAAGGTTCTGGTTCCTCTGTTTTCTCATCCTTTTCCTTTTCTTCTTCATCGTTATCTTCTTTGTCCTCGGTTAGCATTTGCATTTTGGCTATCCTCTTCTTTCCTTTGTTTACCGCCTGTGGAAGTTTTATGCTTAATTCAATTCTCACCTTTGCTTCATCATATGTTCCAAAATATGGAGCTTTGGGATTAACAGGCTGATTAAGAAGGGCTCCAATGATATTCTTGGTTTCATCAATATTTACCTCATAAGGAAGAGGTTTTACATATACAATCCTCGGTTTAGCTGCTTGAATATATACATTGTCACAGTCTACCATGAAACAAATGTCATCCTTGTAATCCTCCACCAACTTCTGTGGAATCCGGAATCTGTCATTCATTTTCTCTTTGAAAGACTCAAAATAACTGTCCATGATGCTTTCAAAATTTTCACCCATTTCTGAGATGTATTCATTTATTTCATAAAGTGTTGGCACATCTTTTCTCCATACAACTTTTCCTTTGGAAGGGAAGAACTTTTGAACATAGAAGAATAAACAGACCAGTAGGGATCCAAACTTACATGGATTGTTTTTGGAAGTTTGAATGCTTTCCATGTTCTTGTTAAACTGTTTTAACAATAAATCTGCAAGGTCAAATGATAAGTTGTTCTTGACCACTTTGTATGCTAGGTCAATAGCTTCACAGGAGACACTATTCTGTCGACTTGAACTGTATATCTTATGGGCAATAATGTGTGTACCAAACTTTAGTTCAGCATTGGTAATGCTGCTAACTTTCATGCCTCTACCGTCCCACTCGGCTAGGGTTTTCTTTTCCAGTTTCGACCGACCTAGGGTTTTGGTAGTTTTTGCTTTATTCAACATGGGAAGACCGGTGATTTGATGAATCATCTTCTTGGTGATCTCTATGGGTTTCTCAAGCCAAATCTTGCCATCATGTACACGGCTGAGAATGTATCTAACCCATTTATCCTGAAAGTTTCGAGGCAAATGTGCAATGTGAACTAATCCCTTATCTTCCAGATGTTTGTGCTCGGGTTTCAGAATACCATCCACACACAGTTCTTCATGCATAGTATCTAGTTCTAGGTTTCCCATTTCATGAATTGCACAGTTGAAATGATTACGAATATCGTTAATAAGTAGTACCTTAGGAGGAATCTGAGATTGAGCTCCGTTCGGGTCTAGGGCTGCTGCAATTGCGGGCATGATCTTGAAATTTGGTGCTTTCCATTCCCCTTGGACTAACATATCAGATCCTTTCTTCGCTGAAGTGTTGGATGATGCCATGGTAGCTCATAGAAAATTCTTTTCACAAAAGGTATTTGAGTCGCTGGATTGCTCTTGAAGTTTTCTACTCTCAAAGTGCTAAAATTCACGGTGAGAAATGAGTTTGATTTCTTGCCTTTTGTTTACAACTCTGTCATTAATGTTCAGTACAAATTAGGGTATGAATTCCGACAGACTGTCACCCACTAAGAATTAATTGCTCGGTGAAGACTTCGCAACTCGGTGAACTCAGGAATTCATATTGCTCCGACCTCACTCGGTAAAGACTAATACCGACCTTGTTTGGTAAAGACTGGTACCGACCTTCCTGTGATCTTACTGCATCTTGTATGCTGATTTAGATCTTTCTTTTAATTCGGTTCTGGAACTGGTTGGAGTTTGTCTAGGAGAATACAGTTCCAGTGCTTTCTTGGAAATTTAGTTTGAGTCGGTAGAGCCACCCATTCCATTACTTGGACTGGTTTGCTCGGTAGATTTAGGAATCCACTTTTGTCTCACCCGTTTCCTGACCTTAGTTGCTTCATTCTTCTTTCCATCTTCAACTTCACTAGCATTCATGCAGTTTCTGGCTATGTGACCGAGTTTAGTGCATTTGAAGCATCTTACGGTAGTATCTCTTTTCCTTAGATGATGCTTTATGCAGTTCATGCCAATGTGTCCATATTCTCCACAGTAATGACATCTACACCAGGTGTTGTAGTCCCATCCAAACATTGCTTTCATAATTTGTTCTACTGGATTGAATGTCTTGGATCTGCAATCGGATGCTTTGTGACCTTGTTTGTTGCACTTGTGACAATTACCTCTGAATCTTGGTTTTTCCCTGCATTCATTTGCTTTGTGACCATGTTGATTGCAGTTGTAGCATTTTCCATTGAATTCTGCTTTTTCATTGTTCCAACATTTATTTGAAGTATGTCCTATTTTACCACAATGATTACAAGTAGGTTTTTGATTTCTTTGAGTACCTTGCTTAGAAGATTCACCTTCTCCTTTGTATCCAAGTCCTGCTTTTCCTTTCTGCCTATGCAGATTTCGCTCATACAGCTGATTCAAGTCTTCTTGGCTTTTCAGCATTCCTTCATTGATTTGTTTTTTGGCGTTTAGGTCATCCACCAATCTTAGATTGATTTCCTTTTCAGATCTTAGTTCTTCTCTTGTGTTTTCTATTTCTGATCTTAGATTCAGAATTTCCTCATTTGTATGGGAGATCTGATCAATTAGGTTTTCTAGCTGAAGGGTTTTATTTTGAACTTCATTGGTCCTTCCATCTAATTCATCTTTCAGCTTGTTTCTTTGTTCTAAGATCTCACAAAATCTTGTTGAGTGTAGCTCTTGTTCTCTTTTTAATTTTCTCACTTCTTCCTGCAGAGACCCATTCTTTTCTAGGAGTTCTTTGACAGCATTGTTTGCTTCATCTGAGCTATTTGAGGGAAAAAGATCTTCAACCTTTTCTTCAATGTAATTCTGATCATTCATCTGATTTGCAAGTTCCTTCCTTCTTCTTAGGGATTGGGAAAGATGTTCTTTTGCTTCCTTGAGTTTAGCTATGGCCATTTCCAGATCTAGCTTTTCATTTTCAATCACCTTGTTCAGTTTGAATACCTCCATTGTCCTGGATCTTTGCTCAAGCTAGTTAAGCTTTATCTTGAGAACCAACAAAGCTCTGATACCAATTGTTGGAAATATTCAGGGATTAACCGAGTTACTGAGAGGGGAGGGGTGAATCAGTAACTTCAAATTTTCTTACAATTACAGATGTATTAACATATAGTTCACTTTTTCTTTTATGCATATAGAAAGCATGAAACTTAAAAGCATTCACAACAATGACACATAGATTTGGTTACCCAGAAACCTTCCAAAAAGAAAGTAAAACTGGGGTGGGGATGAAACCCACAAAGCTTTAGTACTGCAGAATAAAGTTGGCCGGTTAAGGCTTACAATTTGATCACTTCTGATGATCTGCCTTGTTAGGAGCAATAAGGATTGCTAAATCCACCTTGTTAAAGGATTTACAAATATACAATGAAGTATGCACTCGGTAAAGAGATTTTACAACAGACTGTTAAGTCTACCTGGTTAAAAGATTTTAGTACTGATTCACCTGTTAGGATGAAACAGTAGATCTCTTGCTTTGCAACTGAATTGCTGATTGAGATTCGCTGAATGTACTGATCACCTTCTGTGATGAATTTGTCTTTGCTATTCCCTATACTGTTGTAGCCCTTTGTAATTCGCTTATCTCTGCTTTTTCTTTTTATTCACATATATACTCATATAATTACATCTTGACATCTTTACAACATTGTTTATATACAAGTCTAAACAATTAATTATAATTACAAAGTCGGCTTGACAAATAAACATAAGTGCCACTAAGTCGGCCCAAGTATGGTTACACAGTTCCTGTAAACTAACTCGGTGACTTTCTGATACTCAGCGTCCACTGCATTACTCGGCATCGTCATGCACTCGGTAGAAGTGAAGGCACGGTTCATACTAACCACTTGGTAGGTTTTGAACTCGGTAAATACTGGTGACTTGGTAGACATAATGTTACTCGGTTTACACTGTCCTACTCGGTTTGCATTATCTTGGTCGGTTTGCACTGTCTTTCTCGGTTTGCACTATCTTTCTCAGTTTGCTCTGTTCTGCTCGGTTTGCACTGTTCTGCTCGGTTTGCACTATTCTGCTCGGTTTGCACTGTTCTGCTCAGTTTGCACTGTTCTGCTTGGTTTGCACTGTTCTGCTCAGTTTGCACTGTTCTGCTCGGTTTGCACTTAGAATGCAAATAAGTGTTGTCACTAGTGGCAATTCTGCTTAATGCCAACAGTTGTTTACATAGAAATTGCAGTGTAAGTAGTAGGATGATTGTTCATGAGCTCACTGTTTAATATCTGGCTAGGCCATGTAAATGGTATCAGGCCAACCCAATCAGACCAACAAAATGTGTCATGTTTATCTTTGTCAAATACACTTGTTCACCATTTTGTTCTTGTTCTTCACACAAATATTGCATCAAAAGTAATTGTAAACAATGATTCAAAGAAAAAAGAAACAACTACAATAGATTTCCATCCCTCTGCTCATCTCTTCAATTTTTATTTTCATAGATTTCACCATCTGACATTCCTTTTTGGTAAGAGATGGCTGTGAAAAAGATAGCTGTGAAAAAGATATTTCTATTTTCCATTCTGAGAAGATCCAGAGTGATTTTGAGTCATAGAGGAAATGCCCTGATCCCTCTGCTATCAAATAAAAGTTACCTTGAACAAAAATTGAAGAGATGAGCAGAGGGATGTGCAGTATAGGGATCAGGGCATTTCCTCTGTGACTCAAAATCACTTTGGATCTTCTTAGAATGAAAAACATAAATATCTTTTTCATAGCCATCTCTTACCAAAAAGGAACGTCAAATGGTGAAATCTATGAAAATAAAAACTGAAGAGATGAGCAAAAGGATGTGTAGTCATAATGCTTCTAGCAGACGTCATGTTAATGCAACAAAAAAGAAAATGACCTTGGAGGCTGCTAAGTATTTTGAATCAAAAAACCCCTTTGGCTTAGTAATTAATGAGGTTGTTGCTATTAGATCATACATTAATACACTTACTATTTTGAATTTGAGCTCGGGCATCATGCAATGTTAGTGCTGTCATTGCATGATTACTACTGTTGTGCATCATATATTATTTTATACACATAGAACAGTAGATTTGGGGACTTAGACTTATGTTCAATCATTAGTAATGGTTTGGGGAACTAATTACTAATTGCCTATGCATATTAGAGTTGATTAGAGAAGGTATATGCACAATAAAACAAATTTGATTACTGATGTCCCTATTTACATCTTTTCATCAAATGACCCAAAAACATAAAAAATGGTCCTATATGGTCACTAATAGCCAACTTTCAGAAGAATATGAATGATTGCAAACATATATAAGTGGATGAACATAAATAATGAAGGTACCAAACATTGCCTGAAGTAATGAAGTGCTGACCCATGGTTCAATCTAGTATGCTCTTGTATGATCCAAAACCTGCAAGGAAGGGAAAGATGGGGTTAGATCCAAAGGATCTAAGCAATGCTTGGCAACATATTACTGATCCTCATCCATAATTATGCATGTGCATAGTCAAGCCATGCACAAACTCAACAACATGGTAGCATTGATCCAATAACATAAAATACATTACAAATGCCAAGCTCACGATCTCAATGAAATAAATAGTGTATAAAACAATATATGGTGCACAACAACAAATGCATGCAATGACAACAATAACATTGCATGATTCCCAAACTCAAATTCAAAATAATAAGTGTATTAATGTATGTTTGCATGATGCCAGATATTAAATAGTGAGCTCATGAACAATGCCAGTATTAAACAGTGAGCTCATGAACTATGTATGATGCCCTAGCTTGCAGCTCGCGAGCCATCAAGATATTTCCTCATGAAATGATCATAAATGGGGAGTACCACATAGTGAATATCAACAATAAAACAAATAAAGAGAGATCAAACACTTCACACAATGCCTTGAAGTTAATAGAAGCGATGCTCTAGCTCTCAAAGCTCGCAGGTCATCAGGCATTCCAAATGAAAAGATGTAAACAATGCTAGTATTAAACAATGAGCTCATGAACTATGTATGATGCCCTAGCTTGTAGCCCATGAGCCATCAAGACATTTCCTCATGAAATGATCATAAACAGGGAGTACGACATAGTGAATATCAATAGCAAAACAAATAAAGAGAGATCAAACACTTCACACAATGCCTTGAAGGTAATAGCTCTCAAAGCTCACAGGTCATCGAGCATTCCAAATGCTAATTAAGATGTAAACAATGACACTAAAATTGATTTAATAAGAAGACAAAGCTCGAATGCCTACCTTCCAAATGAAAAGATGTAAAAAATGCCAGTATTAAACAGTGAGCTCATAAACAATGTATGATGCCCTAGCTTGCAGCCCGTGAGCCATCAAGACATTTCCTCATGAAATGATCATAAACAGGGAGTACCACATAGTAAATATCAATAGAAAAACAAATAAAGAGAGATCAAACACTTCACACAATGCCTTGAAGGTAATAGAAATGATGCCCTAGCTCTCAAAGCTCGTGGGTCATTGAGCATTCCAAATGAAAAGATGTAAACAATGCCAGTATTAAACAATGAACTCATAAACAATGTATGATGCCCTAGCTTGCAGCCCACAAGCCATTAACACATTTCCTCATGAAATGATCATAAACAGGGAGTACACACATAGTGAATATCAACAGCAAAACAAATAAAGAGAGATCAAACACTTCACACAATGCCTTGAAGGTTATAGAAATGATGCCTTAGCTCTCAAAGCTTGTAGCTCATCAAGCATTCCAAATGAAAAGATGTAAACAATGCTAGTATTAACAATGCTAAGATGTAAACAATGCCACTAAAATTGATTTAATAAGAAGACAAAGCTTGAATGCCTACCTTCCAAATGAAAAAGATGTAAACAATTCCAGTATTAAACAATGAGCTCATAAATAATGTATGATGCCCTAGCTTGCAGCCCACGAGCCATCAAAACATTTCCTCATGAAATGATCATAAACAGGGAGTACCACATAGTGAATATCAACAACAAAACAAATAAAGAGAGATCAAACACTTCACACAATGCCTTGAAGGTAATAGAAATGATGCCCTAGCTCTCAAAGCTCACGGGTCATCGAGCATTCCAAATGAAAAGACGTAAACAATGCTAGTATTAAATAGTGAACTCATAAACAATGTATGATGCCCTAGCTTGCAGCCTGCCAGCCATCAACACATTTTCTCATGAAATGATCATAAATGGGGAGTACGCACATAGTGAATATCAATAAAAAAACAAATAAAGAGAGATCAAACACTTCACACAATGCCTTGAAGGTAATAGAAATGATGCCCTAGCTCTCAAAGCTCGCAGGTCATCAAGCATTCCAAATGAAAAGATGTAAACAATGCCAGTATTAATAATGCTAAGATGTAAACAATGCCATTGAAATTGATTTAATGAGAAGACAAAGCTCAAATGCCTACCTTCCAAATGAAAAGATGTAAACAATGCCAGTATTAAACAGTGAGCTCATAAACAATGTATGATTCCCTAGCTTGCAGCCTGTGAGCCTTCAAGACATTTCCTCATGAAATGATCATAAACATGGAGTACCGCATAGTGAATATCAACAGAAAAAAAAAGAAGAGAGATCAAACACTTCACACAATGCCTTGAAGGTAATAGAAACGATGCCCTAGCTCTCAAAGTTCATGGGTCATCGAGCATTCCAAATGAAAAGATGTAAACAATGTCAATATTAAATAGTGAGCTCATGAACAATGTATCATGTCCCTATTTGATCTAATAGCATCAATATAACAAACAGAGCACCGACCAATCAAATAGGGACATGAGGTGCTCAAATAGTGAGCTCATAAAACAATATATTTAGTCTTAATAAAATCTTATAAAACAACATATATTGTGTGAAGTGTTTGATCTCTCTTTATTTGTTTTTTTGTTGATATTCACTATGTGGTACTCCCTGTTTATGATCATTTCATGAGGAAATGTCTTGATGGCTTGCGGGTTGCAAGCTAGGGCATCATGCATTATTTATGAGCTCATTGTTTGAGCAATGACCAATCAAATAGGGACATGAGGTGCTCAAAAAGTGAGCTCATAAACAATGCATGATGCCCTAGTTGTAGGTAGTTATCTCTTCTATAATGATGGAGGATTAATAGGTAATGATCAATGAGGTTGCTGCTATTAGATCATACATTAACACACTTACTGTTTTGAATTTGAGCTCGGGCATCATGCAATGTTATTGCTGTCATTGCATGCTTGCTGTTGTTGTGCAAACAACATATATTGTGTGAAGTGTGTGATCTCTCTTTATTTGTTTTGTTGTTGATATTCACTATGTGGTACTCCCTGTTTATGATCATTTCATGAAGAAACGTCTTGATGGCTTGCAGGCTGCAAGCTAGGGCATCATGTATTATTTATGAGCTCACTATTTGAGCACCGACCAATCAAATAGGGACATGAGGTGCTCAAACAATGAGCTCATAAACAATTCATGATGCCCTAGTTGTATGTAGTTATCTCTTCTATAATGATGGAGGAGTGAAAGGTACTCCCCGTTTATGATCAAATAGACAAAGCTCGAATGCCTACCTCAAGTGCTAGTGCCCTCTTCCCACACGGTGCTGGCCTCTTCACACATGCCAAACTTGAATGCCCTCTTCGCGCCATGCAAAAGTGCAGTGCCTCTTTGTGGAAGCTCTTTGAATTCACAAATTACAAATGACACTTTTTTTTTTTTTTTGTTTATAACCAAATGAGTGTCGCAATTTATGAGCTCGCTATTTGAGCACTAGCCAATCAAATAGGGACATGAGGTGCTCAAACAGTGAGCTCATAAACAATGCATGATGCCTGAGTTGTAGGTAGTTATCTCTTCTATAATGATGGACAAGTGAAAGGTAATGATCAATGAGGTTGCTGCTATTAGATCATACATTAATACACTTACTATTTTGAATTTGAGCTCAGGCATCATGTAATGTTATTGTTGTCATTGCATGCTGCTGCTGTTGTGCACCATATATTGTTTTATACACATAGAAAAATAGATTTGGGGACTTAAACTTATGTTCAATCCTTAGTAATGGTTTGGGGAACTAATTACTAGATGAGTGACTATAGTACCCTAGTTTGCATTATTAGATGACCTTGTTTAATTTGTGTTCATTTCATGCAAAGATACATGTAAAGGAATTTTTTTTTTTTGCATCTAAAGATTACATGTATACATATAAAAAATAACTTGTATGTACTATACAAGGAAAATAACTTTTAGAAGAAAATGCAAGAGTACAAGCATACATAAGAGGATGAACATAAATAATAAGGGTGTTAGACATTGCCTAAAGTGATGATTTTTTGACTCGGGTATGAATCTAGTGTGCTCCTGTGTGATCCAAAATCTGCAAAGAAAAGAGAGATGGAGGTTAGATAAAAAAATATCTAAGCAATGAATGACATCCTATTATTGATCCTCATCTACAATTATGCATGTGCATAGTCAAGCCATACACTTTTGAAAGAAAAACCAAGCTCACAGTCTCAATGAAATAAATAGTGTATAAAACAATATATGGTGCACAACAACAACAAGCATGCAATGACAACAATAACATTGCATGATGCTCTAGCTCAAATTCAAAATAGTAAGTGTGTTAATATATGATCTAATAGCAGCAACCTCATTGACTAATACCTTTCACTCCTCCATCATTATAGAAGAGATAACTACCTACAACTATATTACCAACCAATCAAATAGGGACATGAGGTGCTCAAATAGTGAGCTCATAAACAATGCATGATGACCTAGCTTGTAGCCCACAAGCCATCAAGACATGTCCTCATGAAATGATCATAAATAGGGAGTACCACATAGTGAATATCAACAATAAAACAAATAAAGAGAGATCAAAAACTTCACACAATGTCTTGAAAGTAATAGAAACAATGCCCTAGCTCTCAAAGCTCATGGGTCATCAAGCATTCCAAATGAAAAGATGTAAAAAATACCAGTATTAAACAGTGAGCTCATGAACAATGTATGATGCCCTAGCTTGCAGCACGCGAGCCATCAAGATATTTTGTCATGAAATAATCATAAACGGGGTGTACCACAGAGTGAATATCAACACCAAAACAAATAAAGAGAGATCAAACACTTCACACAATATATGTTGTTTTATAAGATTTTATTAAGACTAAATATATTATTTTATGAGCTCACTGTTTGAGCACCTCATGTCCCTATTTGATTGGTCGGTGCTCTGTTCATTATATTGATGCTATTAGATCAAATAGGGACATTAGTAATAAAATAACACACATACAGTTTTGAATTTGAGCTCTC
This sequence comes from Chamaecyparis obtusa, assembly GCA_027943335.1. Lineage (NCBI taxonomy): Eukaryota > Viridiplantae > Streptophyta > Pinopsida > Cupressales > Cupressaceae > Chamaecyparis > Chamaecyparis obtusa. Next base: position 432,758 of record BSBK01004753.1, on the reverse strand, counting down.
ATAAAGATTAAATTTCAGAAGAATATGAATGAATACAAACATACATAAGTGGATGAACATAAATAATGAAGGTACCAAACATTGCCTGAAGTAATGAAGTGTTGACCTAGGCTTTAATCCAGTATGCTCTTGTATGATCCAAAACCTGCAAGGAAGGAAAAGATGGGGTTAGATCCAAAGGATCTAAGAAATGTCTAGCACCCTATTACTAATCCTCATCTACAATTATGCATGTGCATAGTCAAGCCATACACTTCTAAAATGAACTATGCTACAAAAAAATATAGGTGTATGTTAATGTGATTCAAAATCTATTATGCAAGATTATTTTATTATTGAGACAAGGATATCTTAAGTCTACAAGAATAAATGTTTTGAGAAATATTTGAATTTAATTTTGACAATAACATGAGGAGTGATATATTTCAAGCTTCAACAAAATTTCATACCACGTAGTGTTCGTAGATTACGTTCAATGTGTTATTTACGCTTGTATTGGTGGGAAAACTCTTGAAAACATGCAAAAGAGATTGCATTCAACCATGTTGTTTACATGACACATGTAGTTTACCTCCAGCCTAAATCAGTGTTGCATACAAATTTGTGGACGCTGTGTGGTATGAAGCTTCATTGAAGCTTGAAAATGATAAGCATTATGATGTTGATGTATGGTGTGGTAAGCACAAGTATAGTTTCTCGTAAGTTGCTATTGGTATAGTTTTTTTTTTTTTCAATAGTTGTAGAATCCAGCTTCTCCTATACTTACACGTATGTATACATTTTGGGCTTGGCTTTAATGTCATGTAAATTTGAGTGAAATAGTAATAATATTTAAGAGCAACAAGTATGGCATTTTAAACAACTATGCATATACATTATATAACAGGAATGACATATTTTAATGGAAAAACTTAATGAGAAGACACAAAGAAACCCAAATACCTATGAAGACACACTTGGAGCCATCAGAGATTATAAAGACATCCAAAGACATCAACTGGAGGATTTTGGCACCTATAATGGCCTATGAGGTTATTTCATGCAATAAGAATGGCGAATGTGTAATCAGTCCTAAAAGGCCTAATGATGATATATAGATATGTGTTTCTTCCTTTTGCAATAGTTTATATTCTAATACTTATATCTTGAATTGTCAAATGACCAATGAGTGATAATTTCAAAAGTGTATCATAATTAAAGGCATGTGAATTCATATTGTACTTAATCTGAATGCCACTGTGTAATATTTTTACTTACGATATTAATCTTAATATATCCCTATTAAGATATCTTTATTTTATTATTGATGTCCCTATTTACATCTTTTCATCAAATGACCCAAAAACATCAAGAATGGTCCTATATGGTCACTAATAGCGAACTTTTAGAAGAATATGAATGAATGCAAACATACATAAGTGGATGAACATAAATAATGAAGGTACCAGACATTGCCTAAAGTAATAAAGTGTTGACCCGGGGTTCAATCTAGTATGCTCTTGTATGATCCAAAACTTGCAAGGAAGGAAAAGATGGGGTTAGATCCAAAGGATCTAAGCAATGCCTGGCAACATATTACTGATCCTCATCTACAATTATGCATGTACATAGTCAAGCCATACACAGACTCAACAACATGGTAGCATTGATCCAATAACAAAAAATACATTACAAATGCCAAGCTCATGGTCTCAATGAAATAAATAGTGTATAAAACAATATATGGCGCACAATAGCAGCAAGCATGCAATGGCAACAATAACATTGCATGATGCCCCAGTTCAAATTCAAAACATTAAGTGTATTAATGTATGTTTACATGATGCCAGATATTAAATAGTGAGCTCATGAATAATGCCAATATTAAACAGTGAGCTCATGAACAATGTATGATGCCCTAGCTTGCAGCCTGCGAGCCATGAAGACATTTCCTCATGAAATGATCATAAATGGGGAGTACCACATAGTGAATATAAAAAACAAAACAAATAAAGAGAGATCAAACACTTCACACAATGCCTTGAAGGTAATAGAAATGATGCCCTAGATCTCAAAGCTCGTAGGTCATCAAGCATTCCAAATGAAAAGATGTAAACAATGCCAATATTAAACAATGAGCTCATGAACAATGTATGATGCCCTAGCTTGCAGCCCACAAGCCATCAAGACATTTCCTCATCAAATGATCATAAGCGGGGAGTACCACATAGTGAATATCAACAACAAAACAAATAAAGAGAGATCAAACACTTCACACAATGCCTTGAAGGTAATAGCAATGATGCCCTAGCTCTCAAAGCTCGCAGGTCATCAAGCATTTCAAATGAAAAGATGTAAACAATGCTAATATTAAATAGTGAGCTCAAAAATAATGTATGATGACCTAGCTTGCAGCCCACGAGCAATCAAGACATTTTCTCATGAAATGATCATAAATGGGGAGTACCACATAGTGAATATCAACAACAAAACAAATAAAGAGAGATCAAACACTTCACACAATGCCTTGAAGGTAATAGAAGTGATACCCTAGCTCTCAAAGCTCACAGGTCATCAGGCATTCCAAATGATAAGATGTAAACAATGCCAGTATTAAACAGTGAGCTCAAGAACTATGTATGATGCCCTAGCTTGTAGTCCATGAGCCATCAAGACATTTCCTCATGAAATGATCATAAATGAGGAGTACCACATAGTGAATATCAACAAAAAAACAAATAAAGAGAGATCAAACACTTCACACAATGTCTTGAAGGTAATAGAAGTGATTCCCTATCTCTCAAAGCTCGCAAGTCATCAAACATTCCAAATGATAAGATGTAAACAATGCCAGTATTAAACAGTGAGCTCATGAACTATGTATGATGCCCTAGCTTGTAGCTCACGAGCCATCAAGACATTTCCTCATGAAATGATCATAAATGGGGAGTACCACATAGTGAATATCAATAGCAAAACAAATAAAGAGAGATCAAACACTTCACACAATGCCTTGAAGGTAATAGAAGTGATGCCCTAGCTCTCAAAGGTTGTAGGTCATCAGGCATTCCAAATGAAAAGATGTAAACAATGCTAGTATTAAACAGTGAGCTCATGAACTATGTATGATGCCCTAGCTTGAAGCCTGCAAGCCATCAAGACATTTCCTCATGAAATGATCATAAATAGGGAGTACCACATAGTGAATATCAACAACAAAACAAATAAAGAGAGATCAAACACTTCACACAATTCCTTTAAGGTAATAGCTCTCAAAGCTCATGGGTCATCGAGCATTCCAAATGCTAATTAAGATGTAAACAATGACACTAAAAATGATTTAAAGAGAAGACAAAGCTCAAATGCCTAACTCAAATGCCAGTGCCCTCTTCCCACACAGTGCTGGCCTCTTCACACATGCCAAACTTGAATGCCTCTTTGTGCCACACAAAATTGTAGTGTCATCTTCGCGGCAGCTCTTTGAACTCACAAATTACAAATGACACTTTTTTTTTTTTTTTTGTTTATAACCAAATGGGTGTCACAATTATACGATATCATCACTATTATGACACCATCGGGGGCACTTGCAAAAAAAAAACACAAAAAACAAACACAAATTATAGTGGCATCGCAAATAGGCATCGAAATTTGACCCCAAATGTTGTAGTGGTCTAACCCACTAGGAAAGATATGAGAGCATGTATGAAGGAGAGAGAGATCAAGAATCCAATGGGCTAGCAAGTTACATTATGCTAGGTGATCTATGGAAGAAAGGAGGAGGAAAGAGTAGAAAGGATAGAAAGTTGTGTTATGATACTTCCACTCATCCTAAAGTGAGAGTAAGAAGAAAAGGTAGAATTGATTGTCTAGAGAAAGTTGTGTTATGCTAGTAAAATCTACCTTGAAAATACAAAGAAATAGGTTAAATAGTATAACAAGCTGTGTTATGCTAGTTCAATTCATCTAAGGATAACCAAGTGAAGCATTGTTCACAAGGAAGTATTCCAAAAGAGGATCAATCCTAAGGAAAGCATTGTCTCCAAAGGGATCCACTAAAAAAGATACAAGGAAAGAATTGTCTACTAAGAAAATGCAAAATAATGCACATGGTGCAAAAGTGATGGAATTGATAGTTTAAAAAGATATGTTATGTTAGTCAGTCGATCAAAAAGGATAACCAAGAAAAAAATTGTACACAAGGAAATCCACCAAAGGAGGATAAATCCTAAGGAAAGAATTTTCTCCAAAGAGATCCACTAAGGAGGATTAGGCCTAAGGAAAGCATTGTATCCAAAGGAATTTTCTATATGTACACAAGGAGGCATGTATGCTCCCCTTGTTAGGATGAAAACATAAGACTATGGTGGCATCATAAGGAAAAGAGAACAATGATATCTACTTCAAATAACAAAGATATATCCTTAAAGCAATCATATATACTACAACCTTATCAAAGAGGGGAGACTCTTGTTAGCCAAGGAAAAGATAATAGCAAAAGGATATCTTGTAACAAGTGGAAAGAGACCCTTGCAAGGAAGAGATCTTCACTACAAGACATCTACCTACAAGAGAAGTTCTTGAAAAAAATAACATATTCAAGATGGAGAGGGAGGAGAACAAGAATGTTCCCTTTTACCGCAAGGTGAAAAATGGATTATTGATGAAGGATGACATACTTGAAGCCCCCTAGTAAGGGTATTTTTTAGGATGGATATGATTCTACAAATAGAAAATAGGTTGAGATCAAGGATACACACCTCTTGCATAAGAGAGAGCCCCAAATCAAGACAAACAATTTTGTATAAGAAAAAAGATGTCACATGATAAACAAACACCACTCCACCAAGGAAGGTTGATCCTTAGAAAAATATATGAAAATAAAACAACTTGCCCCCCAACTATAGAGGCAAGGGAAAAAATAACACATTATGCATGCCAAGTTAATGATCACTTGCAATACGCATACACTTCAAATCTATTAGATTTCCACAATCCATACCAATGTTCTGTATCAATTTTGGGTTTCGATTGTGTAGAGTTTTTAGTCATCTAATCCAAAAATTGATACAAAACATAGATATACACTTTCCAACAAGCAAGAGATTGTAAACAAGGATACCAATCCTTGGAAAAGAGAAAGGTCCTAAGGCAAGGAAGTGAAATGAAGGACATCGTGTTATAATTGATACTAATGTATCTTTTGGAAAAAGAAGAAAATACATTAAGCACCCTAAGTGAAAGATCATTTATAATAGACACATACTTTGAAGCATGACAAATATTGGTAACAAAGATGAAATGATTTGTGTAAAATGATGAATTCCATGCTAGAATGCCATTATAAAAGATACAAAAAATGGGTCCTTTGAAAAAAATGAGAATGAATGAAAGAGATGAACCTTGTCCCCCAAGAAAAATGATAAGGAAATGGATCTATTATGCTGCTTACAAAGAAATATTTAAAGAGTAAAGCATAAAATCATGTGCAAAACTAAAGGCCCCTAATGAATTAAGCCACTAAGATGACATGATGTAGAAAATAATAATAGGCAAAAGGAATGCTAAGGGACATTTTTTATATCAATAAAAAGAATAAGATCCATTGTTAGGAAAATAAGAGATCTATCTACTAAATCTTGAAAAAGTTATCTAAATTCAATACAATCAACAAGAGAATGGTTATTGCTATGATAAAAAAAGAAAAAGAAAATCACTATTATGAGATCTTTGATTCTTTGGAAAATGTTGAAAATGAAATCAACTTTTAGTATCATATATGTCTCAAAAAGATTCTCTTAGCCAAAGCCAAATGATCATCAAAACAAGGTGTAACAACAAATGGGGTTGGTAAAAATAATTCTTAAACAAGGACGTATAGGTTGTGAGTAAGAAGAACCAATAGTATTGGAATAATAAAAGATTCATGTTCGTGTTTGCGTAAAATTATTCTGATTTCATTGTCTATCTATTTTTCTATTTGTTTTTTATATTTCAACATAATGTGTGTGTTTGGTCAATGCCTCTATTTTAGATATTAAAATAGAAGGGCATGGAGGTACAATTTGTACCATCACTCTGTAGCTCACCCTTTTCTCTTAGACAAAGAAAAGGAGGGGTAGCTAGATATTACCGTGGATCCTTTGAGCATAGGTTTTGGGTCTTCTTGGACATGAATGCATGTGTCTCACACTATAGTTTCCATAAATTGGATATAAGAAAGTTTTATCTTGGTCAGTGGTACACTTTCTCAAATAGGCAAGAATTTATGCGAGGACTCATCCTAAATTGGACATAATTTCTACTAATGTTTAGATGGTTAGAGTTATTAGATCAATGTTTAGAATAAAAGGAATTTTAGTCAGGGTTGAATGGATGATGCAAAGCATTCGACACTATAGATAAATAAAAAATATTTCAAGTTTTCTTTTAACTACAATTCATTTTTTGTATCTTGGTAGGGATTGAAAAATGAGCAAGAGAGGGAGTGGAGGTAGACTTCTAGAAATTAGGGTTTGCAGTCGTTGCAAGGGAGCTCTTAGGGAGGCCTCTAATGATGTAGATGGTGAGGATGAAGCTGATGAAAATGAGGAAGATGATTTTGGTGATCAGATTTCAGGAGTGTTTTCTTCCTTGGTGGTCTTTGGTCTCATGTGGCTATTTTTTGTGGCAAAGGTCTATCTTTCTGAGCCCCCAAAGTTTGGTGTTTCCACTCATTTTTGGGGTAGTTTGTCCATGTGGCATGGAGTTCCCAACTTTATGGTCTTTCTTTCCAGTTCTTGTGGTGGGTCTACGATCTCTTGTGCCCTTTGGAAGTTTCTTTGGAGACTTTGGTTTGGGCGATGCATTGCACTGGGGTTTGCAAGGTTCTTAATGTTCCTTTCTTCCTGCAGGTATGTCCCATCTTTCTCCACCTTGCTTTGTATAGTTTGGTGTTGGGCCCAGTTTCTCTGGATTGGGAGTTTTGATCCTATTGATGGCAATGGCTTTGGGGGATGTGGTGACTATGACTCTCCCATGTTTCCCTTTGTCTTTTGTTCATTGGGGATCATTTTTTTGTTGTTGATGGAGAAGTTTGGACTCCTCTACCACATTTATTTTTTCCTACGGTGTCTTTCATTGTCCTAGTTTCTTATGGACCTTTTTGGCTTGGTGTGGGAATTTTGGTTTTATAGCCCCTATTTCTTTGTTGAGAAACATTATATTTCTATGGGACAATAATGTACATTTATATGCTTTTCTCTTAGTGTTGCTCAGATTTGGAGGTTTTCTCTTTCTTTGAGTATTGTGGAGCTTCCCTGGAATGGATCTTGTTTTATCAATGAGTTTGGTGGAGCTTCAGTTTGGTTTCATTGTAGATTTGTTCTATCTTGCTAGTTGGGTTGGATTTTTCTTGTGTTTTGGTAGAGTTTCAACAAGGTTTTGGGTTTTCCAGCCTTGGTGGTGTTGATATTTTCTCTTGAGATACTCGTTCCTTTAGTTATTTTTGTTTAGAGAAGTTGTGAGCTTGGCTTGGCTATTTTTGAGGCTGAGGCTATTATTTTTGGTAGGGAGAGTGGTTTCTCATTTATTGCTATTTTTGGGTCTCTAGTGTTTGGGATCCTAAGCTTGAGGTTGTTGGAGGATGGTAGGATTGGTTTTATTTTGAGGGTGATCTTTCATGATGCTGATAATTTCTTCATCCTCTCTCAATTTTGGGTTGTTCCTATTGGGATACCCTTCTTCAAATTTCTTGTTAATAGATGTATCCCTGTTTGGGTGAGTTGTTTCTCTTTTGGAGCTGTTGTTGGGCTTCATGGTGTGGATTTCTCGTGCTTGAAGTTGATTTTGGTTGGGGGTTTTGTTTTGTTTTGGGAGGGTACTTTGATGATTCTGACCCCCTCTTCTTCTCTTCTCCATTTCAGGATTTTTGTGTCTTGTTTCTCATCTGCTCCAGTGTTGGTGCCATTTTGGAGGTATTTTGTCAAGGTTTCCTCTTCTAAGTGATTGGTTTCCTTTTTTGGTTGGTGGTAGTGGATGGTGTTGATTTTCTTGTGGAGGGGTGATTTGATGATATTGGCCCTTTGTTGGTTTTATTTTGGCACCCAAGTTTTAAAATTTTAAATCGATCCCCTACTCCATTAAATGCAAGTGTCACATGATTTTTAAATCTTTTGTGAAAGTTACGTTTTGTGAAAGGGTAGTGTATTGTCTTAAAATGGAAGCACTTCCATGTTAATAATGTTTAGGCCTATGATTAAGTGGTCTAGGGTCATGTCAAGTTCCTTGAATAGGTCTTTACATGGATCTGGCTTTTTCCCCCTATTCTTCTTCTCTCTCCACCTATTTCCAGCCTATTTCTAGCACTTGGTCCTAAGAGTATGAGATCTGTGACCTTAGGGTCAAGGTCGACCTCGAATCTGACCTAGGTCAAGATCAGCCTCAACCCTGACCTAGGGTAGAGTTGACCTTGACCCTGACCCTGGGTCCAATTTTTAAGTTTTGGAGGTTTCGGGATATCGGGCTTCATAAATTTTTATTTTCCCGCTTTTGGGTCGGCTGTTTCAGATTTTGGAATGGTAAACTCTTAAATTGCATTTAATCTAGGTCTATTTCTAGGGGTTAAGGTTAATTGGGATTTAATTCTCCAATGTCATCCTCTCTAGAAGTTTGTGCCCTTGATCACTATAAAAGGAAGCCTTCCTCTCTCATTTTCACATCCATCCACAATCAAGAAACTTCATGAGATCATCAATTGACATCAAGTTTCATCTCTCCAAGACTTAAAGCATTCCATCAAGCATTTTCAAGGAAGCATTCAAGCCATCATCTCCATTCAATTTCTCCATTGAAGATCAAGGATTCAAGCATTCAAGCCTTTGAAGGGATTTGGTTCAAGCATTCAAGATTCATCATTCAAACCCTAGATCTATCCATCATGATGGTGTGATATTCCTTCAAGATCCTTTGTTCATCTTCAAGATCCATTCAATCTTCCCTCAAGGTGGATTCCAAGCATATAATGATGGAGGTTTTGATTTAAATTTGTTAATGTTGTGTTCAAGCTTTCATATCAACATACTTGTTTACATTTGAAATGTAATTGCATATCTATTGAATATCATAGCTTCATTATTAGATCTACTTCTACTACTTTCTAGCATTCTCTATTTCAATTCCATTATTAAGGATGATTCCAAACTGGGGGTTGACTAAGGCAAACCCCTTAGCCAAACAACAAAACCATTTTTCTTGTAGGTATAAGTACATGACAATGAATTGTAGTTCAGATCTAGATACCCTTTTCAACGAACTTTCAAGATTCGCAAACAAAATTTTTGTCGGACCTATTTCTGAATAGAGGAAAAATGGAATCACCTCTATTTAGAATGTGTGTGTGTATATTGTATGGGGGGGGGGGGGAATATGAGATTCACTCCTAAATCTAAATTCCCAAAGGAGAAATCCAATTTGATCAACCAAAAAGGTTAATACACAATCAAATCAATCTAAGGAGAATATGGAAGAGAGAGAGAATAACCCTATGTTTCCCTATGGTTGAATTGAAGTCTTTAGTAATTGAAATATAAATACTAACCTCAAATTAGGGCAGATTTGGAAAATGTCAAATTCTGATGTCTGTGTATACTTTCGGGCAATTCTGCAACCTATTCCAGATTGGAAATGCTGAGACAGAGAAAACCCATAAATCTTTCTCCAAGATGAGCTCAGGTCGGGTTTGACCCTCATAAAAGGTCAAATACTACATTCTCTATTTGAAGTTTGATTCTGATTCTGTTCGTAGATCTCAAAAGTTTTTTGAAAAGGGTATCCAAATTCGCTCTTAGATCTGAAATCCCACACTTGTACCTACAAGAAAAAGAGGGTTTTTGTTGTTTATTTGAGGGGTTCACCTTGGTCAAACCCTGATTTGGAATCAACCTTAATATTGAAATTGAAACAAGAATGCTAGCAAGTAGTAGAAAAGGATCTAACAATGAAGCTACGCAATTTAATAGATATGTAATTGTATTTTGAATGTAAATAAGTATATTGATATGAAATCTTGAACAAAATAATAAATGTAAATCAAACCTCCATGATTGTATGCTTGGAATCCACCTTGAAGGAAGAATGAAATGGATCTTGAAGATGAACAAAGAATCTTGAAGGAAGATCACACCATCATGATGGCTAGATCTAGGGTTTGAATGATGAATCTTGAATTCTTTCAAACCAAATCCCTTCAATAGCTTGAATGCTTTAAATCCTTGATCTTCAATGGAGAACTTTAATAAAGAAGAGGACTTGAATGATTGAATGGATGCTTGCTTAATCACCTTGAGAGCTTGAGAGAAATTGCTTGAGGATGAGATGAATGATGGATGTTGGATTAATCACCTTGCTTGAGAGTGCTTGAGCATGAATTCTTGATGTGAAAATGAGAGAGGAAGGCCTCCTTTTATAGTGAACTAGGGTGCAATCCTCTAGAGGGGCCACCTTGGAGAATTAAATCCCAATTACGTCCTAACCTTTAGAAAATATACCTAGATTAAATTCAATTAGAGGATTTACCATCCCGAAACCTAAAATGGCCAACCCGGAGGTGGGAAAATAAATATCCTGAAAGTCCGATGCCCGGAATCAAGGATTTTGGAAATTTGAATAAGGGGGGCAAAATCAAGGTTGGACCTAACCTAGTTAGGTTTGACCTCAATCCTAACCTAGTCAGGTTTGAGATCGATCCTAACCTAGTCAGGATCAACTCAAATTTGACCCTGAGCCCAGATTTAGTCAGAACTAGGTCAGGAGGTCCTGAGGATGCCTAGAAACCTAGAAATGATATCAGAATGGGACAAAATGCCAGGGATAGACATAAAATCCTATGATTACTATGATGAAGGCTAGGAAGACCTATTTCTAAATCCTACCTAGAAAATAAAGCCATGGAAGAGGGAAATTAAGGAGAATCCTTAGGATCCTAACCCTAATTTCACCTAGAATGAAGAAATCAAGTGCAGGGAAGAAGTGGAAAGTGGGGAGAAAGCCAAATACATGCAAAGACCTAATCAAGGCACTTAACATGGCCCCAAACCACTTAATCAAAGGGATAAATGCTCTTAACATGGAAGTGCTTCCATTTTAAGATGATACATTAAGCCCCTACTTTAGCAAGAGTATGGACTCGATGCAAACTCTTGGTAAAGGAGAAGAAAGAGGAGATCTAAGTAGATTCACCACAAGATAAAATAACACTTAGCTAAGGACATGGGCCCCTAGACTAAGGATTCTACCTCAACATAGACACCTGGGGGTGCCAAAAGAACAAGGGTTAGTACTAAATAACCAAAATCAATTAGCATAAGAAACCTCGCTAAGAAATATTTCTCATACTAATATCATATTTGGAAAGCTATCATAAAAGCATAAATGTTTACATAAGAAAGAAAAGAGAAACACTATAAATAACATAGCTTCATTATCCCATCCTATTAGCATGAAAGAAAAAAAAGAGAAAAGAAAAAGTGATTACCTCGCCCAGTAAGATGCCCACCTTACCATGAATCACCCTGGAGGGAGAGCCCAACAGGTTCACCCATAAATTGTGCTTGCAATTGTAATGTGTCTTCTGACGGCTTTTGGAATACCCATAGATCCACCTTTTTGTATCACTATGAATATGAAATGTGTCTCTCCTCAGGATTTAGCAACTTATGTACGTTACCCTCAGAAGATTTAGCATATAAATGCATGTCTTTTTAGGATTTATCAAATTATGTGCGTTACCTTCCACGATTTAGCATATTTGAAACTGGAAATGCGTGTCCCTTCAGGATTTAGCAACTTATGTGCATTACCTTAAGAGGATTTAGCATATTGAAAATTTTGAAAAATGCATGTCTCCTCAGTATTTAGCAACTTATGTGCGTTACCTTCGGAAGATTTAGCATAAAAATGTGTGTCTTTTTAGGATTTAGCAACTTATGTGTGTTACCTTCCAAGATTAAGCATGTAAAAATAAAAAACTATAGTATAAGGGAGGTCCTATATATGCCCCCCTCCTTAATATGGAAAAAACATACTATTTTGACATGTTAAGGAAAGAAAAGAACAAGGATAAAGCCTTCTTCAACATCAAGACAATATCCACAAACAACACCTAGTCCAAGCCAAGAAGGTCACAGCTCCTATGAGGCCATGGAAGGGATGAATGTAAAGAGATATCATGCAAGAAGTGAAAAGAAAGTAACCCTTATGAGGGATAGCACACTATTCAGTTTCCAAGGTGAGAGATATATCAACCATGGGAACCCAATGTCAAACAATAAAATAGGTTACGATCAAGGACATAGATCCTTAATGCAAACCAAAATTTTCATGTATGATTGAATGTCACATAATAGATAGATACTGCTTACCCAAGGAAAGAGGTGAATCCCGGAAAGATAGAAGGAAATGGCATCCTTTCCCCCCAAGTGTAGGACAAAGATGGAAGAGGATACCTACTTCACAATGCAAGAATATATCTTGTTTACAATAATGTACATCATATTTTTAGCGAGGGATATTGACCCCTACATCCAAGAATATAGCTAATTGTGAAAAGGATATGTCACTCATGGAAAAGGATCCTCAAAGAGAGGTCTTATCAACAAGACCCCCACCAAAGAGGAGTGCTTTAAATAAAATATCATCTTTCAACAACGGGAACAAAGATTCAATCATCAAGCCCCCTGCAAACAAGAGGAAGAGGAATCTTTGGAATGAGGGAAACAATTCTAACACCAAAGCAAGGGTGAGTGTTTATAAAGAACATAATTTGCAACATGGAGAAGAAGTGACGATTTAGGACAAAAACTTCTCATGTAAAAAGGTTATCCATAGTCAGAACATCTATCAATATGTTGAAATAATGTTACAATATAAACAAATACCACTAAGCTAAGGAAAGCAGTTCCCTAAACAAAGAGAAAGAAAGAGGTATCTTTCCCCCTAGAGATAGAGACAAGGGATACCTTTGCAAAACAAGTGTCTTAGAAAAGATATCTTGAAAAGAAAATATAGATTCTATGGATGGTTAAAAACATAATACAAAGCCATAGAAAAAGAGGAGAGAAAGAATACCAATTAAGCCTTAATAAAAGACCTAATGGATCCTAGGAGACTGGATGAAGATACACCTCTTGCCCCTAGTCTTGAGACAAGAGGGAAAGAACATCTACATTATATCTAAAGGAGGGGAATCCCCTATATCAACATTATGAAGGAATTGTAAAACTGCACGAGAATGAGATACAATTCCTAAAGCAACTCTTTCTCTAACATATAACTTGAAATGTTTACAATCAGCAAGTAAGAGTTTGTTACTATAATGAAAAGGACATTTATATTTTTATAGAGCATCTATCGGCATAGGTCTAAAGATTTCTTTTTTGGAATTCATTAGCTCAACATATACCTTCTTAGTAATTTCTTGACGAGTATTAGGGTTATCTAAGATAGGTGTAGGGAGAAGAATGTGAAGAGGAAGATGATGTTTAGCATCACCTACCTTAACTTGAGACTTAAAACAACCCACACCATACATATCTGGTTTAGGGGGTATCTGAACTGGAAACTTAATACCGTGCTCATTAACTCCTAGCCCTAAACCTTTATAATATTGTTTAGTCACCATATTATATCCAGTAGTGTACATATTATGTAAAGCTAAGTATACAGGAGATGATTGTTTATCATGTTCATGAGTAAAAGTTGCATAAGGTGGGATAATAGGTTTTGAAGAAGTTTCTTTACCCTTTCCTTTAATATCATCATGAATCAGAGGAGAAGGTAAATCAAAGAAATCTTGCACATCCGCATCCTGAACTATAGCTTGAATCCCATCATAAGTATGAGAAGAGCAAGGATGAATAGATGGATAATTAGGTATTGAATTAGGATTAGGAATATTAGGATTAGGATTGATAGGATTAAGATTAGGATTGATAGGATTAGGATTAGGGTTGATAGGATTAAGATTATGATTGATAGGATTAAGATTAGGATATGGTTTATCATCTACCAAATTCTTCACATAATCTAAAAGATTAATAAGGCTACCACATAAATCTTTAATGAAGGTTTTAAATGTAGGCAGATTAGTGTTGGTCAACTTCACAAAAGCATAGGCAAGAGCAAAGTGAAGGTTCATCAACATAATGAAGTGAATGATACTCTCATAAACATCATAGGTATTATAAAGAGATGCTAAAAGAAGAGTAATAATGAACATAAGTACACACCAAAGTATCTTAACAATCACCGTAGATAATGAAATGCAAGAAATCTTTTTAGATTTTATAGATTATATAGATTTTTTTGTATTTTTGAATTTTAAAATGCAAGAACATAAACTAGATCTAATCTAAATGCAAGAAAGGATCTAAAATCTAACATAGTAGGGCATCTAATTCCACAAAATAAAGGAGAGTAAGTATGTCGGGTTCACCAAAATGAATAGAGGAAAAATGGAATCACCTCTATTTAGAATGTGTGTGTGTGTGTATTGTATGGGGGGGAAATATGAGATTCACTCCTAAATCTAAATTCCCAAAGGAGAAATCCAATTTGATCAACCAAAAAGGTTAATACACAATCAAATCAATCTATGGAGAATATGGAAGAGAGAGAGAGAACAACCCTATATTTCCCTATGGTTGAATTGAAGTCTTTAGTAATTGAAATATAAATACTAACCTCAAATTAGGGCAGATTTGGAAAATGTCAAATTCTGATGTCTGTGTATACTTTCGGACAATTCTACAACCTATTCTAGATTGGAAATGCTGAGATAGAGAAAACCCAAAAATCTTTCTCCAAGATGAGCTCAGGTTGGGTTTGACCCTCATAAAAGGTCAACTACTACATTCTCTATTTGAAGTCCGATTCTAATTCTGTTTGTAGATCTCAAAAGTTCACCGAAAAGGGTATCCAAATTCTCTCTCAGATCCAAAATCCTGCACCTGTACCTACAAGAAAAAGAGGGTTTTTGTTGTTTGTTTGAGGGGTTTGCCTTGGTCAAACCCCAGTTTGGAATCAACCTTAATATTGAAATTGAAACAAGAATGCTAGCAAGTAGTAGAAAAGGATATAACAATGAAGCTATGCAATTCAATAGATATGTAATTATATTTTGAATGTAAACAAGTATATTGATATGAAAGCTTGAACAAAACAATAAATGTAATTCAAACCTCCATGATTGTATCCTTGGAATCCACCTTGAAGGAAGAATGAAATGGATCTTGAAGATGAACAAAGGATCTTGAAGGAAGATCACACCATCATGATGGCTAGATCTAGGGTTTGAATGATGAATCTTGAATTCTTTCAAACCAAATCCCTTCAATAGCTTGAATGCTTTAAATCCTTGATCTTCAATGGAGAACTTGAATAGAGAAGAGGACTTGAATGATTGAATGGATGCTTGCTTAATCACCTTGAGAGCTTGAGAGAAATTGCTTGAGGATGAGATGAATGATGGATGTTGGATTAATCACCTTGCTTGAGAGTGCTTGAGCATGAAAACTTGATGTGAAAATGAGAGAGGAAGACCTCCTTTTATAGTGAACTAGGGCACAATCCTCTAGAGGGGCCACTTTGGAGAATTAAATCCCAATTAGGTCCTAACCTTTAGAAAATATACCTAGATTAAATTCAATTAGAGGATTTACCATCCCAAAACCTGAAATGGCCAACTCGGAGGTGAGAAAATAAATATCCCGAAAGTCTGATGCTCGAAAATCAAGGATTTTGGAAATTTGAATAAGGGGGGAAAAATCAAGGTTGGACCTAACCTAGTCAGGTTTGACCTCGATCCTGACCTAGTCAGGTTTTAGCTCAATCTTGACCTAGTCAGGATCAACCTCGAATTTGACCCTAAGCCCAGATTTAGTTAGAACCAGGTCAGGAGGTCCCGAGGATGCCCAGAAACCTAGAAATGATATCAGAACAAGACAAAATGCCAAGGATAGACATAAAATCCTATGATTACTATGATGAAGGCTAGGAGGACCTATTTCTAAATCCTACCTAGAAAATAGAGCCATGGAAGAGGGAAATTAAGGAGAATCCTTGGGATCCTAACCCTAATTTCACCTAGAATGAAGAAATCAAGTGCAGGGAAGAAGTGGAAAGCGGGGAGAAAGCCAAATACATGCAAAGACTCGATAAAGGTGCTTAACATGACCCCAAACAACTTACTCAGAGGGCTAAATGCTCTTAACATGGAAGTGCTTCCATTTTAAGATGATACAGTTTCAGGTGAAGGTTGACCTTTAGTGGGGGGCAAGATTGTGCCCCGATCCTGAGATCAAGGTTGACCTGACTCCAAAAGATAGAATTTTTCTGGGTTTTCTCTATCTCTACATTTCCAGGCCATAGTAGGTTGCAAAATCTCTGGAAACTGAACACAAACATCAAAAAATAGTGATTTTCGCATCAACCTCTTTTCAAGATAAGTATTCCTATTTTATTAAGTTTTTATGTCCATAACATTTTCCATCATATATTTACACTTTGTTATCACATACTCTTCACATACTTCCACTCCACTACACCCACACACACATACACACAAAACACATATATAAAATATATCTTAGATATATTTTTATATCTTACATTTTGGTGAACCCGACAAACTTCCCCCTTTCTTTTTGGATTTAGATACCTTATTGTGTTAGATTTCCCTTTATTTTATCTTGTGTGTTCACCTTCATCTTACATTTTGGTGAACCTGTGATAGACAATTCCTTCTTTTTGGTGTTAGATCTTTTCTTTTCTTGCATCAAGATTAGATTTATTTTATGCTCTTGCATTTTAAATTAAAAAGTACAAAAAAAAAATCTATATTCAACAAAATCTAAAAATATTTCTTGCATTTCATTTACTATGAATATTTTTAAGATGCTTTGGTGTGTGATTATTTTCTTTATTACCCTTCTTTTAGCATCTCTTTACCATACCTATGATTTTTATGAGAGTATCATTCACTTCATTATGTTGATGACCCTTCATTCTGAACTTGCCTATGCTTTTGTGAAATTGACCGATACTAGTCTTCCTACTTTCATTAAAGATTCATGTGGTAGACTTAATACTCTTTTGGATTATGTGAAGAATTTGACAGATGATACACCATCTCCTAATCTTCCTAATCCTAATCCTATCATTCCTAATTTGATTCCTAACCTTCCTATTCCTAATCTGATGCCTAATTCTCCATTTGTTAATCCTAGTTCTTCCCATACTTATGATGGGATTCAAGCTATAGTTCAAGATGCAGATGTGCAAGAGTTCTTTGATTTTCCTTCTCCTCCGATTCATAATGATATTAAAGGAAACCTGGGTAAAGAAACTTCTTTAAAACCTATTATTCAACCTTATACAACCTTTACTCATGAGCATGATAAAAAATCACCTCCTGTAGAAGCTTTACATTATATATACACTACATGATTTAATATGATGACTAAACAATGTTATAGAGGTTTAGGACTTGGAATTAATGAGCATGGTATTAAGTATCCAGTTCATATACACCATAAACAAAATATGCATGGTGTTGGTTGTTCACAATCTCAATTCAAGGTGGGTGATGTTGATCATCGTCCTCCTCTTCATGTTCTTCTCCCTACACCTAAATTAGATTACCCTGATACTCCTCAAGATTAGCTAAAAAGGTGTATGTTCAATTAATGAATTCCAAGAAAGAAATATTTAAACCTATGCCAAAAGATGCTTTATCCAAGTACAAATGTCCTTTTCATTATAGTAATACACATTTACTTGCTGATTGTAAGCATTTCAAGTTATATGTTAGGGAAAGAGCTGCTTTAGGAATTATATCTCACTCTTGTGCAATTTTACAATTCCTTCATAATTTTGATATAGGGGATACCCCTCATTTTGATATAATATAGATTTCTTGTCCTCTTGTCTCTGGACTAAGGGTCAAGAGGTGTATTTCCATCTAGTCTTATAGGATCCATTAGGCTCTTGGCATATGTTTTATCCTGGGCGTAATTGGTATTCTTTCTTCTCTATGGTTTTTGTATTATGTTTATAATCATCCATAGATTTTATTCTATATTCAAGATATCTTTTCTAAGACATTTTTTTTGCAAAGGTATCCCTTGCTTTTAATCCTGGAGGGAAAGGTTCTTCCTTCTTTCTCTTTGTCTAGGGAACTACTTTCCTTAGCTTAGTGGCATTTGTTTATATTGCAATATTATTTCATCATACTGACATATGTTTTGACTATGTATAACCTTTTTATATGAGAGGTTGTTGTCCTAGGTTATCACCTATTCTCTATTCTACAAATTATGTTCACTATAAGCTCTTGCCCTTGCTTTGGTGATTAGAGTTGTTTCCCTCAATTCAAAGATTCCTCTTCCCCTTGATTGCAAGGGGCTTGATGATTGAAGCTTTGTTCCCACCTAGTTTATCTTTGAAAGATGATATTTTATCTAAAAGCACTCCTTTATGGTGGGGGTCTTGTTGATAAGATATCTTTCTTTGAGGATCCTTTTCCTTAAGTGACATATCCTTTTCACAATTATCTATACTCTTGGATGTAGGGGTCAATACCCCTCACTAAGAATATGGTGTACATTGTTGTTAAGTAGGATATCTCCTTATATTGTGAAGTAGGTATCCTCTTCCTCTTCCTTATCATGTCTAGTAGACATCCACGATAAGGAGGGGGGCATATATAGGGTCTCCCTTGTACTATAGTTTTTCATTTATATCCTAAATCCTCTGAAGGTAACGCACATAAGTTGCTAAATCCTGAAGAGACACACATTTTTTAATTTTCAATATGCTAAATCCTCTGAAGGTAACACACATAAGTTGCTAAATCCTGAAGAGACACACATTTTTCAATTTTCAATATGCTAAATCCTCTGAAGGTAACACACATAAGTTGCTAAATCCTGAAGAGACACACATTTTTCAATTTTCAAAATGCTAAATCTTTCGAAGGTAACACACATAAGTTGCTAAATCCTGAGGAGACACACATTTCATATTCCTAGTGATACAAGAAGGTTGATCTATGGGAAATCCAGAAGCCGCCAGAAGACACATTACAATTACAAAGTGCACTTTATGGGTGAATTATTAGGTTTGGCCACCTATTTGGCTCTCCCTCCTTGGTGATTCACGATAAGGTGTGCATCTTACTGGACGAGGTAATCACTTTCTCTTTTCTCTCTTTTCGCTTTCATGCTAGTAGGACTTGATCATGAAGCTATGTTATTTATAGTGTTGCTCTTATCTTTCTTATGTAATCATTTATGCTTTTATGATAGCTTTCAAAATATGATATTAGTATTAGAAATATTTCTTAGCAAGGTTTCCTCTACTAGTTGATTTAGGTTTGTTTTAGTACTAACCCCTCTTTTTATGTTTTTTGGTTTTCTCTTTGTTTTCGCACCCTCATGCATGTATGTTGAGTTAGAATCTTTAGCCTGGGGGCTTGTGTCCTTAGCTAAGTGTTATTTTATCTCGTTATGAATCCACTTGGATCTCTTCTTTCTTCTCCGTTACCAAGAGTTTGCATTGAATCCATACTCTTGCTAAAGTGGGGGCTTAATGTATCATCTTAAAATGGAAGCACTTCCATGTTAAGAACATTTAGACCTCCAAGTAAGTGGTCTGGGGTGATGTCAAGCACCTTGAATAGGTCTTTACATGGATCTATCTTTTTCCCCTGTTCCGCTTCTCTCTCCACCTATTTCCAGCCTATTTCTGGCACTTGGTCTTGAGAATCTAAGATCTATGACCTCAGGGTCAAGGTCGACCTTCTGGGTCAAGGTCAACCTTGAATCTGACCTAGGTCAAGGTCAAACTCAACCCTAACCTAGGGAAGAGTTGACCTTGACCCTAAACCTGGGTCCAATTTTCAAGTTCCAGAGGTTTCGGTTTATTGGGCTTCAGAAAGTTTTTTTTTCCCACTTTCGGGTCGGCTGTTTTGAATTTTGGAATGGTAAACTCTTAAATTGCATTTAATATAGGTCCATTTCTAGGGGTTAAGGTTAATTGGGATTTAATTCTCCAATTTCAGCCTCTCTAAAAGTTTTTTCCCTAGATCACTATAAAAGGAAGCCTTCCTCTCTCATTTTCACATCCATCCACAATCAAGAAACTTCATGAGATCATCAATTGACATCAAGTTTAATCTCTCCAAGACTTCAAGAATTCCATCAAGAATTTTCAAGGAAGAATTCAAGCCATCATCTCCATTCAATTTCTCCATTAAAGATCAAGGAGTCAAGCATTCAAGCCTTTGAAGGGATTTGGTTCAAGGATTCAAGATTCATCACTCAAACCCTAGATCTATCCATCATGATGGTGTGATCTTCCTTCAAGATCCATTCATTCTTCCCTCAAGGTAGAATCCAATCATGTAATCATGGAGGTTTTGATTTACATTTGTTAATGTTGTGTTCAAGCTTTCATATCAACACACTTGTTTACATTTGAAATACAATTGTATATCTATTGAATATCATAGCTTTATTGCTAGCTCTACTTCTACTACTTGCTAGCATTCTCTATTTCAATTCCATTATTAAGGCTGATTCCAAATTGGGGTTTAACTAATGCAAACCCCTCATCCAAAAAACAAAACCATTTTTCTTGCAGGTATAGGTACAAGACAGTGAATTGCAGTTCAGATCTGGATACCCTTTTTTGCAAACTTTTGAGATCCGCAAATAGAATTTTTGTCAGACCTGTTTGTGGTCAAGGTCAACCTTCAGTGGGGGGTAAGATTGTGCCTTGGGGTAAGATTGTACCCCGATCTTGAGGTCAAGGTTAACCTGACTCCAAAAGATAGAAGTTTTCTGGGTTTTCTCTATCTTTGCATTTCCAGGCTGGAGCAGGTTGTAGAATCTCCTAAAACTGAACACAAACATCAAAAAATAGTGATTTCCACATCAGCCTCTTTTCAAGATAAGTATTCCAATTTTATTAAGTTTTTATGTCCATAACATTTTCTATCATATATTTACACTTTGTTATCACATACTCTTCACATACTTCCACTCTACTACACCCACACAGACATACACACAAAACAAAGATATAAAAATATATCTTAGATATATTTTTATATCTTATAGGTAGCATCCAGAAAGGTTTTTGAACCAAGTAGTTCAGGTTCAACTTCAAGTTCAACAACTCAAGTCCCAATTTTCAATTGGTTCAAATTTCAAAAAGCACAGGTGCAGGATTTTATAGGTTCAAGTTCAAAGTTCGATGGATGCCATAAAAATTGAGTTCAAATTTTTATGTATCCAATACATAAATGATTTCTAGGTTATGCTTTACATGCTCCATTTAGCCTATAGTTAAAATTTTAAGGGAAACAGAGCTTCCAACAAAAAGTTATGCAAGTTTTCCTACAATAGTCTAAAGGCTAATGACATATTGAACCTGAACTTTGAACCTTCTCAGTTCAAAGTTCAAAGCTCAATGACGCAATGATTCATGTCCACATAGTTCAAAAGTACAAGGTCACTTTCAGAGGTTGAAATTGCAGATTTTGTGGCTCATAAGTTTGAATTCCAAAAGTGGGTGATATCTTTTATATGGTGGGTATATAATCAAAAACTTGGGTTAACAAAGTTTTTCATAATAATCTCTCAACCAAAGAATTGGAGTCACTTACAAAATGCAGCCTTAGTGATAGAAATCTAAGATGCAAGCAATATTTTCAAGCAATAAGATATTAGGTCCAAGCAATTTATGAAAGATAGTTTGATGCTTCCTCTAAGGTCATCTGTAAATCATTTTGGGGAAGTATAAATAAAAAATTGTAACTGTGAATATACAACCATGCACTTACAACTTTTATCAAGTTGGATTTCATGGCATTTT
This sequence comes from Chamaecyparis obtusa, assembly GCA_027943335.1. Lineage (NCBI taxonomy): Eukaryota > Viridiplantae > Streptophyta > Pinopsida > Cupressales > Cupressaceae > Chamaecyparis > Chamaecyparis obtusa. The sequence goes on along the minus strand of BSBK01004753.1, from coordinate 410,867 downwards.
TATAGGCCCAAACACAGTAATGAATAACTTTTGACTGGGATCTCATTTTTGAAATCACTCCAGTCAAAATTCAAAAAACTAGGTTTCAGACCACATATCCGAAATTGAGTTCGACCCAACAGTGGAGTAAAATGTTATGCCCCCCGCATGGAGACCTAATTTTTGTGTCATAAATATTTTCATCCGCCCCGACATTAAAATATTTTTATTTTTGGTTTAACATATTCAAATGCCACTTGTCCAAATATCATTTGATATATTAAGCTATATCTTTATAAACTTTAAAATCAATACTTTATAAAGATATTATGTTCTAAAAAAAGAAAGACTTTGGGAATGAATGGAAAATATTTTCAAGAATCAGTTATGGGATAAAAATTGAAAAGTTACGGGAAGTGAAAGAACAAGATGAAAGTATCCAAGAATCAGTTAACTGGGAAAGGGGATGAAGATTATTTATTGGAAGATTTTGATGAAGCAGGTGGTCTTTTTCCAACAGTCTGTTGTCTCCAGAAAGAGAAAATTATTTTCTAAGTTTGTAATAGGGAAAGGGGTAGTAAGATTTTTGTTTCAAACACAATTTTTTGTAGAGGAAGTGATAATGTGTGAACAGTCTCACAGTAGGTAGAGATAATCATGCCATTGTCTCTCTTAAGGGTAATATATCTATGCTACGGATTACCTATCCCCATCATGAAATGCATTTAGATTGTCAACCCATGGACGTAGACTTGAAATGGGACATCATAGTTTGTGAACTAAGTTCCTTTAGGAGTCATAACACCTATGCTACAGGAAGATAAAATGCATGAAAGGAATCTATGCTATTGCTGCAGGAAAGTAAACACACTTGACTATTGAATGGAATTATTGCAGAAAACTTATGAAATAAATCTAAACCTGTCTAACAACTCAAAAAATTCACTATACCTGTCTTTGCAAATGCTACAGTAACAACCATAGTGGCAATGCTACAGGAGTAAAATAGTAACTCTATTTGAAAATAGGAAAAGTACATGAAGAAAATCTGTTCTTAATCTAATCCACCTCCCAAGTGGGCCCCCTTGGTTGGCTTCTGCTAACTACTCAACACAAGAAATAATCCAATTTCACTCTTCCATTAAATTCTTCTTAATTGGTTACATAACAACTGAATAAATCATGAAGAACAAAACAAAGCAACTTCCACTATACTGAATACATAATTCTATCTTTGTTCATTACCTACTAAATCAGTCAAAATCTCTTTATATTAAGGATTGACGCTTATTGAAAACATAACAGAAAAGTCTCATTAAACCTCTCCAAATATGGAGGAGATAAAACAACCACAACATAATACAATTATTGCTGACAATAGAATAACAGTTCTAAGGAAATATAATAGGACTAATTCCCTATATTCTTTGGAACAACAGCTCCTTCAAAGCTTGGCATATCCATCAGAATCATGCTAGATTCTCCCACCATGGTTGGTCTTCTAACGCTCCTTCTTTAATGCAGATGCACCACTCTTCATACTGCTCCATTTTTACCTGAAAGGTTAGTAACATTCGGTACACATATGCAAGTCAACATTTTTAACTCCTACTTAAATGTTAGAACATAGCTTGAAATAATTATATGAACTACTGCATTATATTTATAATAGTCAATAAAACATATCACTCAAGCTACCCATAGATTTTGTGGCTTTAGCTATACTTGGCATAGGTTCACATAAGTATAAGTCATAAAATGTCTTGGAAATGTTTGTCAGAGTATCAAAAAAATATAAAGATCATAACAAAATTGAGGCAATAATTAGACTCATCATTTGCCCCCTACTAATAGAATGCTTGTCCTCAAGCATTGTATTTCCTTGCTATGGTCCTGAAATCTCCAACAGCCATCTTCCTCTTCTTTCCACTTTTGAAAGTGTAGTAGAACCCCCTTGTGCATTCCAAGTAATTTTCTTGATGCTCCTCAACCAACTAATCCAATCTAGTAGCATTGATGTCATATAATTGCCAAAAGAGTGTAGGTGGCTGGAAGGATAAAAGCATCCATAATTCCCTTCTAGGCCATCATCCCAACTTCATGTAATTAGCCACTTTGTGGACAACTGCTTCATAATTAATTGGGCTATGTGGTTCTGCTTTTCTAAAAGCTTCTGGCAATCTGTTTCACCTACTTCTGACTCCTAAAGAGCTCTTTGGGCTATAAAATTGGGTAATGTCTGATAATCTCTGTAAGCTTTATCCCTCAATGAAAATACTTTCTCCCTGATTTCTGGCTTTGGTCTCCCATAAGTCAAATTGAGCTTATACCTCAAAAGAACATCAGGCTTATGTGACTCAGCTCTTAATGGAAAAGGCTCAGATTTCTCCAGATCCCTATAGGTGTTCAACTATTTGTCATAGTTTGTCTCATTATGCATCCATGACATCAAGGCCCTTAAGTGAATGTCCCCTATATAGAGCAGAGGATTCCACTTTGTTTCATGTGGGATAATAAAATTGTGCAAATAAAGCTCACATAACAGATTTTGTTGCCCTGATGGAAGAGTATGATACAAACCATAGAATTCTTGGGATGACTTGAATTCACAATCAATGTCCTTCATTGTCATCATAAGTTGGAACAAAAGAAATTGCTCTTTTAAGCAAATAGCATATACCCTAGGTGGTGGTCTACAAGCTATCACTTGGTCAGCTAGTTTTAAGGCCTTGTCCATTTTCTCTTTCTGTTTCTTTAGCTGCTCTTTGAGAGATTCAATTTCCTCATCCTTCTCAAACATCTCCCTTTGCATTTGATTTCTTTCCCACTTCCACCATGTTTTCTGAAAGATAAAATGGTTGTATATATGAAAGAGGATAGACTGAATTGTTGATGAAGGGAACTCTTGCATTTGAACCTTCTTTTTCTTCTCCTTAGCAGTCTGCTGGAAGAAGTCAGTGAACCACATTGATTGGTAAGGTATAATGGATACATTAGAATATATAGGATGCTGAGAAGGAGTAAATTGAACATTCATAGGAATGCTCTCTTACATTACATCAGGGCTCAGTTTAGGCATTCCTTGATCATTCTGTGACATGCTACTGCTAGGTTCTTGCTCATTAGGAGGCTCCTCCATATGATGGGGTTTTGCCTGCATAGGGGAGTCATCAGGAATATATTCAATAGAGGGATCTTTAGTAGGTTTTGGTGCTGGAACATCTGGGTGTTGAGAAGAAGATGGAGACACCTATCCTCTCATGCGAGGGCTTCTACACACAGTTGCCTCTTCAACCACTGCAATTTTAGGTTGGCGAGACCTTTTTGGTTTATGTGTTGTAGGAGTAGATGTTGCATGAGTAGTTACTATAGGACTCAACCATTTTCTTTTATTAATTTGAATTGTAGGATTTGAAATTTCTCCTTCTAAGTTAGGGATCTATTTTCTAACTTTCTGCTTTCCTTTTCTTGAGGAAGAAGTGGGTACATTACTCTCTGGAGTAGGTTCAAGAGGTAAGTTTTCTAGCGATAATTCCAGTTCTTTTTCTTTCACAACTGCTTCTTCAGTAGGGTCGAAAGATTCTACTACATCTTCTAGAGGTTGGGCCACATGATTTACTTAGGGTTGCAAAGTTTTGGATTGGACAAATTTTGTCCATGACATGGGGGAAACATCCCTAAGAGATTTTTCAACCAAAAGATTGATCAGGGCATGGTGAATAATGGATTTTGCATTGCCCTTTTGAGTTTCCTCGGCACTGATACTTAGCATATTATAAAGAAAATTGGGAATATTAACTTGAAGATTATGCTTTATACAACTAAGCAACTTAAAATGATGAGTATGCAGGTTTGAAAATCTTCCTTCACAAGTTAAATACCTGATGATGTGTGTAGCCAATTTTGGAAATGGTTATGGAAGGGACAATCTGTTGCACCCCTACTTAGTAATTTCAAGCAGAGGATCACCCAGCTTGGAGAATTAAGCTTGAGATGACCTAGCATCATGCTCATTTGGATAATGTTCTCCCACAACTGGTAACCCTGTAACTTCCACAATTCTCTCTTTAGTAGCAACAATTGTCAATCCCCATATATTTTCTTGTCCTTCTTCAAATGTACCCATGAATTCTGCAACAACCTCCTCATTAAACTTTGTCAGCTGAAGAAAATAGTCAAGCCAGCCACATGCATTGAACTTGTGGATTGCCTCAACATCCGCCAACAAAATACAATGAATGACTGGTTCATGTCTCTGTAATTGTGCACCCATCTTAATAATCCCCAATCTCTAATTTTTCAACTCTCCAACCTACTGCTAAGATTTCAGTTTCTCTGCAAATTCCCTCTTTTAAAATGCAATTGTGATTCTTGAAAATACCGATATTTTCACTTGCATTACCTTTGTTTTACTTGACATGAACTATAATAATGGCATTGATTTCAGAGAACATCAATACCTTAAGTGTGAGTTACCTCACAAATTAATTATGATCCTTTTGAAGTCATGTCAAGTTCAGGAAATCAGAATTTGAAAGTACGAGAAATGTGTGAAGGATTAAAAGAATTAATGGAACATAGCCTAAATACAACACTGATGTGATAGGGGTATGACAGGGGTAATTTAGGAATGACACTTGGAAGTTAGTAAACTTCCCCTTCCCCCTACGAAAGTTGAACAAGTGTCCTCACTTGTTAAATTTAGCACGAGGTTGGGAAACTGGCTTAATGCGTATATTATACATTTACTGCAGTACTAGATATAATTAATTAAACCCGTGCGCTAAAAGTAAGTAAGGAGTTAAAAAGTTGTACCTGGAAATTAGTTATCATACACAAATGTGAGTTGATGAGAGTGTTGATTTCGACAGCCGCATAAGATTACTGACGCGGCATTTTATTGAAAGCATGTGAAAATAGAAATTGTGGGTGACATGGAATTTGAGTGGGTGGTAGAAATAGGAATGAGATGAGTTGGTGAGAAGAAAAGAGAAAAGTGAATGAAGAAGTATACCTCATTAAATGAAGTTTTATTATGAGTGCTAGCGAACCTCTGTCATGGTGATGCTGCAGGAGGAAGGCTTTCACCTTCTGTTGCAGGAACTATTTCCTAAGGGGCTGTTAAACTGTGCATGTTGAATTGTTTCAAGAATTCTTCTTTGGTTTGAGGCTTGTGATACAAGCGCAAGTGGTGTCCATTGACTAGCAGCTTAAATTATACTGGATCAAGTGTGGTCAGCTGAACTGCTCCATTATCAAAGACATATTGAATTTCATAGGGTCCAAGCCATCTCATTTGCAGCTTTCCTGGGTTCTCCTTGAATCTAGAATCATATAATAAAGCCCAATCTCCTACTTGAAATTGCTTGTTCTTGATATGTGAATCATGCCATCTTTTCCTTTGGTTGTGGATTAGTTTTGTTCTCTCTAATGCTGAATTGCGCATTTCATCCAATGAGTTGAGATGGAGGAGACATTCCATTTGTGCTATAGGAAGATTGATGTTTAGCTCAAGTGTTGTGCGCAATGTTTTGTGTTCAAATTCTATGGGCAACATTGCTGCTTTTCCATACACCAATTCAAATGGTGTGAACCTTGTTGTTGTCTTCCATGTGGTACGGTAAGCCCAGAATGCTTTTGTTAATTGATTGCTCCAATCCTTGTGATGCAACTATACTGTCTTTGTTAATATGGCCTCTATTTCTCTGTGTGTCACCTTTGCCTATCCATTTTCTTACAAATGATAAGGACTAGTCTTCTGATGCCTTATGCTATACTCCTTCATTAGCTCTGTGATCAGGTTTGATGTGAACTATGCTCCTTGGTTCATTACAAGCTCTCTGGAGACTCCATACCTCGTAAAAATTTCTTCATACAAAATTTTTTCTACTTTTTCATCCCTTGCATTCTGCATAGCTTTCACTTCGACCCATTTTGTCAGGTAATCTGTACAAACCAAGATGTAGGATTTTCCATTTGATGGAGGATCAATTGGTCCGATGAAGTCCATACCCCACTTATCAAAGGGTGTTATTACTACTTGTGGATTAAGTGGCATCTCATCTAATTTCATTGGTCAACCCATCCTTTGACATTTATCACATTTTTTTGTATAACTGGCTGCATCTTTGTGTAATTGAGGCCAATAATATCCCATTGTTAAGATTTTTCAGGCTATTCGCTTTGCTACAAAGTGACCTCCATAAGGCTCATCATGACAAGCATGGAGTATATCATATACTTCATCTTCTCTCACACATATTCTCATAATCTGATATGGACCAGTGTAAAATAGATTGTTATCTATCCATGAAAACTGAAAGCTTTTCTTTGCAAGCTTTTTCTTGTCTTTCTAAGAAAAATGTGGGGGCATCTTATTTGTTGCAAGATAATTGGCTATGTCTGCATACCATGGGTTTTTATTGCTATATGGAACAGGTGTTCATCTGGAAATGTATCTTCAACTTGAGTAGTGTCTTCATCATCATTTTGTAGTCTAGACAAGTAGTTAGCAACTACATTGGCCTTCCCTGGCTTATCAACAATTGTTATATCAAATTCCTGCAATAGTAAGAGCCATCTTGCCAATCTGCCTGTTATAGTAGGTTTGTTCATCAGATATTTTATTGTAGAGTGATCAATGTGAACAAAAATGGGATAGCTTGTGACATAGTGTCGAAATTTGTTCAATGCATAAACTATAGTTGGGAGTTCCTTTTCAGTAACTATGTAGTTCAATTCAGGGCCACGGAAGCTTTTACAGGTATAGTAAATTGCATTCTCAAGGTTAGTAGGCTTTTGTCCTAGCACAACACCTATGGCATAATCTGATGCATCTGTATGGATGTGGAATGGAATAGACCAATCTGGTCCTTTTAGGACTGGGGTAGTTGTTAGGAGTTTCTTTAGTTGCAGGAAGGACTCATCATATGCTTGTGTCCACTTAAATTCAGCTTCTTTGGTAAGCAATGTGTACAGAGGACTAGCAATTTGACTAAAATTTTGAATAAAGCATCTATAGTATCCACCATGTCCTAGAAAAGATCTTACATCTTTTTGTTTAGTAGGAGTAGGTAGTGTAAGTATTACCTCTACTTTAGCTGGGTCCACTTGAATCCCTGCAGCTGGAATGAAATGCCCAAGTACCACTCCTTCCTGCATCATCATAAAAATTTTATCACTATTAAGGGATAGATTATGCTCCTTACTCCGGATTAGTACCTTTTCAAGATTCTTCAAAGCCTCATCAAATGTCACTCCAAATGCTGTAAAGTCATCCATATATATCTCCATACATCCATGTGATATGTGAGCCAAAATACTAATTACAACTCTTTGAAATGTTGTTGGAGCATTACACAACCCAAAAGGTATAACTGAATATGCATATGTCCCCCATGGACATGTGAATGTAGTCTTCTCTTGATCCTCTGGAGCAATAGTTATCTAATTGTATTCACTATATCCATCAAGAAAGGAAAAATACTTCTTACCGACCAAAGTATCAAGTACTTGGTCAATGAATGGTAATGGGAAGTGATCTTTCTTGGTAGCTTTATTTAACTCCCTGTAATCAACACAAATCCTTCATTTGCCCCCCTTTTTGGGTATTATGACCAAAGGTGATACCCACTTACTGTCAGATATAGGATATATAAAGCCAAAATCTAATAGCTTTTGTAATTCAGTTTTGACTATCTCCCTTAATGCTGGGTTAATCCTTCTTTAAGGTTGATGAAGGGGTAGGCTTCCTTCATTGATATATATCCTATGAGTACATAGTGTACAGCTTAATCCCTTCATGTCTCCATAATCCCATGCAAAGGCTTTCTCATGTGTTTGCAGTAGTTTGGTTAGTTGCTCCATTTGTTGGGAAGGCAACTTATTATTCACATGGAGATTATGACCTTTAGAAAGCTCAACAGTAGTTGTAAGGTCAAGCATGGATACTTCAGGGATAGGACTTGTGTTTACTTCACTAGGTAGCAACTGGTGGATAATATTGGGTTCTGAAGGTAATACATAATCCTTAAAATTATCTTCATACGTACTTAACTCTAACACAAAACTCTCAGATACATCTTTGATTACAACACAGTCATTATTAAGAATGCTCTGAATGACTTCATCTTCCTCTTGCAACTTTAGAAAGGATTGCCTATGTAACATCATGAGCTAAACCATAGAATTCAGTTCTTCTTCCCCATCTTCTAAGTCTGGCCATATAGGTGTTCTCAAATCTAGCTGTGGTTGAGCTGGAGGATACAATGCTACAATGCTAGTTTCTTAGTGGCTTGCCCATTTGAAATTGTCATGTTCCTTGATCTACAACTTATGTTTGCATTAGTTGTTGCTAATCATGGACGTCCTAGAATAATAGGGTAACCAGCAAGGTTGACTTTTGGTGAAAGGATCATGAAATCAGCATGGTACTCCCAAGAATCTAAGGCAACTATTATATCTTCTATCATTCCATCAGGAGTAACAGTAGAGCTATCTGCTAATTGCAATATTGTTGGAGTAGCTCTCAACCCTTCAATGCTCAATTTATTCATAGTATCCTTAGTCATTACATTAATGACAACACCTAAGTCTATTAATGCATTTTTGATAGACTGGTCATTAATGATGATATTCAAAATTGGACTCCCTAGATTTGAATATTTTGGTATTACTAGTTTTCCTAGCATGATATCAGCCAATTGTCCTATAACATGAACTGTTGTAGGATCCTTTTTCTTTCTCCCAGGATTTTTAAGACAAGCTTCTTTTATTGCTTTTCTATAAAATGGAACATCTTTTATTGCTTGAAACAGGGGAATCTGGACATGCATGTTCTTAAGCTAGCCAATGATATCAAATGGTTGGTCTTCTTTTGGTATGAGCTTGTCCATGGTGAGCCTCTAAGGAAAAGGTGGTTTAACTAATGTATGAGCATTAGCTGAGTTGGAAACATTTTTTGATGTAACAGTATTTGGCAAATCATTCTCTGGAGTCGGTACTGCTACTGTAGGAAGCTTTGACACTTCAGTGATAAGGGGTGGTTCAGGTGCTGGCAAGGTAGTACCTGATCTTAGGTGTATATCAGCTATATCAAGTGTATAGGTAGGGTACTGCTGAGCATCAGTAGCATACATTTGTTGTTGTGGTTGTTGACTGTTGGGATTCGATTGAGGTTGACAGGTAATTGCGTCTGCTTTTGAGGACTTGCATTTGGAGGTGGTGGCATCATTGCAGGTATATTTGTTGAAGGTGGTAGAGGTGGATATCCAGGATTTGGATTAGGCCATTGCTGAGGTCCTCTCCACTGGTTAGTGGGCTGCCAATTTCCTTGTGGTTGTTGCCATTGGTTTGGAAATTGTGACCATTGGGGTTTCTATGGAGGATACCATTGATTCTATTGATTATTTGGCCAAACATTATTCCAAGTGGGTTGATTATATTATGGAGGACTTTGGACATTCTAGTTTTGCCACTGACTATTATATGGACTTGAATTTTGTAATGGGTCTTGAGGCATACCTTGTCTCGTGGCCCATGGCCGACATTGAGCAACTAAGAATACTTGCTCGTCCTCTCCATCTATCTTCAAGTATTCAGTTGGAAGATGTTGATTCTCTAAGTTTGCGACCAATTTGCACTGGAAATCCTTCTTTTGTTTATGACAATGAGGACAATATTCAGCCAGCTGCGCCTCTGCGTCTGCATGCTTCTTCTTAGCGGTCATCGTGTCCAGGTGTGTAGCAACATCATTGATGATGTCTTGCTTGAAGTTTGACAATAGGTTTGAAATCTCCATTTTTGAAATACCAGAGCCACTTCCTTTAGTCAGCGTTGAGTGAAATCCCCTTCCTTTCTTGACCACTGCTCTGGAATAGTTTATACAAATCTTTTGAAGGTCATCCCAGGAGGACTGAGATATATCACCTCCAGCCATGAGGTCTAGAGCTTCAAGACAATTTTCATTCACTCCTCTTAGAAAAATTAGCTTCTATGAATCCTCCTGTAATGCATGTTATGGGTTCTTCTGTAAGCTAAATAAGAAGTGTGATATGTAGTCCTCTAATGTCTCTTCTTCTCTTTGTGACATACGAAAGATGTCATCTCCTTTTGAATCACTTCCCTTGCAGTATTCCTTATACTCTCTTAGAAACAAATCTCTCATTCCATCCCAATTAGCTATTGCATTCACTCCTAAGCCCATGAACCATCTGAAGGCTGACTCCTTCAGTGTTGCTGGGAACAACTTAAGCTTATGACTATCAGTATTATAGTCAAAACTTCGACATAGTATGTCAAACTTGAACAAAAAGGTGCTGAAGCAGGTATTTTCTTGAGGTTAGGACTGTTAATAAGACTTGGAATTGGAAATGGAAATGTAGGAGCTACCATTACTGGAGGTGTTGGATATTGAAACTATGGCTGAAAAGTATTATTGATTAGAGGGCTCTGAGAAACAGGTGGTCCTGGATTGGGATTATTATGGAAAATGGCTAATATTTCTGCAAAAGGATGGAGGTCAAATGTTTCTTGGGTTTCTTCTTCTTCTGTTGAAGATGATGCAACAAAATCAGGACTGGCATCAAGAAATGTTAATTCAAGCTCTTCAAACTCTTCTTTCAGTTTAACAGGTTCTTTTGGAAGAAATCTGCCATGAGCATCTCTCCTTCTTTGATGCATACAAGTAAGTTGATGACTTGTGAAGCAAGCTCACAACTTCTTGGTATTGACTAAAAATAGGAAACTAATATGAAAAATAAATGACTCATTAAGGTTCCTAGCTTGACACCATCCTCGACAACGACGCCAAAAATGAATAGTCTCACAATAGGTAGAGATAATCATGCCATTGTCTCTCTTAAGGGTAATATATCTATGCTATGGATTACCTATCCTCATCATGAAATGCATTTAGATTGTCAACCCAGGGACGTAGACTTGAAATGGGACAACACAGATTATGCACTAAGTTCCTTTAGGAGTCATAACACCTATGCTGCAGAAAGATAAAATGCATGAAAGGAATCTATGCTATTGCTGCAGGAAAGTAAACACACTTGAATATTGAATGGAATTACTGCAGAAAACTTGTGAAATAAATCTAAGCCTGTCTAACAACTCAAAAAAATCACTATACCCATCTTTGCAAATGCTACAGAAACAACCACAGTGGCAATGTTGCAGGAGTAAAACAATAACTCTATTTGAAAATAGGAAAAGTACATGAAGCAAATCTATTCTTACTTAATCTAATCCACCTCCCAAGTGGGCCCCCTTGGTTGGCTTCTGCTAACTACTCAACACAAGAAATAATCCAAAATCACTCTTCCATTAAATTCTTCTTAATTGGTTACATAACAACTGAATAACTCATGAAGAACAAAATAGAGCAACTTCCACTATACTGAATACATAATTCTATCTTTCTTCATTACCTACTAAATTAGTCAAAATCCCTTTATATCAAGGATTAATGCTTATTGAAAACATAACAGAAAAGTCTCATTAAACCTCACCAAATATGGAGGAGATAAAACAACCACGACATAATACAATTACTGTTGACAACATAATAATAGTTTTGAGGAAATATAGCAAGACTAATTCCCTATATTCTCTAGAACAACAACTCCTTCAAAGCTTGACATATCCATTGGAATCGTGCTGGATTCTCTCGCCATGGTTGGTCTTCTAACGCTCCTTTAATGTAGATGTGCCACTCTTCATACCGCTTCGTGTTTACCTAAAAGGTTAGTAACATTTGGTACACATATGCAAGTCAACATTTTCAACTCCTGCTTAAATGTTAGAACACAACTTGAAATAATTATATGAAGTACTGCATTATATATAATAGTCACCAAAACATATCACTCAAGCTACCCATAGATTTTGTGGCTTTAGCTGTACTTGGCATAGGTTCACATAAGTATAATTCATAAAATGTCTTGGAAATGTTTGTCAGAGTATCAACAAAATATAAAGATCATAACAAAATTGAGGCAATAATTGGACTCATCAATGTGTTGGTTATTTTTTTTCCAAAGGTGGCATTGCCGCTTGATATATTTATATTAATAAAATATTTTTACGTATATTTTTATATTTATCTATGTTGGTTATTATTTTTATTAAAGGAATGATTGAATGCATGTTAGATCTTTGTATTCGAAAGCATTCATTCTAGGTGTAGTTAATCTGTGTGTTTTCATAGTTGTCTTTCATATATTTATGTTCACCGAGTTGTGTTTATGTGCGTAATGGAATCTGTGGGTTTTGGACATCACATATGTCTGAGATGAATCTTGAATCTTTCCCTTATTTTATCAATTATGGGTGTGAAGTTAAGAATCTGTGAGTTCTTAATTTTTTTTGTTTATAATCTTTCACATCTATTTCATGGTTATGAATAGATGGTAGTTTTCCTTCTTTGGCTTCTGGTTAAAGGTATAACCGATAATATTATTCATTTTATGTACCTCTTGAAGGTAGATGCGCCTTGTAAAACAAGCAGAGAGTACTTGGACAATGTTATGGTAAGTAACTCAACTGTTATGTTGCAGGTTTTTCTTTAATTTTGGGCATTAATGAGTCAATTGGTTTAGTTGTTGTATAAAGACAAATTTCTTTACTAACACCCTTCTACTTATGTCCTTATTTTCAAGGTTTCGTTTACTCTGGTGTTGAGATCTCTTATTGCTAATGGTTGGTGTTCTTTGAGTAGTGTGTGGGTGGGGGCAGTTGGTTGTATGCATTTTAATAGGATGAGGTTTATTGTACATTTGGGCCTATGACCCTACTTCATGTGTTCCTTTGGCCTCTTCTTTTTGTGGCCTGTGGTCTATTGCTTGCAGTGGTGTTTTTTGGCAAGGCCTGGTGGGAGCTTGGTTGAGGTGTTATTGAAAGTCACTTGGGTTGAGCGTCTTAAGGGGGGAGGGGAGGGGGGTCTTTGATGTGTGTGCCCCCTATCCCTTATTTTCACCTTTTTGGATCTCTTCTTTCTTGCTGTGTTGGTTTCTGATAAATAATGGGTTCCTAGTTACAAGGTTTTCATTAGTGAAAGGTTGTGACCATTTTTAGTGGGTGGGTGTTATTGTGTTCATGCCCTTTCTCTTACACTCGCTATGTTGGATTTTCATTTTCTTGCCAAGTTGTTCTGGAGCATTTGGTAGTGGCTTTTTGGTTTTGATGGTTGTGGTGGAGTGGAGCCTCAGTGTTATTAGTGGTTGGGCATTGATGCACTCTCCTTCTCTTCTTCCCCTCTACTATACTGGAATCCCTCCATTTTGCTGGCTATTTTCTTTCTTAGCATTGCTTCTTATTGAGGTGATGAAAATTCCTTTAGAGGTGGAGTTTTGTGTGGCTTAGAAGGTGTATATGTTCCTTGGTATTCCTATCCTTTCTATTCCTATCGAGGTGTTGTTGTATTCTATTGAAGTGGAGTGCAACGTGTTGGTGTTTGAAAATTCTTATGCCATCTAGGGTTGCCAATATGCCTTGAGACTGATGTTAGGAGTGGTTAGTTCCAAGTATGAGAGCTCTGCAAGACAACTGGACCAACTATAGGGTCTTAATATGCCCTCTTCTGCTTCTGGCTCTGCAAAACCAAGGTGGGTACACCTAATCCAGACAAAATTCAAACTCCCTGCACACCTTATACTTATGGATTTATATAGCAGATCATAGTAAAGGACTACTAAACACTAACCAGGTATTCATTGAATCAACTCTACTATGCAAGATAAAATGGTCTTGTGAAGGGTATTAATGGTGATTGATATTCAAAGATGCAGGAAATAACCCAAACCCATCAAACACTAAACTCAACTGAACGTACTATTCCTTGATCAGTGCCATTATCCATTGGGAAAATCATCAAATGCAAGTATAGAAACATGAACTAACTACTGTCAAAGACTCAAAGCCATAAATATAACTATTTCAGCCCATCCACTACTTATAAGATCCTTTTGTAGACATCCAAATTGAATCTATGCCCTATCTGAAGTATATTTCACTTGATCCTAGATCAAGAACTAAAGACTAGAACATATGCAGAGGCAACCCAATGCAATGGATCAGAAAATCCAAAACTCATAAGACTGACACCAAGGAGAGACTTGAAAGCTTGAAACAATTGTATTAAGTGTGATGAGGCATGTACATGTCTATACTAGAAATGAGACAACCACTTCAATAACCTACAAAAGATGCAAAGAAATTCTACTCAGCCTCCTGTAATGCGACAGAGCTTTCTATTTCCCACTGGAATCAAATAGAATGGAACCCTTACACAGTCAAAATTTCAACAATTTATACCACTAGCTGCCTTGGAAACCCAAAACAGGTTGCAACAAGCTACAGACAGCTAGGGCCAGGGTTACAACGGCTAACCATAGAAAAATTTCAAAAAAAAACTGGAGGGAAAACCAGCACCAGCCTACAAAAAGCCTCGAGCAATAAAATCTGTCCATCACCATACGGTACAAAGTCTCTATAATTAACTATCAAGCATTTTAGACCACACCGCGCTAGTACTCGGGATTGATTCTACCAAATCCAGCCACCCAAGCATTCAATACCTATTTCTTATGGTTGGAAAATCATTTTGATATTCGAAACCTTCCCGGGCTCAGCAACTTGGCCATTAGCTTTAGTCGCGCCACTGCGCGGTCATGAACTTCACCGCCACAGGAATCCAGTTTTATCTTATGCTTGGTCGCATGATTGCAAGGCACCAAACTAACCCTTGTGATCATGCGACTGCAGTCTCCTAGCCACATGGTTACAATCACACCCTACCGTAAAGTCCTTGGCCATGTTACCTCCACAACCCCGCAACCACGACAACACTTGTCGCATGATCACATAGCACGGAGATGGGCTATGCGAACATGCGACAACTCGCAAACCTTAACCGCCAGCATAACCATCGTCGCTACCAGTCAACACAAAGAGGTTAGTCGCATGGTCGCATAGCCCAGAAATGGGCTATGCGAACATGCGACAAGCTGCCGCTACCTTTACCTTGCCGCAACCGCCACCGCTAAGGGTTAACGCAAAACATTAGTCGCATGATCGCATAGCCTTGAAAAAGGCTATGCGAACATGCAACTAACCGCCAGCATTCACCGCCGAATGTCAAACACGCTCGGGCACTGCAAACACGGGCCCCACCGCAAACCCCCTGCCACCTCGGTACACTTGCAACCAACCGGAACTCAGCACGTCACCACCTGCCACTGGGCCCCAGCACACTGTGGCACCCTCATCGCATGATCGCATAGCCAAAAACTGGGCTATGCGATCATGCGACAGCCAACCAAAGGCTACCACATCATCGCTAGCGGGACCACACTGCAACCACCATTGGGCCCCACGCGCAAGGAAGGAACCGGTCGCATGGTCGCATGTCAGAAAACTTTGACATGCGATCATGTGACAACCAATAAGAACATGCGCCCCTGCTCTCCTTCTGACATTGGGCCCACCACCGAAGAAACGCCTGAAACAAACAAGATCAACGACAGGTGCATGATTGCAAGGAATATTCTTTCCCCGTACGATCATGCGACAACCATCTGATCTCCTCCCTCTACCGCTTGAAGAATCTAGCCCCACCAACCAATCGCACCTGCACAGAGAAGACTGAGGTTGAAAACACATAAAGTTTTCGACACAGCGAAAGACTGAAAACACACAAGATTTTTGATGCCAGAAGACAAGTGCACAAAAGCGGGAAGGCATAAGGTCAAAAATAATGAAGGTTTTCACACAGACCGAAAACATCATGGATTTTCAAAAATACTATGGGTTTTCGACACTATGGCAGATTCTAAAACTGTTTCTTGCAGACCTCAAAACTTTAATAACTCCTTGGGTTTTGTGATTCAACACATGCAATTTGGACTGGGGCAAGGTGACAACATGAAGAACACAGGGCTAAGGGCGCACATCATGAAACAAATGGATTGTCTTTGCAAGTTAAAACTAAGATTGCAGGCAAAGCGGGATACTTAACAAAATTTGCAAGGAAAATAGGCCATTTTCATAGGATTTTTTCATGGACAGGAAAATGGACTAATAGTGGTTCTTTCTGGGGATGCATGCCTCCTGTAGGCATGGCAAGAATCCAGATCTCTGGGAAGAAGCAGACCAATCCACAATCACATTCCTTTTCACTCCAAAATTCTCAAAACTCAAAACTCCAAGGCTCTCAAAAACTGGCTCTTTATTCCAACCTACACTACTACTGAAGGGAAACAATTGTACGTATTTACATCAACTAGAACCTCTGAGCCCTGTCAGTCATTTACCTCTATCAAACACTTGGTCCTCATTTCTTTGCATAGAGATGACCCTGGAATTTTTCCTTTCATGTACATGGTCAAACTCATGAAGACTCTTGACAGGCAAATCCACAAGAATGTAATAAGTGTATTCATCTTTGCCAAGTGTATGAGGATCAAAATCTATCTTACCATACCAGACTGCCTCACACATACACTCATCAAAATCAAGAGTAGAATTAGTTTGCAGCAAAAAATTGTAACCTTTTCCCATTACATCTTGCAAGCTAATGTAAGGTTGATCATCATGAAATGTGAGTACACTTACCAGCTGAGAATTAACATCATCTTTATCACCATGATTAGCACTTGAACTCAATTCAAAACTAAAATCCTCATACTCACATTCATCCAACTCAGAAACATAATCAGCACCTTGCAAATACTTATTGCAACAACTATGAAAAGAAAAAATTTCATAGCAAGGCATGTCTTCAAGCTCATTCCGAAACAAAACATCGGAAACTAGCAAACTATCACAAACATCCTTTTCATCACTAGCTAGATCTTGTTGGAAATAGACATATTCCGGCTGAAATAGCTCTGGAAACATAGTGCAGTGCATTTTCAAAACATCATAACTCTTCACTGTTTCCAAATCTGAAAAACACATTTCAAGAGGAAAATCACTTCCTCTTTCCTCTTCACTTTCCAATGCAGACCTGGAATTTAAATCAATCGGATAAGCAGTATTTACATTCACTTTACAATCTAGTTCTTCTTTATTCGACTGAATTAAAATATTGATTTCTTCTCCCATATCTCCATAGGTCTCCATTGAAAAACCTTCAATCACTGGCACATATAAATCTGAAAGTGGGATCATACTAACATCTCCATACATGTTCTTATCTTCAAAAAGAAACTTACCTTCAGATTCACAACTTGAGTGATGTTTATCAACAAACCCTTGCTGGTTCAAATTCATCACACTTGTAGACTCATGATTGGTATCAAAAGAATCATACTCACATTGATACCACCTATCTTTATTCAATTCATGCAAAAATGCTACTCGACTATCATCATTAGAACCAGAACTACCCACTTCATCAGATGAACATTCATCATCAGCAAAAGACTGATTACAAACACTATTAATCATACCTTCATTTGATACACTTTCAGCATAACACTCTTCTGATAGACAGCTATCCGGTTCATTGTCATAATCTAAAGGTACACACTCATTGGACTGAGCAAGTTCTCTGTCCATGGCTCTACACACCTCTAGTTCTTCAAGTTTCTTACCATTAATGGCAAGAGCTAACTCCAGTTCTTCAATTCGCTACAAACGCCATGCATACAATCATTCATCATATTGAGTTTCAGCTGGATATACATTAGCAATAAGTTCATCATCCACACAAGCTTCAGTTACAATGCAATCTTCTTCTTCAAGTGATGCAAGATGTGGCTGTAAGTTACTTTC
Organism: Chamaecyparis obtusa; assembly: GCA_027943335.1. Lineage (NCBI taxonomy): Eukaryota > Viridiplantae > Streptophyta > Pinopsida > Cupressales > Cupressaceae > Chamaecyparis > Chamaecyparis obtusa. Next base: position 393,107 of record BSBK01004753.1, on the reverse strand, counting down.
CTTTACATGATCACGTATCACATCCTGTTTAGAAAATTGAGGCACATTGCTAATAGGGACAAGAATATGCCGATATGGCTCTAAACCTTTTAGTGCATCCCTTTTCCTATTATCTACCACATTCTGAGAATGAAAATCAGCAGCAACATGTGGTCTTCTTACAACATGATATCTCCAATTATATTCAATATCCATTGCAAACTGAAATGCCTGATACAAAGTTAGTGATTCCTTATCCCTTAAGTCAAAATTGAAATTCTTATCAAAAGCATTCAAGTAGATGATCAAACAGATATCATCACTTGGCCTGCACTTCCCAGGGATATTTTCCCATGTCTTGATAAATCTGGCATTGAAACTAGGAACCAATTCATCTTCCTCCATTTGTATATCCATAAGGGCCTTAAGCATGTCAAAGTCATTCACCTTTTCAACAAATCAGACTAAGAAATTTGCAACTAAATCATCCCATGAAGAGATGTCATTATCCGAAAAACATGAGAGCCACTCTCTTGCATCTCCTATCAGTGACTGAATGAATAATCTCATTATCACATCTTCATGCTCAACACCATAGTCACACATCAGATCTGAAAAATTTCTAGCATGTTGATAGGCAGACTCAAAGTTTTCCCCACTGAACTTCGGTAAAACTTTTATAACATTTAGGGGAACGAAGTTTGGGTAACCAGGTATACCAACAAAATTCACAGCCGGGTAACCTCTTATGCAAAAATTTTCTTTAACACCCATGACTTAACAAATCTTTTCAAAGGAGTAAAATCATTTATCATTGAAATTCTTGAAACTTAATTTCAAAACTCCTTTGACACCACTACACACTTAACCGAAAAATTTGTCAACTGACTTTTAAGAGCTGAGTGTGCACAAACTTCACTATCCTCTTATTAGTGACTTAATCACTGGATAAGGACCATGTTCTTTCTCAAATTTTTTTTTAAAAAAAGGGAAAAAGGAAAAATACTTGGAACACCTCCTTTTTCTGCGGCTATCTTGACTTTTTTTGGCTAAGATCTGAAAGAAAACTTCAGATCTCAGGTTCTTCCAAATATAGAGTCACCACCTCCCTGGGAGGAAAGTTTTTCTTTGCTTAATTTGCACTTTCAGTGCCTTTAACCTTTTTGAGCTCTTCACAGCAGAGTCACAATTTTGCAAATAAGTTTCAAACAACAAATCTAGGTACATACAACTTGTAGATTTGAAAAGGGACTTTCAGATCCAAAACATTTAACTCTTTTCCCACATTTTGAAAAGGCATGACTCATGGGTACGTTACAAATAAAAATTTACACATCTTCCCCAGTAGAGTTGCCATCTTGTTGGTGTTTGAAAATGCTTATGCCATCTAGGGCTGCCAATATGCCTTGAGACTGATGTTAGGAGTGGTTAGTTCCAAGTATGAGAGCTCTGCAAGACAACTGGACCAACTATAGGGTCTTAATATGCCCTCTTCTACTTTTGGCTCTGCAAAACCAATGCGGGTACACCTAATCCAGACAAAATTCAAACTCCTTGCACACCTTATACTTCTGGATTTATATAGCAGATCATAGTAAAGGACTACTAAACACTAACCAGGTATTCATTGAATCAACTCTACTATGCACTTGATAAAATGGTCTTGTGAAGGGTGTTAATGGTGATTGATATTCAAAGATGTAGGAAATAGCCCAAACCCATCAAACATTGAACTCAACTGAACGTACTATTCCTTGATCAGTGCCATTATCCGTTGGGCAAATCATCAAATGCAAGTATAAAAACATGAACCAACTACTGTCAAAGACTCAAAGCCATAAATATAACTATTTCAGCCCATCCACTACTTATAAGATCCTTCTGTAGACAACCAAACTGAATCTATGCCCTATCTGAAGTATATTTCACTTGATCCTAGATCAAGAACTAAAGACTAGAACATATGTAGAGGCAACCCAATGCAATGGATCAGAAAATCCAAAACTCCTAAGGTTGACACTAAGGAGAGACTTGAAAGCTTAAAACAATTGTATTAAGTGTGATGAGGCATGTACATGTCTATACCAGAAATGAGACAACCACTTCAATAACCTGCAAAAGATGCAAAGAAATTCTACTCAGCCTCTTGCAATGCGACAGAGCTTTCTATTTCCCACTGGAACCAAATAGAATGGAACCCTTACACAATCAAAATTTCAACAATTTATACCACTAGCTGCCTTGAAAACCCAAAACAGGTTGCAACAAGCTACAGACAGCTAGGGCCAGAGTTACAATGGCTAACCACAGAAAAATTTTAAAAAAACATTGGAGGGAAAACCAACACCAACCTGAAAAAGCCTCGAGTAATAAAATTTGTCCATCACCATACGGTACAAAGTCTCTGTAATTAACTGTCAAGCATTTCACACCACAGATACAAGCGGGAAGGCATAAGGTCGAAAACAACGAAAGTTTTCAGACAGACTGAAAACATCATGGATTTTCAAAAATACTGTAGGTTTTCGACACTGTGGCAGATTCTAAAACTGTTTCCTGCAGACCTCAAAACTTTAATAACTCCCTGGGTTTTGTGATTCAGCATGTGCAATTTGGACTGGGGCAAGGTGACAACAAGAAGAACACATGACTAAGGGCGCACATCATGAAACAAATGGATTGTCTTTGCAAGTTAAAACTAAGATTGCAGGCAAAGCAGGATACTTAACAAAATTTGCAAGAAAAATAGGCCATTTTCATAAGATTTTTTCATGGACGAAAAAATGGACTAACACAACGTTGCAAGGAAAGGTTCTATCGGGAGCAAGTTTGTTAGCTAGATATTCAATGTGCAATTTTTTGAGGCCGATTTTAATGGTTGGGGGAACCTATCAAAACCACATGCAAGGTTATTGGTGCTTGGTAAAACCACTGGTTTGTTTCTTGCTTAAGGTTTATGGTGCCTTGTAAAACCCTTTAGTGTTTGTTGTAAAGTTTTGGCTTGTGGTTGTTGCAACCTGTGCTTTATATGTCTTTTCTAATTGGTTGTTGTTTCACTATTGGTCATTGGTTGTTATTATGTAGTGTTTGAATCTTTTGCAGCTGGGATTTCAGATCCCCTCAAAACCTACTTGTATAGAGTTTATGGTGCCTTCAAAGCCTGTTTTACTCTAATAAAAAACTACAATTCATTTTTTATTTTGATTTGAGTTTTTTTTACTACTCACCTCTTAAACCTAAAGGTAGTTATTTTATGTAAAACATAAAAATGCTCTACATTTTGATATGCATGTTACCACCTTCTTTTTAGTGTTATACTATTTTCTTTCAATTATTAGCAATTTGGAAAAATAAAGAAAGCGTGGGCACCCTCGAGATTAAGAAACCACGATCCTGACATTTGATTGCAAGGACAGAATAATATCCAGATATGTGCGTGTGGTCACAAAGTTGGTCACTTATCCACAAAGCTTGCCGCTGCCGAGTTTATCTCCTAAAGAATGTGAAAGAAGCATCCAACTACCTGTCAGCACAGTCGCACTTCAACTACAAATCTTATCCGTCTATGTGGGACAAGCCATGAAAATCTTCGGCCAAGAGGAGGAATGAAATGCACAAAATGCAGAAGGCATGGTTCTACAGTGAGTACGGATCTCTCGATGTTTTGCAGTTTGGGGATTTCCCTCTGCCAAAGGCAGGGTCTCGTCAGATTCTGGTTAAAGTTCGTTCAGCTGCTCTAAATCCCGTGGATATCAAGCGACGAAAGGGCTTGTTCCGTAACAATGACTCCGACTTTCCAGTACGTTCACTAACTTCTGGGTTTTGAACAGTATGCAACTGATTTTTATATTTTATGAGATTGTTCTGTTGTTTGATTGTTCAGTTTCAGTAGAAAATATTTGTTTTGTAACAGGCTGTGCTGGGCTGCGATATGAGTGGAGTGGTTGAGGAAGTGGGCGAGGGTGTGAGCAAGTTTAAGAAGGGCGCTGAGGTTTACGGTGAAATCCACTACTTTGGATCCGACAAGTTCAAGGACTGTGGTACTCTCGCTCAGTACACACTTGTTGAAGAAGATCTCGCCGCCCACAAGCCCAAAAATATATCTTTCGAAGAAGCCGCCAGTTTGCCGCTTGCACTCTTAACTGCGCTGCAGGCGTTCGATACCGTTAGTTTTCAAAAGGGACAGAGCGTGTTTATTGTGGGAGGCGCTGGCGGCGTCGGCAGCTTGGCGATCCAACTGGCAAAGAATGTGTTCGAAGCTTCTAGAATTGTTTCGACTTGCAGCACAGGGAAAGTGGAGTTCGTGAAGAGCCTGGGAGCAGATCTGGTAGTGGATAATAATAGCAGAGCTACGATCAAGAGGATGAGAAATTCGATTTTGTTTTGGATACCATAGGTGTGTGCGCTTTATATTTTACTCTTCAGCGCCTTATCTTTTTTATTTGTTAGTGGGCTGTCGAACAGGAGTTGTAACTTTTGAGTTGCAGGTGAATCGATGAAGTCTTATGTTGTTGGAAAGATGCTCCGATCATAGACGTAGCAGCGTTATATGATCATCATCCGAGGGCTGAATATCTTCATTTCGTACCCTCAGCTACCAATCTGGAAAGGGTGGGGAAATACATAGAGAGCGGGAAGCTGAAAGCTGTGATCGACCCAAAGAGCCCATATTCGTTTTCTGATGTTGTGGAGGCATTCAAACACCAGGAGACCGGAAGAGCCAGAGGAAAGGTTGTCATCTCCCCAATTGAGTGATCGAGATTTTCATGTATCCTGTGAACTATACTCCACTGTGAATTTCCATAGTATGTATATAAATATCTAATATGTTGCAAAGTTTAGGAAGGATGGGCTATTAGTTGGGATGGGTTCTTTCGTTGGGAAGGAGGTGGTTGTTATAAGTCTAATGTTGATATATATATATATATAAAGAGTACTATTTAGATATCTATAACATAAATTTTACTATTAAATATTTTGTTAATAATTATTTTATATGTAAATTGATTCATGAGTAAATGTTTATTAAAAAAGATCTTTAAAAAATAAATTAAATACAATAAATCAAAGTAAGTAGTAATTTTAAATTATAATAGTAGACAATAGTCTACATGAAAGGAAGTTGGCATTTCTAATTGGATAAGGAAGAAAACAACAGCCTTATCTTTTTTTGTTTTTATGACATAGATAAGAATTGTGGTGCCATTGTATAGGTACACCTCTCAACATAAGAAAATACAATATAATATTTGACGTTTATGGATTAGTTATGAAAAATATTTTTATTCTATATCTAATAATAATATTATTTTTTATTATAGATATTTTAAATGTATTTATCTAAGCAATTAAAAATATGAAAGATAGCTAGTGTTGCATGTTGTGATGGTAAATTTGTTGTGTTTTTGTTCTTGCCATCAAGGTTCAAATCCCATTGGGGTTGAGGTCCCCCATTTGTGGCCTCACACACACACACAATAAATTATTTATTTAAAAATTATTTAATTTGTTACATGGAATTCTTTTTAGTTTTTTTGGAGGCATACTTCATATTTTAATATCCATCTATCCATTGGTCCTTTTCTTAATATATGTTAGTATGTTTTGATTTTTATGTATATGATTACGATATGATGCTCTATCTTCTTTTCATTATAGAGCATCTCTTGGCATAATGACACATAATTATAAATACTAAATTGCAAATATATAGATCCCTTATATACGTGAATTAGGAAGTGACAAGGCCAAGGGACAAGAAATTAACTCCTAAATACTCCCAATCAAAGTTGACTTGGTCTAATTAAAATAAAGTTGACCATGATTAAACAAAGGTAGAGTCTACTTATCATCAATTAGTTATTGATAGCACAATGGTGGTACTAGTGTACCTCAATTCAAAGTGAAAAAGTGTCATTGTTACCCGTGCATACATTAGAACAATTAATTATTTATAGCATTTTAAATAAAATTAATAACTAGATGCAATATTACACCTAAGATGAGCACTACCCTAGCCAAAATGAAATATTTACATAAACACCCCTTATTAAATGTAATTGGTGAGAAATAGAAATGGGTCCCAATAATAAGACCATGTTGGGTACCCAAGTACAATGGTGTACCCTGGATAGGGAGAGAAATGCCAATAGGGATAATAGGTAACCCTTTGATTTGATGCCTCTTACACTGATACATAAAGAATGATACTACTAGTTAATGTTAATAATGTGAAGTCCAACAGTCATGACCATTAGGTTCTTCTGATTTTTCATTTCATGGATGTCTCTTCATATTCAAAGAGTGAAACATTTATATTAATCTGAGAGATGATTGGATGTAAAATGATTGATTGAACAATTTAATAAAAGTTATTGCCTTGCTTATAGAGTGGACATAGCCATTTAAGGTTAACCACTATAAAACAAATGTTTAGTATTTTGTGTTGAATCTCTATTTTTTATTTCAAATTCTATTTTCTCTTTTATGTTTTAATAGTTGGTATTCGAGTTGTGGTGGTGTTCGATCAGGTGGCAAGAGAGATTCAAGATTAAGTGGGAGAAATATCAATTGAATGAAATATCAAAAAGTTTAATGGTCATAACTACAAGTCATGGAAGATGAGGATAGAAGACTACTTATATGTAGATTATTTGTGGTGACCATTGTATGGTAAAGAGAAGAAACCAACAATGATGTTGGATGAAGATTGGGATGCCTTGGACCGAAAAGCCTTGGGAGTGATTTGGTTGCACTTATCTCCAACCATAGTCTTCAATATACTCACCATAATGACTACTTCTGGTTTGATGGGTACAGTAAATAAGTTATATAAAAAATCTTCACCCTCAGATAAGCATCGTGTACATTGGTAGGATGACTGGAAAAATGAGAAGGATTTGGCTAACAAAGAAGGTTTGAAGAATTCACTGATTATTGAGGGACAGACTATGGAAGTTGTCTTCCGAGATGAGGAGGATGTAGTATGGAATCAAGAGAGTGAAGATGAACCTAAGGGAAAGGACATTCTTGAGGTTTCTGATGTTAAAGATGGTGCAAAGGTCAATTGGATGAATTCTAGACCCAAACTCAACCATGTTGAAGACAGTAGACTAAAGTCTATGTTGAAGAGACCCAACCATGATGGAAAAGGTTTGACATTTATTTTTTCAATTAATTTACAAGTCCCAGGTTGTGAGTCGCACAATATCAAGAAAAAGACTTTGACAACTGTGATGGAGGTAATAGTAGAGAAAGGTAATGTTTTTCGAAAGGTCTCTTAAAATAAAGATGTCTTGGTTCAAACTTCAGACAACAATGTTGGTAAAGATGTTATTGACAAAATATAGGAAAGGTGGTAAAAAGAGTTTATTCACAGTTATTGTGAGAAGGTTTTGATAAAAATTATTGATTCTGACTTAAAATGACAAAGACTCATTCGAAGTGTGTGCAAACAAGATTTGGAAATGCCGAAGTCTTGCATATTTTCTCTGGTTTGATTATAATATTACAAGAAATGAAGGGAATATCTTTTTATGTAATGGTATGTGTTGGACTTCAAGTGGGAGATTTTTTAAGAATGTGAAGTCCAACAGTCATGACAATTAGGTTCTTCCGACTGTTCATTTCATGGATGTCTCTTCATATTCGAAGAGCGAAACATTTATATAAATCTGAGAGTAGATTGGATGCAATATGATTGATTGAACAAGTTAATAAGAGTCATTTCTCTTCTTATAGAGTGGGCATAGCCATTTAAGGTGAACCACTATAAAACCAATGTTTACTATTTTGTGTTGAATCTCTATTTTTTATTTCGAATTCTATTTTCTCTTTTATGTTTTAACAATTAATGAAGATACACACAACATTTCTTCTATTTACATAAAATAATCCCAAAGTTGTATGTAGGATGTTCACCTAATCTATTTGGGAAAATGACATTTAAGAGTACACGAGATTAGGAACTATTGTGTTGATGGTATATTACTCCAATATATGATTCAGTGTTTTAGATACATTCATGTGTATATTGAAATTCAAGAGTAGGTGGAGGTTGAGACGAGAAAAGTGCCAAAGGTGGAAAAGATGTATTTGGTTGATTGTGAATTTAATGAGAAAAGTTAATTCATTAAATGTTTCGTTTATATCTAAAAGATTAGACTCAAACAATATTTCAAGTATTCAAAATGATTTTATTTAGAAAAAATGAAGGATTGTACAATGAAGAAGTAATAAAAACCTTTAGAGAGTTTAGAGAATCTATAAGAGATGGTATGATCGTAGTACATGTTTGAAGAGCTCCTATTTGATCTAGGTTTTGATGATTGTACAAATCATCCTAAAAATTATTGACACATGTGTTATGACAATATAGATCTATAGAAATAACATTAGGTGCAAAATGTGAGTATTCATTAGGCCATAGTTTATGATTATCCATCCTTAAAAATATCTTAAATTTGTAATTCAAGTGAAGTTTTAGATAATTAGGAAGAAAAATAACATAATTAAGAGAAAAATCAACACAATTACATGTCCCATTACAAGTGATTTGTTTTTTAAGGTGGATTGAAAAATAGTTAACAATAAAGGTAAATGAAGGTACACAAAATATGATACGAAATGATCCTTTACCCATGTCAATGGATCTTCTCCCATAGATAGACCTTCACTCACCAATATTTAGTTTAGAATGACAAACATATCCTATGCTATATCCATGTGCTAGGAATCCTAGATTTGAAAATCCAAGTGTTGGCATAATATTCCATTGGTATGACTACTCCATTGATACTTAGTGTTGTTATTCAATGGTTGTCATAACAATATCCCTCTCTCTCTCTATATATATGCGCTTTTCCACTCTCAATAATATTATGGAAGTATTCACTGCTTTCATTTGGTATTAAAGCATTGAATTCTCCAGTGTCTATAATCTGTGATGGAAGGAGAAATGGTAGAGTTTGAGCTTGTGAGTGGCTGACTGAGCATGGCCACCACCGAAGTGTTGGAGACTGCTCGCTTTTTGATCTATAGACAGCTTTCAGTATATTAAGAACCATCTTACCCTCCGTTACGGCTTCTACATAATGATCTCTTTTTTTCTTTCAATCGATGAATGCTTATAGATCCCTACTGTATAGATCCCTACTTTAATATTGTACTCTGATGAGCTAAATACACTTGCAAATAACATCAAGTTCTAACGAGAGGGGCCAGACCCATCAAAATAACATCAAGTCAAAATGACAGTCAATAAATACTATTCATACAGATCGCTAACGACATTCTCATTCAATGGGAAATGAAGATGACAATCTTTCCTTTGGCTCTCCCGCTCTCCTGCTGTTGGAATGCCTCAACAGCATCAGAAAATGCGTAGGGGCCCTTTGGATCGATCACAGCTTTCACTTTCCCGCTCTCAATGTATTTCCCCACCCTTTCTAGATTGCTCGCATTGGTCTTCGCAACCACAGCCACGTTCACTGCTCTCGGATGCGGCGGAAATGTTGCGATGTCCACAATTTTACCCCCCTCCTTTGCAACCACATGAGACTTGAACGACTCGCCTGTAAGTGTAAACATATAAGCATAAAATACTCAGATTCTTCCTTCGAAATCTTCTCCAAACAAAATTATAATTTGAAGTCGAACTGTATCCCTACTTACCCATGGTGTCGAAAACAAAATCGAATTTCTCATCCACTTGCTCGTAGCTCTGCTTGGTGTAATCCACTACCACATCTGCCCCTAGGCTTTTCACAAACTCCGCTTTCGCCGCGCTGGAAGTGGAGACGATTCTAGAAGCTTCGAAAACATTCTTTGCCAGCTGGATGGCCAGGCTGCCCACACCGCCCGCGCCTCCGACAATAAAGACGCTCTGCCCCTTTTGAAAATTAACGGTGTCGAACGCCAGCAGCGCAGTTTGGAGCGCAAGCGGCAAACTGGCGGCTTCCTCGAAAGACAAATTGGTGGGCTTCAACGCCAACAGACGCTCTTCCGCCACCGTGTACTCTGCCAGACTTCCCACTTGCCTTGCGTCTTTTCCCTCCACAATTTCGAGAATGTCACCATAAACTTCGTCGCCCTTTTTAAACTTGGACACGCCTCTGCCCACATCAGCAACGACTCCTGCCACGTCGGCACCAGGCACCACCTGCGAAACAAAAAAGTGAAATTTTTTAGTTAATGAAATAAAAAACACTGAATTTTATAACGTACACAAAGGAGGAGGTTTTGAGTGAGTAATATCATACAGGAAACGGGGCATCGGCGCTGCGGTACATGCCATGGCGTATCCTGAAATCCACAGGATTGAGAGCAGCTGCACAAACTTTAATCAAAACCTGCCCTGGTCCTAAACATGGAACAGGGATTTCCCCAAATTGCAAGACGTCGACAGATCCGTACTCGTTGTAGAACCACGCCTTCATCATTTTCACTCACAACAGCTACAACTACAACTTCTGCTTTTCCAAAACACTTTTCAGAGTTGTACGAAGTGAAGCAACGAGGCGGGTATTATATAGTAATCTGCGACGAAAAGATCTTCTGAGCACTCCACTTTCATTGAATCGTTCTTAGGCGGTTGGGATTCGCAACACAATTTGCAATATTTTCGGTTTAAAAATTGAACACAGGATATTTTTCTTAAATATCTTTGATTATTATTTTTCTAATCAAATGTTCCTTTCAAACGGATATAGAGTATCCTTATCCAATTCGTCATCATAGAAAAATTGCAATCTTGATAGCCCCTTAGCCATGGTAATAGAGTATTAAAAAATTAAAGTCAACATAGCCTCCTAGCCATATTAACAAACATTAATCAAAACCTGCCCTGGTCCTACACTTGGGATTTGGATTTTCCCAAATTGCAGGACGTCGACAGATCCGTACTCGTTGTAAAACCATGCCTTCATCATTTTTGTAGCCACAGCTGGTCTTTTGATTTTCCAGTTTAGTATTAAGTGAAGGAAGGAGGCGGGCCCTATATACTCATCTACTGTCCCAACGTCGACGTAAGCTGTGATGTCATCAGAGCGCAAGAAGAGAAATAAGTAAATCCTCAAGTTTCTTCTCGCTTGAATGAATCGCATTATTAAAGCAGTCTTCACATTCACCAACTCTTCTTAAGGCAGTCCACATACATTTACGTAATGTACATGATGATTGAGCTCATGCTCGGAATTTCGTGGTCTAAACTTCAAATGAAAAGCATTTAAAAGGTAATTTTTGAGTCAAATTTATTGATCTATGTTTCATGAGTGGTTCACACAAATTTATTTTTCATGGAACATTTAGTACTCATTGCATCTAAGTGATGTTCATAGAGGTAAAACTTTGGTCAATCATTCATAAAATTTTCATATAATTGGTGAAGGTGTCCATCAAATTTCAGATCTGATTAAGTTGACACCTATTAATTTTGACCGTTCAAATGCTAAACTTACAAAATCTGTAACTTATAGTATTTTAACCAATGATTAAGTGAGTCCTCATACATTTTTTTCATCTTTCTTTGGTTACAAGTAAGGGTAAATTAATAATAATAAATTGATTTGGATAATATAGTTAACAACAATTCTTGTATCTTTTTATGAACCTCAAGGATACACAACATAGTTGAGAATTACACACATTTTGATGGAATCTCTTGAACCTCTAACTTAAAAATTATTGGTAGTGTCTAGATCCACCTACTTTTCATATGTATTGTCCACTCTTATATAAAGCCTATTTGTATCATACAATCACGTTCATGTCTATTAGAACATATATGTAATTTCATCCATGTAAGGGGTGGAATTGGTAATGGTGTTACAAAAGCTATTTATGGCATACTCTCTTTTTAGGAACCTTAAGTAGTTATAGGAAATCTTCAAACAATTCTTACATCCTAATAGAGTGTTAGACATAGAGATGCGAGCTTCTGGGAGTTATGAAGTTAAAGATGTTAATAATTATTCCTATTTAAGTTTGGGAGTTATTTTGCATTATAAATAATATATGAAGAGTTACATTTTTAAAAAATCTTGAGAGTTACTACATTTACATCTTTGAAATAGAAATCCCAAATTTCTTGTAACATTTTTTATTGGTAAATTATGGGAATAGGGCCCAAAGCCAATATATGAACAAAGAAAAGAATAAGACCATAGGAGATTGGGCTCCTTGTTAGAAGCCACAAATTTCTCATGATTAAGTCAAATAAAATCAGCCTCTAGAAAGCCAGGTTTCTTGACCCATTTTTTTAGGTTGAATTTCCATGGAAGTGAATAACCTCAAAGAAGAGCATCCAACAACATTATGAGAAATCTTGTTGTACCAAAAGCATCTAAAGGGAGGTCCTTCATAATTGAAGTATCAAGTTTAGCTACAAAATGAAGAGTGAATCAAGACTGAGTGCATACTGACTTTGATATATCAATAATGGCACAAAACTTGGTAAATCTGCAGTGACGCCACAATAGCATCCAACTTCACAAAAGGAGTCAATTTGATCAAACATAATCTTAATCGACCCAGGATCACACATGATTAGAGAGAAATTATACAATCTGATCATAATTTAAGTTTTGAGTCTAGGCACACACATTTGCATATGTTGCGTTAATTAATTGTGCGCATGCTCAAGAATATTCTCATGCATAGTCTTATGCATAATTGAGCAAATGTTTGCACATGCATGCCTAACTTTGAGTTCACTCAATTGAGCTTTAGTTGAGCCTAATTTCTAGCGTAGCTCAATCTAGTTTGGATTTAGTTTGCATATCTAGCTCTAGTTTTCGTTTTTAGACAAACTAACATAACTACCATTTATTTATTTATTTATTGAGTATACTAACAAAAACTAACCTAGAAATGTAATATTTGAACCAATAAATGAATCAATTTCTCGTTATTTGCTTCCTAATTCCATTCTAAATATTTTCTTTTTACATTATGTGCTTTCATCCATTCATAGTTTTTTGGCTTATTTTGACAACGTATCAAAGCTATAGGTTTGTTTGAATTTTTCTCTATTATATTTTTTAAATGATAATTTGAAGCTATTTTGTTTTGGATCCCTGATGCTCAAAAGTGTCTATAGAAGCCACTATAGAATTTGGGTGCTATTTGGCTTATTTCCTATAGGTTATTTTATCAAACCACCATTGCATGCATACTTTGACAACTGTTTTCTTTCTTGGAGGCATTTTTTGCATCATATTTGTATATTTTCGTCATGTAAAAAAGGACATTTATTATTTTATGTGTTTTATTGGCATGAATAGAACACCTTTTGAGTATATGTTATTTTTTACAGATATTAAAAAGATCATGCAAAAATGTTGTTGAAATGAGCATGACATTAACTTGGACTACATGCTTGTAAAAAAAATATTTATGTATATGTCTTATCAAATGTTATTTGTATTTTTTTTTGGACTCCGTGCTTGTCTTGCTAAATAGAGAACATTTCTCAAGAAGTTGCTTGAAAAGGTGGAAGACTTGAGGGAGAAATGTGTAATTATATTTCTCATGGATAAACATTCCATAAGTTTTAGCAACCAAATACGACTCTCTTTTCCTTCAATATGAGGAAATTCTTCAAAATGATGATATTCTATTTTAATGATTATTTCATCATTGGATAAAATTGATCCCAAATAAACATAAAACTAGCTGATTGGTCTTTGATGAATACCCCTATTGCTAATTATTTATAATAAAGAAAAATAGAAACATTCCCTAGTTAGGAAAGAGAAAGGTTAAGGTGAGTTTGTAGTCAATAAAGAGGACATGGTAATAGACATCTTCACACCCACAACAAGGATCATATACAACATTAACCAGAGGTTGCTTCCCACCCATTTGGAACTACTACTCCTATCACTCATTAAACCCAATGAACTTATATGCTCTTATTAAAAGAAATGGGCATTGCAAACACCATGTAGGGAAGAAGACAAAATAGCATTTGTCACACAATTGAATCTCGAAACAACAAATCATGAGAACAACACATGTTAGTAGAGACCCAATAAGCATGAAGGAAATGTAGAGACCTTCTTATGTGGAAGTTATTCAATAAAAGAGATAAATATCTAAGCTAGCTTTCACTACACAACCATATCTAGGTGCATATATAATGGAAAACAAATGTTTGTAGGCATATATAATAGAAAATAATTTCTTTTTAAATTTTCTCTGATTAGATGTGGATTTAATAGAGTATATTTAATAAGGTCAACATTAATGATGTATATAATAATGATATTTAATGCCATTGAAAAATTTAATACAATTGATACATGATTCAATAATTTAAATGAATTAAGACACGTAGTTTACAATTTTGTATTAATTGTTTCTAATATGAATCAATAGAAAAACATCATATAACATTTTTTCAATTATTTAAAATAAAAAATTAAATAGATTTAACATAATTTGTTCAAAATTTGAAATTTGTCAAGTGATAATTGACTAAATTGATTATATAAATTGAATGCAAGGGATACATAAATATTCTTTCCTTGACAAGAACTAAAATATCAATGATATAAGATTTCCACAATCCATGAATTTGATATATTGCTTCTAGATTAAATTGTGTTTGAGTTTTTTTTTTTAATCAATGTTATGAATCACACTCTATGATCCATCATTGGGATGCAAACAAGTGCCAGATGTAGAATGTAAATTGTAGACTTAGACTAGCTCAAATTCTATTTGAAGAACTAAAACAAATACACAATTGTTCATCATATTGTTAAAGTCAATTTTGTTAATAGAAGCCATCATAAAATTGTAATTGTAAGTCTTAACCTAGAGCCATACTATATTTCTAAATTTTTATTTATAAATTTCATTTGAAATGGATATTGGATTAGGAAAAGATTCTCTCTCTATATATTTTTTATGAAGGATTTTTCATCTATAAGGTCGTTCTAGTATGATCCCAACCTCATCCCTTTTGATGCACCAACCTTCCAATGAAGAAGATTTGAGCCTTATTGGGTTCATTAAGAACCTTTCAACTTTACCTATAGACCAAAAACCCATCAAATACTTCATTATCCTATTGAATTAATATTCGATGAAAAGAGAATTAAATGTTCATTCGATTACAACCTATATAATTATTTATTTTAGAATAGGACCACATTTCTTGTAAAAAGTTCAATATCCATTTGTTTTGGCACTGTCTATGCAATACCCAAATTGTACCATTTATTGTAATGGTATTTTAATTAATTAAGCCGATAAATTTTTTTATTCTAGGCTCGCTCACTGACAAAAAAGTGTGTGATATGGAAAAAAATTCTGAAAACTTTTCCAGGGAATTTTCTGGTGGGCATTTTCTTCCTTCCACAACATCCTCTAACATAAAAAATGGTGGCAATAAACATAAACTTATTTTCCTTTTCCTTGCCTTCAACATCGATGGTTGTGTACATAGTGGCATGCATTTATGTAGGAAAACAAACCACTTATTCAAAAGTCATGAGCGTCATTCCGAAGGTCTAGAAGCGGTTGATGGTGACCTTTCTATGGTATTTCTTAATCATGGCGGTCTACATCATTGTGCTTTTTCTAGCTCTAATTTTTTTATTTTAATGGTGGGTGTAGACAGTGTGGTGGCTTTAAATGAACTAATGTTCTTCAACTTATTTTGAAATCAAATGTAGACAGAATGCAATCCTCATTTCAATTGTAAGATGCATTGAGAATATATAAAATGATACATGCACGACATGAATGATGAATGAAATAAAGGATGAATTATTTTAGACACTCACAAGCTTCATAGCCTAAGCTTCATAGTCATGCTTTATGGGAATTTTTTTTCTCTTTACAACATCACCGTAGCGTTAACAATACTGAAAAATATCACAATCGTGGCCCATTCTACGATATGTTTTGTTGAAATTTCAAAAAAATAAAAATAAAAATGATACACATTTAATTTTCATTTTCAGTAGTAAATTCTCAAAATTGAATAAAACAAAAAAAACAATCCTGAGACAAAATAATTTAACGTCTCTACGATAAGCATTTTACTTCAAAAATAAAATTACAAGAAAGTAGACCTATTGGAATAACTTGGAAAGTAGATAAAGTGCAAAATATCTCTAAAAACAATGGTGAAAGGAATGTAAGGGTTTCACTACTAAGCAACTTGAAACTGGTAGTACTGAATGCTCGAAGACTCGCCTCTTCTTAGATAAAAGAAGTAACACAATGTCGCCGGTAAAATCCATTAACTGACTCCATTCGTTGAGTAACAGTGAAAGGATTTTAATTATAATAGAGCATAAAGAATAAAAATAGAAATTGCCTTCATAGTTCCAATAGATCTTGCTCTCCTCTCATAAGTACCATTGCCAAATCACTTGCAAGAAAGCAGCTTGAACAACGATGAAAATAGAGCACATGGAAAATCAGTTAGAGGAAAACCGCTTGGAACAACGATGGAAATAGAGCACACAGAGAAACCAAATAAAGCGGCATGATATGAATTGTCTTGATTATAGTAATCTGTAGTTATCTTTGTAAAGCTTTTGCTTGAAACCAAATAAAAATCTGAATATGTAATTCTCATTTTGTAATATCAAGATCGTATGACGAAAGAAGTTTATTGTTTTAGATTCCTGAATATTTACAACTTACTATCTAATGAAACTTCTACACACCTACTTCAACTATATCCTAATCTAAAAAGTTATTCCTGAAATTCATCTCTAGGTTTAGATTGGTGGGTATGGAATTTCCGCCATTACAACACAAAAATCCTATGCGTAGGATTAACATAGCATCTCCAATTGCTTGTTGGCCATTTGGATTTCATTGTTCTAAACTTTCAAGAATCATTCTTATATAATTTAGGGCCTTTTTCCCAAATTGATTTTATCCAAAATTCATACTGTATCGAAAGAATATCTCTAATTGTGTTAGTCCAATTCACGCAACCTCTATGGGCATCTGAGGCCACCTTCGATTAAACTGGGGAACGCGAGGGACAAGGTGCTTCTGATGGAGATAAATAAGAACATGTGGTATTTTATGTATTTTGTGCTATGTTTGAAGTGAGTAATGAGTTAAATTCTTGCATTGTTTCTTATGCTCGTATAATATATTGGGGCTTTTTAAAAAAAAAAAAGTTATTTAAATTTATTCTTTAATCAATTTTGTTGGCTATCTATGTAACTTAGAAAGATAAATATAAGGAATAAGGGCACATATATGTTTTTTGGTTTGATAATTTGAGAATGGTTAGTTATTTATTTTGGTAATCATTTTCTACTATAGAAAATTTTCTGCCTCCAATATATTACGTAAGATATATCTTATTATTGGTATAACCATTGCACCTCCTTTAGAAGAAGAAGAGGAACATGAACATGAAGAGGAAGAAGAGGAAGAGGAAAAGGAAGAGGAACAGTAAGAAGATGAAGAGGAAGAAGAAGAAGACGATGATGATGATGATGAAGAAGAAGAAGATGACGACTATATTAGAGGAAGATGAAGATGAAGACGACAACATCGATAACAACTACATTTGATTACCCCATCCCAAGAAGAAGACAAAGAAGAAGAAGAAGAAGAGGAAGAGGAAGAGGAAGAAGAAGAAGAAGAAGAAGAGGAAGAGGAGGAAGATAGATAAGGAGAGTACATTTGATTGCCCCTCTCTTGAGCACCCCAATATATCAAACTAGATATATCTTATTATCGACGTAACCATTGTACTTTTATCATGACCAAGTGCTAGTTAATAATTAGAATAAATGGTGCAATTTGGGTGCTGCATGGCAACGGCGATTAATTTGGGGGATCGAATTACGGCCTTAGCCAGATTCAATGAATCTGAACTCCTTTAATCACGTGATTGAATTCGATGATCTTTTTTTCTTCATCGAACCATTTTTCGTTGCGATGACATCCCGGATTACGTCGAGCCCGGAAGAGAGTCCTAGGATTATTGCTAACATCCACCTCCTTCCTTTACTTTATACCAGTCCGAAGAGAGTGTTAAGTGCATGAAAAAAGATCAGTTTTTGTGAGTAAAAATGGTGAAGGCGTGGTTTTACAACAAGTATGGTTCTGTAGACGTTCTGCAGTTTGGGGAAATCCAAGCTCCGAGTTTCGGGCCTGGTCAAGTTTTGATTAAAGTTCGTGCAGCTGCTCTCAATCCTGCGGATTACAAGATTCGCCAATCTGGTGGCATCTCGCGCAGCGCAGATGCCCCTTTTCCTGTATGCTCAACGAAAACCTCGGTTATTTAGGGTTTTAACATTTTGTTTTCGATTTCATTAAATTTCCCCTTTTTGTTTGGGGTCTGGTTCGCAGGTAGTGCCGGGGTGTGACTTAGCAGGAATCGTTGCTGACGTGGGCGACGGCGTGTCGAAATTTAAGAAAGGCGACGAAGTTTATGGCCTAATTCAATATTTCACGGGAGAAAACTTCAGGCAGGTGGGCACCCTGGCAGAGTTCACGGTGGCGGAAGAGCATTAGTTGGCAATGAAGCCGAGCAATTTGTCTTTTGAGGAAGCCGCCAGTCTGCCGCTTGCGCTCTTAACTGCACTGCACGCCTTCGATTTTGTTAATCTTGACAAGGGGCAGACCGTTTTTATCGTCGGAGGCGCAGGCGGCGTAGGTAGTCTGGCCATTCAGTTGGCAAAGTATGTTTTCTAAGCTTCTAGAATTGTTTCGACTTGCAGCACGGGGAAAGTGGAGTTCGTGAAGAGCCTGGGAGCAGATCTGGTGGTGGATTACACCAAACAGAGCTACGAGCAAGTAGATGAGAAGTTCGATTTTGTTTTCGACACCATAGGTAGGGTTTCAATTTGTTATTTTTGATTCGAAGAATAAGAGAGGGTTTTGACGAAAAAAATCGGAATCTTCGTTATTTACAGGCGAATCGTTCAAATCTCATGTGGTTGCAAAGGAAGGGGGTAAAATTGTGGACATTGCAACATTTCCAGCGCATCCGAGAGCAGTGAATGTGATTGTGAAGGCTGCAGGCAGCGATCTGGAAAGGCTTGGGAAATACATTGAGAGCGGCAAACTGAAGCCTGTGATCGATCCAAAGAGCCCATATTCGTTTTCTGATGTTGTGGAGGCATTCAAACACCAGGAAAGCGGGCGAGCGAGAGGAAAGATTGTCATCTCCCCCATTGAATGATCGGTGTTTGTTTCAAGCCGTAGAATGTCCTTGCCAAATACTTCTGAATAAAGACTCTTCTATAGTTAGAGATAAATAATAGTAAGAAAGGTGTGTACGTTGGGGCGGCGAATTAAACCTAAATGAAATATAGTTAGTTCATTAACACAAATCTCTTTACTAAGGATAAGTTTTTATTTGCAACAAATCTCATTTGAAAATATTAATATACTGCAAGAAAATAAAGGTTACTAAAATGATATATATTTTTTATTTGCAGCAAGTCTCATTTGAAAATCTTAACATGAATTCTAAAACATTTTTTATGCAATCACTTTTGGAATGTGTCCATGCTTGTAATCGTTACATTGTAATATGTACAAGATCACTTTTATAGTAGGTGTTTTATCGATGTACCAAAATTTAGAAAATGATATGTTGTTATTAATATTATATTAATTAATCTTATTAAGTTAAGTGTTAAATAGTGAGAATTCATAAGAAAAGGGCATCACATTATTACAATTGTGCTTGCATTAATTCTATTCTCTATGACAAGAGTTCAAATAGAAAAATTGTAACTCAATTCAAATAAAATATTATAATATATTAACATTTTATTTGTTTTGTACAATTAAATCACTTAACCATAGAAGTATGGATAAATCACAATTAAATGGATATGAATGTATGTTCTACTTGTGTTCTATAAAAAGCTTGAATACAAATAGAAATATCTGAATTACAATTTTAAGTTCATTATATTTTTAATTCTATTAAAAAAAATCAAGTTTTCATTTTATAAATTTAAAATAAGGTGGATAGCACGAACACATGTTAAGATTAATGTGTTATTTGCTTTGCCATCATATATATTATTAATAAATCTCTAACACTATTGGAAAGTGTTTGCATATTTAGGAAGAAATTAGAGATTATTTTGTAATTGTTATTTTGGAAATCTTAAAACTAACTGTCATATGCATTCATGAAGAAGGGGAACACAATAGTGGAAATTATGGTTGGCTAAAAAGATCACCAAATACATATTCCCAATTTTACATATTAGGATTGAGGAATGGAAATCTTGCATCACAAGATGGGTTTCATGTGAGTTGGCTAATCCATTTTGGAGTGTTACAGTTTAGGTGTGTTGTTAAAGCTTATGACACCTAAGAAGATTTTCTGGTCATATTTTCTATTTAGGGGTGCCAATTGATTGTGCCCATATGAAGTCTTCAATGCTTTTGTTATTCTTGAAATTTTCCCTCCAATGGATATGGGATTTTTGCATGATACCATAGTTTTGGTATCCATTATTTTGAAAAAAATATTTATGATTTAATCATCTTTTTGTGTCTATATATTAAGGCATGAAATAGTTTTAGGAGATTGTTTATAGGTATACATGGGTCATCATAGTGAAGAGTATTAATTTGTGGATGTATCTCCCTTTTCAAGATTAATACATATTTGTCCTCTTTCTTGTGTGAATATTTTTTCTCAAAAGGGTTTCTTCATACAAATCATGAGTTTGATATGGTTTTCTAATTTAACTAATTTTGCAATCAAATAATTTTAAAATCATATAATAATCCTTCTTTAAGAAAAAAAAACATTAAATTTGCATATACTTTTAGAATTGATTCTTGCAAAAGTTTCACATTTTTTTGAATGGTTTGTAGTCTAAGGAATTGGTTTAGAGTCTTCCTCCCCCCTATAATTCTTGTGGTGTTAGTACTTGATTGCACCGCCAATTGTGAACTTATTTTGGGTTGATGGACATCCACGTGGTAATGTTTTGTTTATATTGTGGTTTGTGATTGTGGTGGCGAGCCTCATTTGATTGTAAACAAATGATATGTATTTGATTGGACACATTTTTAGTTTGGCTCGACATGTATTGCCTTTTTATATAGAACAACCCACTAGAAAAGGAACTCAATAGTTTTTACTTAGAACTTGTTTCTAAGATGAATAGATTGATTGTTCGACAAGAGAAGAACTCAATAGTTTTTTTAATATATATATATAAAATAATATTTATCTAAAGTAATTCATTTTCTAACTTTTTATCATCATAATTTAATTGTTTTACTTTTGAAATAGTCTATAACATGTACTGAGTTCTGGTGATCAGGGACACTGGCTATCTGGCCAAAAATTTGCACTGGTCTTATAGCTAGTGCCCATCATGTTAGGCAGGACCTTCGTGCAACTGTCCTTTCAAATAGCTCATATTCATATATGTCAGAACCGTTTAAAAATATAACCCCATAATAAAGTGTCCCCCTTGGTAAGATTTGTGTATATTATATGGTGATATTTTTTGGTTTCTTTTATATATATTTTTAGTTTATTATTATTTATAAATTTATTTCTAATAAATTTAATTATGTTTAATTCAATATATTATAATAATTATTTATATTATAACTAATTTATAATATATATTTTTATATTATATTAATTATTTATTTTTAGTGTAAATATTTAAATAACATATATAAATTTAAATTATATAAAAAATATTATAAAATAATGTTAAAATTTGCAAATGGTTATGTTAAAATTAATTAAAATATTTTAAGAAAAATTTTAGACACTTTATAATATTTCCATAAAATATTGAAGAAGTCAATTTTATAATAATAGATATGGAAAAATTATTTTTAGGATTTTTAATTATATTTTTAATATAAAAGCAATATTATATTATTTTCTATGATAGTAAAAATCTATAATATTCATTTAAGAAATGTTATCCTATATTTTTAATTTTTTATATGGTGATATTTTTTTGTTTCTTTTATATATATTTTTAGTTTATTATTTATAAATTTACTTCTAATCAATTTAATTATGTTTAATATAATATATCATATTAATTATTTATATTATAAATAATTTATAATATATATTTTTATATTATATTAATTATTTATTTTTAGTTTATATATTTAAATAAGATATATAAATTTAAATTATATAAAAAATAGTATAAAATGATGTTAAAATTTGTAAATGGGTGTGTTAAAATTAATTAAAATATCTTTAGAAGAATTTTACACACTTTATAATACTTCCATAAAAAAGGCAATTTTATTATAATATGGTATGGCAAAAAAAAATTTAAGATTTTTTAATTATACTTTTTAATATAAAAGTAGTATTATATTATTTTCTACAATAGTAAAAATCTATAATATTCATTTATTATTCTCTCAAATATGATATGCACATTTACTCTTGTGATAAACAATTTTAACAATGTAACATCATTTAATGTAAATTTGTTGAAGGTAATTAATATACAATAAAATCATATATATATATATAAGGCCTGCCAAATGAACATTCAATACTTTCCTGATCCGATATTTCTAGGACAAGACCAAATTTCTTTCGAAAAAGTAGATATCCACTTATTCAATTTGATGGATGGACTTACCGCCTTGACCACATTCAATGAATCTGAACTCTAATCACACAATCGAATTCGATATTGCTTTTTTCTTCATCTATCCATTTTTCGTTGCGATGTCGTCACAGCTTACGTCGAGCCCGGGAGAGAGGAGGGTTACTATATAATAAGATGAGCCTCCATCCTTTACTTCATACAGTGAGCAACAAGATCAGCTTTTGTGAGCAAAAATGGTGAAGGCATGGTTCTACAACAAGTATGGATCCGTCGACGTTCTGAAATTTGGGGAAATATCGGTTCCAGGTCCAGGGCCCGGCCAGGTTTTAATTAAAGTTCGTGCAGCTGCTCTCAATCCTAAGGATTACAAGATCCGCCAATATGGCCTGACGCGCAGCGCGGATGCGCCTTTTCCTGTATATCAACGGATACCTCATTTATTTAGGGTTTAGAGTTTTGTTTTCGATCTCATTAATTAAAGCAGTGTAAAATTTCCCATCTCTGTTTGGTGTCGACTTCGCAGGTGGTGCCGGGGTGTGACGTGGCAGGAGTCGTTGCTGACGTGGGCGAGGGCGTGTCGAAGTTCAAGAAGGGAGACGAGGTTTACGGCGACATTCATGATGTGACTGTGAAAAACCGCAAGGAGTTGGGTAGTCTGGCTGAGTACACGCTGGCAGAAGAGCATGTGTTGGCATTGAAGCCCAGCAATTTGTCTTTTGAGGAAGCCGCCAGTTTGCCGCTTGCGCTCTTAACCGCGCTGCAGGCATTTGATTTTGTCGATTTCCAAAAGGGCCAGAGCGTGTTTATTGTGGGAGGCGCAGGCGGCGTGGGCAGCCTGGCGATCCAGCTGGCAAAGAATGTTTTGAGAGCTTCTAGAATTGTTTCGACTTGCAGCACGGGGAAAGCGGAGTTTGTGAAGAGCCTGGGAGCAGATGTGGTGGTGGATTACACGAAGCAGAGCTACGAGCAAGTGGACGAGAAATTCGATTTTGTTTTCGACACCATAGGTAGGTACCTAACGTTAGAATTTGTTGTTTTTGTTTAGAGGAATCGGAGAGGGTTTTGACGAATTTTTTTGGAATATTTGTTGTTTAGGCGAATCGTTCAAATCTCATGTGGTTGCAAAGGAGGCGGGTAAAATTGTGGACATTGCGACATTTCCCCCGCATCCGAGAGCAGTGAATGTGATTGTGAAGCCTCGAGGCGTCGATCTGGAAAGGGCGGGGAAATTCATTGAGAGCGGGAAAGTGAAAGCTGTGATCGATCCAAAGAGCCCCTATTCTTTTTCTGATGTTGTGGAGGCATTTAAATACCTGGAGAGTGGGCGAGTGAGAGGAAAGATTGTAATCTCCCCCATTGAATGAGGAACATTTGTTTCAACGCATATAATAATTAGCTGGCTTTTTCTGAGAATAGGGAAACGAAAAGGGCAGCGGTTAAGCTTCCTACAAATGTATTAAAGATCTAAGAAAAAATATCGAACTTTTTTTGGTAAATATAATGATTTTTTAAAATTTTTTTGTGATTTTAGACTACAAAATATGTATATGTAACAGTGAAGAGCTAATTGTGAAAATTAACTTTCTTGACGAGATACATAACAATATCTGTAATAAATAATTTATGATATCAGATTTGTTTCGACAATACATAGTATTTCATTCAAACAAATCTCTTTAATTGCAATAAAATGAAGGTAACCAAAATACGATTTTTTTTCACAATCTTGACTTCTAATACATTTTTTATGTTATCACTTCAAAAAATATCGGTGATAACCATTATTAAATTAAGATTGTCATCACATTAAGATTTAGATTATACGTTGGAACATGCACAAGATGGCTTTTAAGATCTTTGCAGTGACATTCAAAGAATATACTGTCACTATTGTATTAATCTTTTTTTTTTGTCAATTTCAATTTTTTTATTTATAGAATTATAGAATCAAATGTGATATATTTTTCAGACTGATAATTAATTTTATTCAATTTTAAAAAGTGAATTTTTTTTTATTTTTTATCAACGGTTAGTTTTATTAAAATTAATAATACAATTTCTATTTATTTTAATGTAATTATTATAATACATTAAATAAATAAGATATTTTAAGAGACGTTTATATTAATATTTAGAAAAATTTAATGAAACTTTTTTATTTTTTATATTAAACATTGATCTTGATTAAGATTAAGTGTTACTTAGTGTCTTTGTGGGATGCTAAATGAAAAGGACACTAAGTTGTTTCAAATGTATTTGTATTAACTATCATGTTTGTTTTATTCTTTATGACACTTGAGTTTGTATGAGAAATTTGCAACTCAATATTTTAAATAGTATGATCTAACTAGTTACACTCCATTTTTTAGCACAACTAAATCTTTTAAACATGAAAGTTTGGATAAATTACAATTAAATGCATATAAATGTACACCTTGTTTTTCATGGCCAAGGATTGAAGATAAAAAAATATCTTATTTACAATTTCAAGTTATTATATTTTAACTTCTATAAAAAATTAAATTGTAGTCTCATTTTATTAAGTTTAATTTTTTTAATTTAATATAAGGGGGGTGTCAAAAGTATATACTAAGATTAAGGTGTCATTCACTTTGTAATCATTTGTATTAGTATCTTCAATACCATAAGAAAGTGTTTTTGCACATTTAGAGTAAAATTTGAAATTGTTTTGTAATTTATTTATTTTTTGAAATATTGATATTAATTGTCGTATGTACATTGATGAAGAAGGTGGGACACAATAGTGGAAATTATGTTTTACTTTTGAATCATCAAATACATATTCCAATTCTACATGTTAGAATTGAGAAGTGGGAATCTTGCATGACAAGATAAATTTAACATGAGTTGTTGATCTATTTTGAAATGTTATACTTTAGGAGTTGAGTTCTCAAGGGTTATGACACCTATTTAGAGGTACCAATTGATTGTTCCCATATTAAATCTTTGATGCATTTGTTATTCCTGAAATATGTCATCAAATAGAGGATCTATAGAAAACTCTCAATGGAAGAGCTATAGAAAACTCTTAAAAGATGTACTTAGAAAAAATGATGCCATAAAAAGAAAATCTTGTCTCTTATTCACAAAGTGTGTGATTATAAAGTTGGTTGCTTATTCACAAATCTTGTCGTTTCTCAACCATCTCCTATACAATGTGAAAGAAGCATCACCATGGTCACGCTTCAACTACAAATCTTATATGTTTGTGTGACAAGTCAAGATAATCTTTGGCCAAGAGGAGCAAGAAAAACTTGTGATGAAATCTAGAGGGCATGGTTCTACAATTCATGAGATTGTGTTGTTGTTTGTGAATTAGAGAGTGAGATTTTTCGCATCAACCTTTTGTTATTAACATCTCAATATAGATTATAGTATATGATCTTAAACATTAATGACGAAAAATACTTCCCATTACTAAATTCAGAAACAATCATGATAGTGTTATCAGAGGTTATAATTGGACTTAACAAAAAGAGGTGTGTTGTAATAGACTATTCCAAGATGAGATATGTGTAGAGTGGTTGAAGAAGTGGACGAGGGCATGACCCAAAGTAACGATTCCCAATAATAATAATACTATGCACCCACGTACGATGTTATCCCCAAGAGAGAGAAATGTTAAGAAGGATAATAAATAGCCCTAAATTCAGAAACAATCGTGATGGTGTTATGAGAGGCTATAATTGGACTTAATAAAAATAGGTGTGTTGTAATAGACCGTTCCACGATAGGATATGTGTAGAGTGGTTGAAGAAGTGGGTGGGGGCATGACCCAAAGTAACAATTCCCAATAATAATACTATGCACCCATGCATAATATTAATAATAATTCAAAATTAATTATGTATATAGTAGTGATAATGTCATTCGATAACTTTAATACATTTGATATATTACTTAATAAATTTAATAAATTTGATATATGACTCAATAAACTAGATGCAGCAAGACACTTAATTTAAAAAATAATTTTACAATAATTTTTATTTTATAAATCAATAAAAGAATGACAAATGACATTTTAAAATTATTTAAAATTGAAAAATAATTAATATGAATTTGTTCAATTTATTAAATGCTATGTTATAATTGACTAAACTGATAATAGAAATCAAATGGAAGGAACACAAATATCTTTTCCTTGACAAAAATTAAAAAATATATAAATTTTCTAACTGCATTGTTAAAGTCAATTTGTTAATAGATATTATCATAAATTTTTAATCAGAAGTCTTAATCTAAAACCATACTAAATTTAAAGAAATTTCTTTTTTTATTTCATCTAATTAGATAATGGATAAGGAAAACATACTTTATATCTTTTTTAATGGAGATAGGATTTTTCATCCACAAAATCATTTTTAGTGTGATAGGGAAACAAAAGTCTTAGAACAAAACTTCTTTGACTAATAGTTAGGACATGGATATCCATTTCACCAAATTTGACCTAGAATAAAACTTTTTTGACTAAGAGCCAAGAACAAAGTAATATGTATTCCACTTAATTTGCCTAGGGCGTGATCTTGAACTCATCCATTTTGATGTTGCAACCTTGCACTCAACCATCTTTTATTGATAAACTCATTAAGAATTTTTCAACTTAACAGCTAAACCAAAGCCCTCTTTAACATTCTATATCCTATTAAATTGATAGAACAATGAATGTTTTTTTTGTTGAAGATTCAGAGAACCTCTTAAGCTAAGAACCAAGGACTAATGGGTATTCCGCCCAGCCTCATCCCTTGCACTTAGCAAGACTTGATAACGAATGTTTATTTGAATAATAGTAGCCTCTTAAAAAAATTATTTGAAGACAAGACTAAATTTCTTAAAAAAAAAAGATATACATTTTGTATAATTTGACGGATCAACTAACTGCCTTAACCAGACCAGATTCAATGAATGTGAACTGAACCAATTTCTTTTAAAAAAAATAGATATACATTTTGTACTAACTGCATTAACCAGACCAGATTCAATGAATGTGAACTGGACCAATTTCTTTTTAAAAAAATAAAATAACATTTTGCCATTTTGGTTGCTCCGTCATTTTTTCGTTGCGATGTCATCACAACTTACATTGACGGCCGGAGAGAAAGAAAGAAGAGGATAATTATATAAGGCCCGCCTCGCTCCTTCTTTTCATGCTAGTCTTAAAATTGTGTTGGCTACGCAAAGAGAGTCTGTGAGTAAAAATGGTGAAGGCGTGGTTTTACAACAAGTATGGATCTGTAGATGTCCTTCAATTTGGGGAAATCCCACTTCCAAGCTTAGGGTTAGGGCAGGTTTTGATTAAAGTTCGTGCAGCTGCTCTCAATCCCGTGGATTTCAAGATACGCCAATATGGCGTCCTGCGCAGTGCCGATGCCCCGTTTCCTGTACACTAAACCTAAACCTGGTTCATTTAGGGTTTCAATGTTGGTTTTACACTCAGTGATTAAAAATAAAATAACATTTTGCCATTTTGGTTGGGCTTTGTTTCGCAGGTGGTGCCTGGGGCTGACGTGGTCGGTGTCGTTGCTGATGTGGGCGACGGCGTGTCGAAGTTTAAAAAGGGCGACGAAGTTTACGGCGACATTCTCCAAACTGCGGAAGGAAACCCTAGGCAGGTGGGTACCTTGGCAGAGTACACGGTGGCAGAAGAGCATCTGTTGGCGCTGAAGCCCACCAATTTGTCTTTCCAGGAAGCTGCCAGTTTGCCGCTTGCGCTCTTAACTGCCCTGCTGGCATTCGACTCTGTTAATTTTGAGAAGGGGCAGAGCGTGTTTATTGTGGGAGGCGCAGGCGGCGTCGGCAGCCTGGCAATCCAGCTGGCAAAGAATGTTTTCGAAGCTTCTAGAATTGTTTCGACTTGCAGCACAGGGAAACTGGAGTTTGTGAAGAGCTTAGGAGCAGATCTGGTGGTGGATTACACCAAGCAGAGCTACGAGCAAGTAGATGAGAAATTCGATTTTGTTTTCGACACCATAGGTAGGGTTTCAATTTCTTATTTTTGTTTGGAAGAATCAGAGAGGGTTTTGACAAAAAAAATTCGGGATCTTGATTGTTTACAGGCGAATCGTTCAAATCTCACGTGGTTGCAAAGGAGGAAGGTAAAATTGTAGACATTGCGTCGTTTCCGCCGCATGCGAGAGCAGCGAATGTGCGTCTGGCGCAGCCACAAGGAAGGAATCTGGAAAGGCTGAGGGAATATATAGAGAGCGGGAAAGTGAAGGCTGTGATCGATCCAAAGAGCCCTTTCGCGTTTTCTGATGTGGTGGAGGCGTACAAACACCTGGAGAGCGGACGAGCCAGAGGAAAGATCGTTATTTTTCCTATTTGAATAAGTGGGGTCTTTTTGGTACATAGTGTACTCTGTAGAATATCATAGAATAAACAAGAGCTCTGATGGAGCTTTAGTCCCTGCCATTTGTAAAAAATGGAGGGTTAAAATATTGTGATGCAGAGAAAAACAGTAAGAAAAGACATACAGCACACTGTGGGCAATGATTTTTTTCTCAAAAACGCCTGTTTTGGGAGGAAAAACTCAGCTTGAGAGGTGTAAAATGGCAGCTCTAATAGCAGTCCTATGCAGTCCTATCTGAGACTGTTAGTTTTACGCAATTTGCATAATCATATTAAGGCCTAATTAAAATCAGTATGTTTGACCTCCACTCGTAGTCATATTGTGCCATTTTTTTCCTTCTTTCAGTTCATGTGTTCAGAAAATATAATTCCAAAAATGCAATGTAAGAAATGACAATTATAAAAAAGACCACGATACAATGTCATGAGAGAAACATTCTGTTTCACAAATTTATTAATTATGAATGTGATTTGTTTGTTCATCGAATACAAATGTAGTATGCATACTTATCAGATAAAAATATTAAACTAACTCTCATTTGAAATAATAGTCATAAAGCCTGAGACATTTACAAGAATATAAGATCATAGACAGATGAGAAGACAAGGATCGAAATATAAAAATATACACTGATGCTGAGCGGAAGGCATAAGCACAAAATGGATAACATAACTGTTTTTTATAGTATAAAAAAAGGCATAAGTACAAAATCATAACATGTTTTCCATCTGTACAAAAATGATTAAATGCTTGTGTTTTTTATAGTATAAGCTGAATTCAAAAGTACAAAAACGATAGCATGTTTTTAATCATATGTTCCAATGTATATGAAAAATGTGGTGGATAATTGTTTGAGCAGTATGTTGACTGTGGTGAGCTGCTGGTGCCAAAGCAAAATTCATTACTGTTTTGAGCTTTAGTTTTCAAAAACCAACAATTTCAGCAAAATTGAAAAAGTTACTATGATCGAATACATTTTGTAAGTGGAAATCAGACTTATATAACATTCTTAAGTGTAGTATTGAAGAAGAAGAGCATAAAGACTACATTAACATTTTATGTTTCCAACCAGTGAATTATCCCATCAGTTGACTCCTTGGCAGGACTAAAGTCTAGAATAACTAAAATACTCAAATGATCTAAATCCTATTGATGTCAATTTACCATGTTTCATACTTTGTCAAAGAAGTTGAAGCATTGAATGTTGTAACTAAGCCTGGGTGTTTTTTTCCCTGTCTAAATACAATAATCACTCCAACTCAAAAGGAATGAAGGTTCCTAGTGATTATTATTTACCACTAGATGCTTAATCTTTTGTTGAACATATGCATAAAAAGTAGAGGCATATTTAGTATACTGTCTATAATATCCATACTATGTTGGTTGCACCATAATCTATAATTTTGCATGGAGATGTCGTGTGGCAAGGCATATTCAGTATACCGTCTATAATTTTTGTTGATGTTTCACTTTCCATTATGTACATATCTTACCCTTAACAATCAACTTCATGCACTCAATCACCTGTATATACATATGATCTATGATTAATTTGATATGATAAATTGTATTCATTATCTTGTGCTTGCATGAGTTTGCTTAAGGCCCGTTTGGTTTCTGGTATTAATCTGGAATAGTCATTATTTAATGCGAAAATAGAGTAATTCGCCATTTGTGGCCATTTTTTAAATTCCCAAATTAGAAAATTAATCCCCATTTTTTAGCCAATGCTTGGATTAATTAATTCGAAAAAAAACCTAGAATTCATTTTCTATTCCAAAATAAATTATTCATGGATTCGAAATAAGCTATTCATGGATTCAAGGAAAAGCTCAATTGGCCTTCAAACTTCTCGGCAACACCTCTTTTGCTCCCTGCCTGATTAGATTCCAGCAAATGCTCACATTTTTGGGTCTTCAACCTTATCTTGTTCAACTATGTTTCAACGACACATCTGAGTTTGTCTTGAATCCATGCCTATGTGCCAGTATACAGACCAAGAAAGACTGGATTGAGAAAGTTGGAACAACTACATTGGACACGACCTGCAGAGGGGATCTCTCTGCAATCTCTGCCTGCCATACATGCCATGACAGCGACGAAGTGGTTCCACTAATAAATTTGGCTGCAAATTGCGATGGCTATGTGTCGCAATTGCGACTGCTATGTGTTGCAATTGTGACAGTCATAGACGTCGCCATTTTTTAGTCACAAAATACGACATCTTCTCCTTGTCATCGCAATTGCGACTCCTTTCCATCGCAATGCGAACCCTTCATTGTGACAGCAACCCTGTCACAAATCTTCGTGTAGCTGTCGCAATTGCGATGGCCTTAACTGTGACCACTGACGGTTTGTCACATGGTCGCATGGGCTCGGAAGAGCCCATGCGCTCATGCGACCAACCGCAAGATGTTAACCACTAACCGTCGCAATTGCGACGGCCTTAACTATGACCGCTGACGGTTTGTCGCATGGTCGCATGGGCTTAGAAGAGCCCATGCGATCATGCGACCAACCGTAAGATGTTAACCACTGACCGTCGTAATTGCGACGACCACTCCAAGAATTGCGACTGGGTTGTATCGGCGATGTCCCAATTGCCATTGCCGATACAACAACCCCGTCGCAATTACACATTTAAAACTTGGCCGCTAGAGGCTTGTCACATGGTCGCATGCAGTTAGGAAGCCGCATGCGATCATGCGACAAGCATGAAACCGCACCACAAGAAGTGTCCAAAAAAGCGCAAAAACCTCAAGATGCATCTAAAGCATAAAGCCCAATGCAAGAAAATGAAGGAAAGAGCTATATATTTCTAAGTTGATGATAATGCCCTCATTAGAAAGATTATGAAACAATAAGACTGTGGGATGGAATGCAAAAAATGAAGCAACGACACAAAAAGAAACATCAACTGAATTATTTTTCCAATCACTTAATAGTTTCCTATGTGTAAGGCACCAATTGGCAATGGTCAAATATAACCTACCATTTGCCACACATTCTTTAAATTTGCAAAAAATTATCGCAATCAAATGTAAATTATAATTAACATATGGTAATTCACTTCACATGCTTAAAAATTGTAATTATGAATCGTACTAAAATTAAATGCATAAGAGACATATTGCAACTCACTAGACATATTTAAATATCTTAACATTAAGAACATGGTATATCTGGCTAACAATAGAGCCTCTCTATTATACTTTTTGTATTTCCAAACTTTATATATATATATATATATATATATATATATATATATATATATATATATATATATATATATATATATATATATATATATATATATATATATATATATATATATAACAACCAAATCACTGTCTATCTATCTAAGAAAGGCTAGCAATAATATTACACATGTAATCTGTAGTAAATTTTTTTTCAATTGTTGACAGGAATTACCATATAGGAAAATTATTGATTTGTATAACTCCATGTATCTACAGTGTATGTAGAAGTTATAATTACTGACACGTGCGCTCTTTACCAAGAATGCCTCATTGAAGAGTTGCCTCTTGGGACACAAAGATTGAAGATTAAGCACACAAATTGTGAGAAAGGATGTATATAAACTATGATCAAATGCATTTGGAAGGCATGAAGCCGAATTCCAAAACCTCCCCCAATATCCTTAATTCCAGCCTATACAAAATGGGGGTTTTGGAATAGAGTTTGACAGTCCATCAAAACATAACGGAGAGGTAATCTATGAGATGTTGTAGTCACACTGCCTTGGTATACATTTGTGGATTATGATCAGATTGTCAGCAAGACCTGTAGAGAAATTGGGTTTATTTCAGACAATGTGGATCTTGATGTAGACAAATGCACTGTGTGTAGTGACAGTGACTGCTCCTCCTGAGCCCAAATTATTGTCATCTGGCTTAATGATGAATTGAAAATGGGTATTAAAACTTACAACGGCCCCTGAAGACCTGTTTCAATATTCAATCCTCCAACGGTTTGTTTCGTCTCTGATGCATGCTTATCCTATCCACCCACTGCTGACATGCTAAGTCAGTGAATAGATATTTTGGATTTTGCCATGGTGTTGTCATTGGAACATTTGCAAACAATAAATATTTCACCTATTCCCTTTTGAATAGACGGCAAGGATTGTTTCAATGGCAGTCATTGCCTATTCAGCTAGCTGCAACCGTCAGATTCACTAAAGAGGTCGAGGCTTTTCATATAGAAATGCCTACGACATAAAAATAAAATTGATTTTAATGCGGTAGTTGTGGTTGGAAAATGGACTGGTCGCATGATCGCATGAATAAAATAACAACCATGCGATCATGCGACAAGGCAAAAAAAAAGGGAATCTACGTACGCCAACAGCGTAGATGTGACAACGTAAGCTCGATAAGTGAAGGTTTAATTATTAAATACTATATCATGCACCAATGACAGAGCGGTCGCATGATCGCAAGGAATAAAAAAATGCTATGTGATCATGCGACAATGAAGCTTGAGTAGGAGAGAGAAAGTCAATGAAAAAGGAGACTAAACAGATGCGCTTTGCTGGGACCCACGAATGCCAATGGTGCAGTCCATGTGTGCTAATGATAGAGCGGTCACATGATCGCAAGAAATAAAATAATACCATGCGATCATGCAAAAATGTGTTCTGCCAAGACCCACATACGCCAATAGCACAAGTGCGACGATGAGGTGGAATGATTATTAAATATAATATTACTCATTTTGAAAATGTCACGCGCCAATGAATAGAGCAGTCGCATGATCGCAAGAGGTAAAACAAGACCATGCGCTCATGCGACAACATAAGCCAGGCAGATGAAAGTTTTTTAAATGTTACATTAGTTCTTTTGGAGCGGTCGCATGATCGCAAGAGGTAAAAAAGTATCATGCGATCATGCGACAATGGAAGCTCGGGTGGATATCGTGAGAAGCTCAAATTTGCATCCAATGTTGCTGAAAAGTGCTTGAAAGATGGAAAATCATTTGACTAAGCTTATGCACTATTGAATCCTGTAATTCACTGAAAGTGCTGTCAGGAACTCTCAGAGCTGATAACAAAGTAATGATCTGCCTGTTAAGAAAGCAGGGCTGGAAACGTGTCCAAGTGATAATTTCTAGCATATCATGTTGAGATTCAAACTTTTTCATGCTGGGCCTCAAAGAAAGCTTATATGTGCTTCTAGGTTCCGCTTCCCAAGTTGCAACAACACCTTTGAAGCCACCATATCGAATCTGATAGGCTGAGGGGGGATTGACAATCAACTTCAATTTTTGAGAAACCTCCATGGAAAGATCTAGAGTGATCTTTCCTACACCATCAGAAAATTTATAATCATTCCTTTCAATGTCATGAAAGTCTTCTTCAAGTTGATCCCCTGGAACCTGAACTGAGCAATATGTGGATGAGAAGCACTGACCCATTCAAGCAGCATGCTTGTAGACATTATTTTCTAGATAAAATCGTGCCAGTTACTTGAAGAAATAACATTCAGTGTTCACATTATAAATAGCTTTCCTACCATTTCTTCATAAAATAAGAACATTGATAGTAGATGAGTTAGATCCAATTTTGGTGATTTGCCATGTTTCAAATTTGGGTATGATTTAGATTTGATTTGTATTTTGCTGTTATAGAAATGTTTTGAGGTTTGACATCAATGCCAAAGGGGGAGATTGTTGGCAATTTGTCATTGATGTCAGATAATCTTGTGGAGTCACTTTTCTTTCTGATTATGATAATGAGAATGTTTTGTGAAGATTTCTTTAGACACACACATATCATATTAACAGTGACAAGTATTATACTGTTTGAGATGTATCTATTATAAAACTTGTACATGATAAGTGTGTTGATGTATTGGTGATACTCAAACTTAACAACTCAAGGCTTATTGATGATCAAGTTAAACAAAGGCCCATCAACGTCTACATACTGAGATAAAACAACACACATCCATCAATGATCATCCTTGATCATTTGACCCATTGGTCTATAACTTCAATAACAAAATCTCAAAACCCAGCTACTCAATTAGGTCTCACAAATTAGGTTCTTTTGCTTTGATTGTCATAGTGGTTGTCAAGTTGACAAACATAGTTGTCAATCTTGACAACATTTTGACAACTTTTTAAATGCAATTTTTGCAAGTTTTAGAGTGTATAGGTAGTTATTACAGCAAGAAGACAAGAAGATAGTATGGTGGAGGCAAGAATGGGCATCTTACCTTGAACAAGATCACAGTCACAAGTTGGAGGACAGAGACACTATAGTTGCAAAGATGGAGTAGTCAATACTATGACAACATTGAACAAGCCTTTGAAGGAGTCTTTGAACGATACCTACATTATAGAAAGAAAAGTATAAATTAGACAAAATAGAGAAATATTTAGTATCTTATTGATAGTCATGCCCCCCTTCAATGTGACCATTCTCCCTACAATGTCTCTTAACTGTTTTGATTAGCAGTCTTCTACGGTTTAAGCCCTTACAAATTTTGTAGGGACAATAACATTTTCCATCACCTTTTCTTTTCAAGTTAGACCACAATCTAGCGATTGTCTCCCTATTTTGTTCTTCACTTATATTATCTGACATGATCGTTCTTTGCAGGAAGCAAAAATCGGGCTATGAAAACTTCGGTCTACAACTTTCACAAACTAAGCAAAACTGTCGAAAGAACACAAATCTTCTTAGACCTAGTTAAATACTTTAATATTTTAAAAATACTTTCTTTGACTTTATTCCTAAGACATTTAACCCAATCACCTTTTATAACATTCAGTCAATTGCTCTAGGCAAATTTGTGGATAAGATTATTTGTAAAACTTTGACCAACCACCTGAAGGTTTTATTTCAAGAGACCTTACAACATTAAGCCACTAAAAGCAATTTCAAAAAATATAAGCTAAAAGTCTAGTTAAAATATACATTAGATTAAAAAATATACAATTTTCATACCTGAGCGTGCGGCTATAACTCATGCAATGGTCTTCTTGCTTAGCTCTAGAAGCTCTCCAGCAATCAAAACATATAAGCTACAAGGCCTAACAACAATTTCAAAACATATAAGCTACAAGGCAAGACATATTACATGACATGGAAAAAGGAACAAAATTTACAAGCTTTAGCAAGACATATTAAATGACAGTGTTGTTACAGGTACAAGTTTTGGTCTATATAATGGTGTAATAAAGTTTTTGGTCTAGTCCTATTTGGTATAGCGTGAGATATCTTTTTTAAGATTGTTGTCATCTCTAACTTTTGGGGTAATGTGCTCACACAATTCCATCTCCGTTTCAAGTTGACTTGTGGAATGTAGGTTTGGTGTATATATAGAAAGTGGCATCAACACATAATAGACGACAATGATATTGATGTGATTTATGATATATGATATATTATAGTGATATATTGATGTGTATAGTGAACTGATATATCTACAATTTAGTAATTGTATAGAATAAATTTGTACTTTAGCATGAACTATATTTCATGCATATGCAGATGCAATTGTAACTCATTCAAATTTGTATTTTACACTCCAATAGTAAGCTGCCTCTCAAATATAATAGCTGGCTTTTGCATTTTGGGTAGTGAGCCCCTTCGACAATGAGCCACCTAACAATGAGTCATCCCAACAGTGAGCCACCTATGCATTCTTGTTGCCTAGATTTTTGAAATGTCAAAATTTAAAAATTCTAAGGCATTTCCATTTTATTCGCAAAAATATATTGGAAACATTAACTTTTTGCAAAAAAAATTCTCAAACCTTAACTTTTTGCGAGTCTCAACTCCCAATCATGAACTTTTGGCGAGAATAATTCCCAAATCCTAACTTTTTGCGAGAATCTTTCCAAAATCTTAACTTTTCCCATTTCTTAACCCCGAACTTTTCGTATCCACTTAACCATTTTGGTTTTGAAAGTTCAATTTCAAGAAATCAACAAGGACGCAAATTTGAATGCTGAGTTTTAACATGGCAATGATGTATCCCTAGCTCGTGGGCTATGCAGTCAAAACACACAGCTCACTGACCTTGGTGCTTGGCCATGAGTTGGCTTAGTTCATCACTTCATGCAACCATGAGCTAGGGCATGACATAATAAATGGACTCAATAGTGCCTCTGCACATATGTAACAGTTTCAACAGTAGCATGAATGCCGCGAGCCACAGTCTATAGCAGTAGATTCAAACCAGCTCCCAACTAAGCACGGACCACATGCATTATGGCGGTAATCAAAGCAGAGAACGAAGCATAAGTAAATAAAGATAAAGATGTCATTCTCAGGTTGCACAATACAGAAGTGATGCTCGAAGTACCTGAGTGAAATATTACAGATTCATATAATATCCAACCAGAAGGTAGCCAAATGCATTCACTATTATCTTTTCTAAAGTTTCCAAATGCAAAGGTTGATGAGAAAAATTCTCATGAGAGTGGTGGCACAATTAGGCTGAGTCCACAATCTCAAATAATCATAGGAGATGAGTACATGGAAATTTACATGGAACAAGAAGCCAAAAATAAGGAGATTGCAGATTTGAAGGCAAGAAAAAAGGAACAGACAGATGAGAGAAAGGCTACTAGACTTATTGAAAGGGACTTGAAGGAACAAAAGAAACTAGAAAATGCAATGAAGAAGCAAAAGAAAGAGCAGTTGTGAATAATACAAAGACAAGAGAAAGAGAAAAAAAGAACAGGTGAAAAGATTGAGGGAATTTGAAAAGGCAAAGAAGGAGCTAGAAAGACAGAGACATTTAAGCAACTCATTAAGTCCTATTCCAAAAAATTCAATTTTGAGACATGATTAACATTTATGCCCCTTCATATTCATCTGTTTCCAACTTTCCAATCAACACTCAGGTTTCTATAGACTAATTGCAAATGCCCATAACACCTTCCAAGGAGAAAACAAATGCAGGATCAAGTTCTGACATTGCAGCCACTGCTATGGATGGTCATTGCCCCATGCTTCCCCCATGGATGGTGTAGTAAAATTTTCCATCAGAACTAGTATGATTATTTGACAAAAAATGTTTTTTTTATATTTTGTAGAAGAAAAACCATTCCCCTATTTACTTATAGAGGTCTCAAAAATTTGTATTTTTTTGTAAGGCGGGTAGATGATTCATCATGCCATGCATTTTGCTCTTCTCATTACAATGTAACTTGAACATTATATTTTGCCAATACAATGCTTGGTCCATATCTATATATTTAAATATTACTCCAAGTTTTTGGTCCAAATATGTATGCATGCTCCATATGTCTATCTATTATGTATCTACTTACATATACATCCAATTTTACACACATGCGTCCATATATATGCACATGTACAAAAATATTAACCAATCTGTTTGTAATATATATACACATGCATGTGTGTGTGTGTGTATATGTATGTATAAATACATGAATATTTATGTCCACACACACACACACACACACACACATATAGGTTAATTATATGCTGTTGAAAATATGTATTATACATGCTATCTTGAAGAAATAGATCAATCAATGTGTGTGTGTGTGTGTGTGTGTGTGTACCAATCTATTTTTTTTGTATGAATCACATTGATTTATCTATTTCTTCAAAGATAGCATGTATAATTCATATTTCCAACAACATATAATTAACCTATATTATTGACCTGTATGTTTGATTAGAATAATTAAATGGAAAAATAAAAAGGAAAAGCAAAATATGAATCTGAATAAAAACAAAATATGAATCCAAATATAACTAAGAATTTATGGGTCATTTCCTTAGTATAGTTTATTAACCTCACCTGAAATTAATATTGGCTTTATCCCCCCTTTATGCACCTTGACAATATTGATTTCGTCCTCCCTTAATGCACCTGGAATCAATAGTGAATTCATATATTACATGCAAAAAATATTACAAGTCAAAGGTGTAATTTCACGAAACTACAATTACAAACTTAATGACTACCTTAAGAACTTGTTTATTCAGCCAATAATATAGCATAAAAAAATCCCATTAACATTTACAACATATTTCATGAAAAATAAGTAAAAACTAATTAACATCCCAACTCCAACAAAAGATTTCTTGCATGGATAACAAATCCATAATGTAGAGAAAACATCATTCCTTCAAAGATGTGTGAATACACACCTTTAAAATATCAATGGGTACACATGCAAAAAACCAGAGTGTTGGTATATTCGAAATTAAGTAATCAATATACTAGAGTTCCAAGAACTAGAGTAAATCATGAACTAATTAATAGTTACCATTTGGTAATTAATCCCAAATTTTGACTGATCAAACATGCAAAAAGTATAGTGTCTAGAATTTTAAGTTTTTGAGAGATTTTATGATTTAGCCTATAGTTTGAAGTACTCCAAACACTTCAATCTAGATGGTAATAAAAACCAAAATAGGGATAAGAAATGTGTTTATTATGACAAGAATAAGGGACATAGAACCTAGTAAGTAAATCAAAGAAGTGCTCATAAAAAATTACTGTAAAATCAAGATTAAGACTCAGTTGTCTGAACTTTATTGGGAGTACTTGTCAAGTCCATCAAAGGTGGTGGTTTTTTTGGTTGGGGTTTTTTGTGCTTTTGTTGACTATACTAAAAATGTACTGCTTTGTGCATAATTGTGAGGTAGAGCCCTATCTAAAGAGCTAACGCTTGCAAGCATTTCAGGGCCTTTGGCTAGCTTGCAATCTCACTACCCATAAAAGTGCCACCAATGATAAATTCAAGAAGAGTTTGTAGGCTTATGCCATAAAAGATTTATGAGTTTTTAGGATTATACATCATAAAACATCTGTTAATTTATGGGATTATACACTATATAAAATAAAATCCATTTTGGTAGAAGTGAATTTGAAAACCAAATTTGTGGGGTTGTGGGAGAGGGGAAAAATGAAGAAGACATAAATCCTTAACAAAATGACATCATGTCCCACAACAGTTCAATGATATAAAATGGTGCCAGAATATGAATTGTAACTCAAAAACTTGTTGACCCATTGATCTGATCAGATGCATTATGAAACACAATTTAAAAAATCTCCACCTCCGTATACATATCAAAATGAATCTGCTACAGAAAATATGCGGTTATAATTTCATTGTAAAAAATGAATTTCATCTCATTCTACCCTGTGGGAGAGAGTCTCCATTAGCAACATGATTGTCCATGCCTTGTAAAATCCCTTTACCTGTTTATGATTCTACAAGCTGGGTTATCTTAGAACCTGAATATGCAATTCAATTTAATGGACCAGTGAGTAGAATAAAGTATAAAGCAGTGATTGATGGGCAAAATTGTATAGGCAGGAAAAGTTCTTTCAATATGACCAGTAGTTCAGTTTGGGTTGAACTGTTGGTCACTTAGATTGTAGATTGTTGAATAAGGAGGAGCAGTGCATCAATTTCAATGCCATGATGACTTGCTTAACAAAATGGCATCCTATCCCACAACAGTTCAATGATATAAAATGGTGCTAGAGTATGAATTGTAACTCAAAAACTTGTTGACCCATTGATATGATCAGATGCATTATGAAACAAAATTTATGAAAACTTGCCTCCGTATACATATCAAAATGAATCTTCTAAAGAAAATACACAACAATAGACATGAGCATACCTACAATTGTCACATAGCATACATGATATCTCGTAAGACTGCACAATACAGTTCTAGGGGATCCGAGCAAGTGGGTTTTAAAGATATCTCCTCCATGGGCCTTCATCCTCCGCTCCAAAAATTCATGAAATGCATTGGCCCTTTGGAAAGCTAGAAATAGTAGACTCTCACCTAGTAGCGGCCAGCCAAAACTACCCGATGGTAAATTAGGGTTTGAAGAAGGGTTTCTGAGAAGAAATAACAGAAACATTTTTCTTGTTAAACGAGATCATGTTGCATATCCTTAAATATAAGGTTTGCATGATAAAGGGAAGAGAGGGTGACACAAAACAAGGAGGAAGTGAAGTTTAAAATCATACCTTTCTTGGCCTTTTGGATTCTGAATGTACAATCTAGTAGATCCCTTTTGCCGCAGAGATGCCTAGCCGCAGAGATCTCCTCATCCAACAGCTGCAAAAATCCCTCTCGGTGCTATTATAGAAATGACCAGCGTTTTCTTTTCTTTTTTTTTTATTATATCCCGTTAACGTCACAATTGCGACGTTGTCGGGGTATAATTGAAAAAAAAAAGCCAAAAAGACATAACAATTTCACCCCAAATGTAGTAGTGTTCACACGCAACTGCTGGAAATGATAAAAGAGGTAACAATGGAAATAAGCACCCAGTCTTACCATTTTTTGTGCATGTATGCTATTGGCGTGGTCAATGAATTTGGGCCTACGAATAGAGGAGCTATGGGGTGTATTCTCTGCATGCCCTTCATGCACACAAAACCCACATCTTGCAGGCAAATCATGTTATACGGTTGTTATTTCACAATTCAGTACATCTACTAATATATTTTTTAAATATGGTATTTTTATTTAAAAAAGAATTGTTGCTCTATTCTAACAATAACCATTATTAATCAACTATAAAATGAAAAATACTTATTATTACAAATAATTATAACAATTCAATAATTATCTATAATTAAAAAAGTAAAAGAGTTAAATTACTTTAATTAAATCCTCTTTGAGTGGAAACTCTTTGAAAAACCCCATTGGGATCGCTTTAAACAACATTTGAACATTTTTAACCCCCTTGAAGGCCTTAAATTTGAGACTTCTGGTCTCTGGTATACTTGGTGCAACTTCCAACAAGGGCCTAACCGCATTTACTCTAGACTTGACTAGTTTTATGTTAACACGAATCACTTCTCCTTCTCTCCCAATCATCTAGGTTGTCCTGTTTTTGCCACCCCCTCTACCCTATTCGTTCATCTCCCCATCATAGCCAATATTAACATTAGGAATTCTATTTTTGTTTGTAATCCCTGCAATAAGAAGCTTATCCTTAATTCCTCCTTACTGAAGGACCAAGATGTTCTTACCGGTATTAGGATGGTCAGATACTTTAACTTGTTTACTCAATTTCCCTCCCACACTGCTTGTTGAAATATGAATGTGACCTCCTGGAAAAAAGTTTTTCAAACTCTTGGGCAAAAGAAGGCTAAAGATTATAGGTTTCAAGAAAACCTCCTCAATGAATGCCTTCACCTTGCTGAATGGGAAATCCAATTGAATCCTACTTCCCCTAATCTTATTGAACATGTCTCTCAAGCCAGGGATTCCCTTAGGAAACATCAACAAGTCAAAGTTAGGGGATCCTTCATTAGAGCTTGCAACCACTGGCTCCAATATGGGGACAAAGGTTCCAAACTTTTCTTCAATCTCTTGAAGCATAAACAGAGTAGAGAAAGGATTGATAGGATCGTCGTTGAAGTTAAGGAACTTCTCAACATTAATGATATTACTGATGCCTTTGAAATGTTCTACAGAACGCTGTTTACCTCATAGGATAATGAAGCCTCTAAAGATATGAGGGATAAATGCAAGAACATTATCCCTAATAGGATCTCTGAAGTGGATGCCCTCCTGCTCAAGACCAGGGTTTCCCTCCAAGAAATTACTGATGCCATTACTGCGCTTAAAGATAATAAAGCCCCTGGCTCGGATGGCCTTCCTGTTGAATTTTATAAGGCTAATATTGATTGGGTTGCTAAAGATCTTTATGACCTTTATACAAAAGCCTTTGACTCTTGTACCCTTGGGAATTCCATCAATATGGGCATTGTTAAACTTATCCCAAAAGATGGAGATAAAGCTCTCATTAAAAATTGGCGTCCCATTACGCTCCTCAATATCTCCTCTATAATTCTTGCTAAAGTCCTTGCTTCTTGACTTGTTAATATCCTCCCCAAGTTTATTTGTTCCACAAAAATTGGTTTCATCAAGGGTAGATACATCCTTGAGAACCGAGCATTACCAATTGAGAAACTATGGAATGGGCCAAGTCCTCCAACCAGGATGCTGCCATGTTTCTCCTCGATTTTGAGAAAGCTTACGATAGAGTGGAATGGGATTTCATTCTCACTATGCTCAATGCCTTTGGTTTCCCTAATGAATTTTGTAGATATGTCAAAGTCCTCCTTAAAGATGCTTCTACCCTGGTTGAGGTTAATGGGAATCTCTCTCATCCTATCCCCCTTTCCCGATCTATTAGGAAGGGGTGCCCTCTTGCCCCTGCTCTTTTTGTGATTGCCTCTGATGCCTTATTTTACCTCCTTAGAGATGATACCTTGTCTCCTAAAATTTAGGGCATTACTTTGCCTGATGACTTTGAGTTACTTAATATTTAGTTTGTCGATGACACTTCACTCTTCCTTGAGCTTTCTAGTCATAATATTTATTGCCTTGCTCAAAAGTTGGATATATTTGGGAAAGCTTTAGGTGGTCGCATTTCCAACTCCAAATCCATTCTTCTTGGCTAGAATGAGGAACCCCAGAGTGGCTTCATCAGTTTGGATTCTCTTGGGGAGGACCTAATAAAATTGTTAGATACCTGGGTATACCCTTCTCTATCTCCCCCTCCCTTAAGGATATGTGGTTATGGGTTATGTTATACACTGAATTTGCACCTCTGATCTCAAGCTCTTGTAGTCTTGATAATCCAGTATAACATGGGAATCATCTCAAGGTTGTGGGACCTTTTGCTAACCGAGATGAGACCTCCAGATTCTAGGTTGGTTCCTCTTGGATAATCACCTTGATTTGCTTTTAACAGGAAAGTAAACTTTGAGGGGAAAGGGTTAGAAGGAATGCATGAAAGGGAAATGACATGAAGCAAATGTACCTACTAGGTGATGCACCGAAACTAGGGTTTGGATCTCAATATAGAGGAATATAACCAGTGACAGACTTAGGTCTAGGAGATCACAGCTTACTGAATAGGCTTGCATGAGAATTTCATTAGAGGGCCTAAAAATTAGACACAAATTATGACCTGTAAGCAGACATTCTCTTCAACAAAAGGACACAGGAATGAGACAGAATGACAGGGGCTAAAGGATACCCACAACCTCACTCAGATC
This sequence comes from Chamaecyparis obtusa, assembly GCA_027943335.1. Lineage (NCBI taxonomy): Eukaryota > Viridiplantae > Streptophyta > Pinopsida > Cupressales > Cupressaceae > Chamaecyparis > Chamaecyparis obtusa. Next base: position 349,115 of record BSBK01004753.1, on the reverse strand, counting down.
AAATCAAACACAGTAGTGCACAAATAAGCTGAAAGTAAAGGGGATCAGGAAAAGCTAAGTATCACTGAAAGCATTCATAAATCTCAATCCAATAAGAGACAAGCCAAAAAAAGAAAAGTACAGGGACATAACATGTCACAAAATACTTGGTAGCATTTGTATTATCAATGAGAACTTACAAGATGTGAAAAACTAGAGAGAAAAAATGCTACAAATAGTTCTCCAAGAAAAGACTTTCTCTTTTTACAAAATGTGAATTCTGAGCTCAAAAGCTCCAAAAAAACAATATATACAACCCTGCACGCAGGCAGGAATCAAAAATATCTCAATTAGGGCTACAGAGGTTTAAAATAAAATATCCAACCCTAATTCAATCCAATTTGGCCATAAATGTACATGAAAATATCCCAGCAGATCAGATATATTTTGTTTGCGTGTTCACTTCATGTTTATTCTTGCAAAAATTTGGCCGCCATGACCCATATACCTTCTTGCAACTCGGGCTCGCCATAACTGCAAAAATCTGATACTGTGAGATATTTGAATTTAAAAATTGATAATGGTCAGAGGTGGTGCATAAATTTCCCATCGACGGTCAGTATTCAAAAATTGATCTTACTTTAAAGCATGACTGTCAGATCCTTCCTCTTTACTTGGGCTCGGCACTTGACCGCAAAACTAACTCGGTACTCACCCCAAGTTTCAATTTTCCCCTTGTTGCTGAATCGCTTAACTTTTTAACTAACCCTGGCTTTTCCTGGTGATTACGTGACTAAAGCCACAAAACTGGGTCCACCTTGCCACCTGTCATTCTCTTATTCATTCTTGACTGCTCTGTAAGCATACACCCTGGCAGGCTCTGACACGGTCCCACTGCAAGTTAGATTCCGATCCAACGGTAGTCGCATGATCGCAAAGGCAAGGAATATTCCTTGTGAACATGCAACCACCGTAGATCTCTTTCCCTTTGGTACCCCACTAACACGTCTAAGAAATCTGGTCCCACTAAAAGATAATCCAACTCAACACATGGACCAATGAGAAACGAGCATGTTAGTGAATGAGGACCCACCTGACAAAGGTGTGATAGTGGAATAAAATCAACGATGGGCGCATGATCGTAAAGGCAAGGAATATTCCTTGCGATCATGCGACAACCGTTAGATCTCTTGCTGGGAAGCCTGTTGGGCCCGCTCTGACAGATTGGAACAAGTCATTACCTCTGGCCAATGAGAAACTTCCACATCAGAATACGTGGCACTGGACCCACCAAAGCTTTGAAGCACTACAGAGAAGGAAAGATCAACGGTTGTCACGATTTTGCAAGGCTCTGATAGATCCTTTGCAAAATCATGATAGTTATTGATCATCTCAAACAAGACCCCACAAATTGCCTGTCGCATGAAGTTAACTGATGACTGCAAACTGCCACCACCGAAACTGTTGACGGTTTTTCACATGATCGCATGTGGCCAGGAAGGCCCATGCGATCATGTGACCAATCGTAAGGTGTTAGTCACCGACCACCACCTCGCTGTTCGCTTGATTGCTTACCATTTGTCGCATGATCGCATGCGGCTAGGAAGGCCCATGCGATCATGCGACCAACTGCATGATGCTAACTGATGACCGCTTACCGCTTGTCTCAACTGCCAAAAAAGAATGACAGGGAATTTTTAGGCAACATTTTGGCGACCTCTGCGGGATGTCAGCCTGCTAGACATTTAGACCAGTTGCCTTGACAAAAATCCATTGGGCATGGAGTCATTACTGAACACAAAAATTTGACAAAGGGACAAAACTGGACCAGAAGGACAATTGTGCCCGAGCACTTCTTGAAAAACAGGGAAAAACTAAACTAAAAAGCTGGAAGAAAGCAGGAAAAATATTTACAAGGATTTACAAGAAGGTCCTACAGAGAGGGATTAACCTCAAAGCAAGGCTTCAAGTGGAAACCATTTACTGAGATTGGCAGGGCAGCTCCTTCAAGGGTTGAAAGCTAAAAAGCATTAGATCCTCTGCACTCTGTTATAACAAATGGTCCACCCCAAAAGGAATCAAACTTTGTGTGCTTGCAGGTTTTGACCTGAACTCATCCCATTTGAGAACTACATCTCCAACCTTGAAGTCTCTGACCCTGGCTCTTTTATCAAAGCTTCTCTTTGTTTGACTCTGATGGAATGCCATATCCTACATTGATTTATCTCTTATCTCTTCTAGATCCATCAACTAGGCATATCTGATTCGCATAGGATCACCTTCCTCAAACAAGGCATACTGAGTGGCCAAGTCCAAGGCTCGTAATTTAGTTGAAATAGATAACTTGGCCTCTCTACCATACACCAACATGTATGGGGAATTACCAATGACTTTCTTTGGAGTAATTCTATCCAGCCATAAGGCAGATTTCAATTTAGTATGCCAGTCCCTTTGACTGTCTTGCAGGGTCTTTTTGATTATTCTAATTAGATTCTTATTTGTTGATTCTGCCAAACCATTCCCCTGAGAATAGTAATTGGAACTTGTATTCAGATAAATGCCCTTCTTGACTGCCCACTCTGAGACTTTGAGGCCTGTAAATGCTAATGCATTGTCTGAAACTATAGAATCTGGAATGCCAAATCTATGAATGATGTCATCATAAAAACTTAAAACAGCACTCTCATTAGCTTCTTTTAAAGCAACTGCTTCTATCCACCTAGTGAAATAATTGGTTGCAGTGATTATCCACTTGTGTCTTGCACTAGATGGAGGGTTAATCATGCCAATGAAATCTATACCCCACTTCATGAAGGGCTGCTCTGTTTTGACTGGCTGTAGGGGCAGAGTTGCAAATCTTTCTTTCCCTACAAAAATAGCACATTTGACACATCTTCTAACATAATCATGACTATCTTTGAAGATAGATGGCCAATAGTATCTAGCCCTCATGATCTTAAAAGCTGTAGTCCTAGGAGAGAAATGGCCACCAGAAGCTCCATCATGAAACTCAAATAAGACATCTGCAACCCTTTCTGAATCTATGCATCTTAGAAGGACACCATTGTGATCCTTTTTGAAAAGAATTTCATCTATTAGCACAAAAGGAACATATTGTAGCCTATAATACCTCCTTTTTGCTGAATCTAGGCTTGCAAGACATTGTCCTGTCTTCAAATAATTGATCATATTAGGCAACCAGCTATCTGCCTTGGCTTGCTCTCCTGTAGAATGCACCACCAGAGATGCATCTATATATTCCAATTTCTTTGAACTTCCATCTTCTGCCAAATGCTCACAAAGACCTCTTCCTCTAACCAGCTTGGTAATCTGAATAGCTATGTCATATTCCATCACCTTAGTGATCCAACCAGCTCTTTTTTCATTTAGGTCCTTAGAAAGAAAGAATTCCTTGACACTTAGATGAGTAACCATCAAAAGCACCTTGCTATGAGTCAATAAATGTCTGAATTTTTTGAGGCTCTTTACCACAGTAAGAACATGCTTTTCTACAAAAGAGTATCTTTGTTCATACTCTTCTAAACCTTTGCTAAAGAAAGCAATAGGCTGCTCTAATCCTTCAGCATTTTCTTGAGTCAACATTGCAGATATGGCATCATGACCCCCATAAGCATAAAGGATAAAATCCTTACTGAAATTTGGGTTTAGGAGAGCAGGAGCTTCTGTTAAGGCTTCTTTAATATCTTGGAAGTTAACTTTTCCTTTTTTGGTCCAATTGAAGGCTGAACCTTTCCTCAACATGGCTGTCAAAGGCTTGAGTAACTCTGCAATGTTAGGCAAGAATCTGCTAACAAAGTTAATCTTTCCTATGAAAGATTGGAGACCTTTCTTGTGATGTGGTAATGGTAGTTCTAAGATGGCTGCAATTCTCTCAGGATCCACTATAATTCCTTCTTTGGATACTACATATCCCAATAGTTTTCCTTCATGAACTGCAAACACACATTTCTTGGGATTAAGGGATATCCCAAATTCTCTGCATCTTTCAAAAATTCACCTCAAATGTCTGATGTGGTCTACTACATGCTTTGAGTAGACAGTTATGTCATCCAAGTAGACCAGCACAAACCTATACATGAGGCCCTTAAAGGCCATATCCATTGCCTTTTGAAATGTAGCACCTGCATTTGACAAATTGAAGGGCATCTTCTGATATGCCATGGTTCCCCACTTGGTTGTAAATGCAGTCTTATATTGATCCTCTTCTTTCACTAAGATTTGATTGTATCCTAAATAGCCATCCAACAATGAGAATCTCTTGGATCCAGAGACACATTGTAGAATTTGTTCCATAGAGGGTAGTGGATGGCAGTCTTTTAATGAGGCTCTGTTCAAATCTCAAAAATCAACACATAACCTCAACTCCCCATTCTTCTTCCTGACAGGAACAAGGTTGGAAACCCGACTAGTATGTTTGATGGGGTAGATGATGCCACTTTCTATTAGTTTGAGTACTTCCTTATGCATAAGTGGTTCGAGCTTGGGATTAACAGGCCTTTGCTTTTGCCTTACTGGTTTAGCATTAAGCTCCAATTCAATAGTGTGCTGAGAAAGGGTAGGATCAAAACCCTTGAGGTCTCCATACCTCCATGCAAAAACATCACTGAACTCTCTGAACAGTTTAGTGTAAGCTTGCTTTTCTGAATTAGTGTTTGCTTTTCAAAATTGTAGGCTCTTACCTGGTTCCAACTCTAATTCAGCACAATGTTCCTGTTGGACTACCAGGCCAGCTTTATTTTTCTTAACTTCATCATCCTTGTTGAAGATAGTTTCTAAGGTGACAAGACCTTTAGGCATCTTATTAGATCTAAGTTGTATCACTTGATCACCATAGTTCTGTGATAATCTCTTTTGATTGTGCCTTGAAAAGACATCTTCTTCAAACAAGAATTGTAAAATTTGTTCATCATTGTCAAACACTTGCCAATTAATATTATTATTTGGAATTGAAGGTCTAAAAATAATCTTGATCTGCTGCTGATCTGCTCTTTTGAAATGCTATTGGGGATGTCAAACTGAGATCTAATAGCAGCTAACCTATCAGCATTTTGATTTAATTTTCTAAGGATAGCAATGATATTGAAAGCATGGAAATCTTCAATTGCATCCCAAACTCTATGTTTGTATGCTTTCATGACATCATTTTTGGTTGCACTCATCCCTCTTACTTGGCTGACAACAAGTTCATTATCACCATATACTTTTAAAGCTTTAAGCCCTCTTTTCCTAGCCCATTCTAGTCCATTAACCAGACTTTCATACTCTGCAGTGTTGCTGGTGCAGGAAAAGCTGAATCTAAAGGTAGTATAATACTTTTCTCCTTTTGGGGACACTGACATAGCACCTCCACCAGAACCATGTCTACTTCTAGCTCCATCAAAACAAAGTTCCCAGACCTGACTATCCCGATCATCCAAATCAGTGTATTCTTTGAGAAGGCTTGGTTCTATAGCTCCACTTTCTTGAATCAGATAACTCCCCAAACCAAAATCCCAAACAAGACTCTCTTGGATCTCTGAGGTTCTTTCATCTAGGAGAATATTAGGGATACTCTCAATTTTGGTGCTTGCTTCACTAGTGGTTGGGAAATCATTGTCATCAAATATAGGACAATTAGTATTGATGGAGTTAGACACATATGGCTCTATATGATGTATTGCTAAGGTTTCTGATTTAATGGTGACTTTGGTAACATACCTTGTATGAAAGAGCATGTGAGACTAGTTGGAAGAAAGATAACCTCCTATCTTGGCTGTGAACTCTCTTGAGAGACATATGGAAAACAATGCAAGGAGATCTATGATATATATGTCAAGGAGAATGGAAAAATTAGGACTAGCATGGAGAATTAGACTGGTATCCTTGACCACACCTATAGTACTGATTGAGGATCCATCAAGTTGTGTAACCTTCTTTTGGAAGGGTTCATATTTAACTCCTAATTGATCAACCACTTTCTTGGGCATTACAGTGCTAGTAGCTCCACTATCTACCATACAATTATGCACTAAAGATTTCCCAATAATTAAAGATACATAAAAGGGAGGTGGTTTTAAATTCCTACCTTGCATGGTATTGGCCTTGGAGTTGCTAGTTGGAGTCTCCTTTTCTTGATCAGTGTTGACCAACACTAGTTTTGCAGTCTCTTTTGCAGGTTGAGGATTTGCTGCCTCTCTCATGGCCTTCTCCAAAATTTTAGGTTGTCCTGGAATAGACAGAGAATCCCACATAGACATGGTGACATTCACCTTCTTCATGTTGTCTACAATATTGTAAGGTGCCATAGTGTGTACCCTTTGTTGTGCTTTTGCTATGATGGGTTCTGGCTCTTTTGGAACTTGGCCCTCTTTGCTTGTGTTGACAGGGACCTCCTTGGATGTGATAGGGGCAGTTTGCTATAGTGGCTCTACAGATGTAGTGGCCTTAGTACTAGAATCTGCTCTCTCCATGTCTTGGGCTCTTCTTTTTGCTCTTGTGTAGGCAACAAAAGAAGCTTCATCATTGACTCCATTGAAATCTGGTTGCTCCCAATTGAAAAGAGCAGTCTCATTCTCTTGTGTTTCTTGTTGAGGAGCTGTCCCACTAGAAGGAGCTTCTGTTTGAGCTTGTGAAGCATTTTGAACCATTAGTGCTTGGTTCATCCATCCATTAGAACACGTAGCCTGATTGTGGGGTTGATTGCAAGGGAAACACCATTCATTATCCATGGCCATATTGTTTTGACTAGGAACCATATCCCCGAATGGATTTACAGAATTAAGAGGTGCAGGGTTATATGGTTGGAATGGTCTTGGACTAAATTTTTGTCTTTGCCCTTGATAGCCTCCTTGGTATGGTGGCCTATTTTGTTGATAAGGCTGTCCTTGATTTTGGTATTGTTGATTAGGACTTTGGTCTTGTGATTGGAAGGGTGGCCTGATGCCTTGGTTTTGTTTCTTCAAGTTTGTGACCTCTTTGGTTAGAGTCTGCAGCAAGTTTGTCATTTCTTGTATACTAGTTTGCTGACTACTCTTCACCTCTTGCAACTCTTGGGAGAAATTTGTTGCAACATGCTCCTGACCATTGGTACTAGCTTGAGGTGCTGAAATTATGGAAATAGGGGTAAATGGGGGTACTTGTGCAGGTGCAATGGGTTGACGACTAGGAAAGATAGGCATGGGAGGCCTTCTTTGTATCATGCCTACTTGGATCAAACAATTTTCAGCCCTGATAGTAGTGTCAAAAGCTTGGGGTAAAGTGGTACCACCCATAGACTGGATCATGATAGAAATTTGGCTATTTAGACTTTGCAAGTAGTACAGGAAGGCATGGTCAGCTGATGGCCTTACAGAGACTGGGATTCTATTCCATGTTTTAAGGAACCTACTATTGTAATCTATCATTTTCTCTTGAGGGTCTCTCTTTATAGTTGTTAATTGCTCAACTAGAGACAAATTATCTGATTTATCCTCAAAATGCTTGCTTAATGCATCTCCTAATTCATCCCATGAAGTAATAGAACCAACAGTTAAAGTTCTAAACCACTCTAGAGCCTTACCTTTCAGAGACGCTGCTAATAATTTGGTGGCCACATCCTCTTGAGTGATGTTGTGTTTGCTGCAAATGGTGGTCACATCTCTTATGTGCTCAAAGGCTATTGTCTGTCCCTCCCCTGTGAAATCAGGTATACTCTTTAATGCCACCAAGGGCACATCATGATCCACTACAAAATTTAATGGGCTCCCCTAATTGAAAGGTGCAAAGGAAAAATTTCTAGCCATTGTAGGAGGTGTAATCTGAAGATCAACAACTATATGAGCTGTATTTGCTAGATTTGGATCTTCTTCTTCTTCTAGATCTCTAGTCAAAGATCTGCCTCTTCTTCTGAAATGAAAGAGGAGAGGTCTCCTCTTTGAAGCATCAGGAGGTGTAGATTGGACTCTTCTTGCAGGAGATCTTCTCTGAGTTGACCTACCTTTGTAGCTTCTTTTCGAGGGCAACTCTGAAAATTTAGCAGGCTTTGAGCTTCTAGTCTCAATCTTTCTCATAAACCTTAAACAAGGTTAGCCTGAATCTTTGAAACCAGTGGAGTCGCCAGATATACTTGATAGAACAACCTCTAAAGGTCTGTATTATGCAATCTGCATATCAGAGATGACACAATCTTCAACAACTAAACTTCTTTGCTGTCCCACCGGGCGTGCCAAAAATTGTTATACACTGAATTTGCGCCTCTGATCTCAAGCTCTTGTAGTCTTGATAATCCAGTATAACATGGGAATCATCTCAAGGTTGTGGGACCTTTTGCTAACCGAGATGAGACCTCCAGATTCTAGGTTGGTTCCTCTTGGATAATCACCTTGATTTTCTTTTAACAGGAAAGTAAACTTTGAGGGGAAAGGGTTAGAAGGAATGCACGAAAGGGAAATGACATGAAGCAAATGTACCTACTAGGTGATGCACCGAAACTAGGGTTTGGATCTCAGTATAGAGGAATGAAACCAGTGACAGACTTAGGTCTAGGAGATCACAACTTACTGAATAGGCTTGCATGAGTATTTCATTAGAGGGCCTAAAAATTAGACACAAATTATGACCTGCAAGTAGACATTCTCTTCAACAAAAGGACACAGGAATGAGACAGAATGACAGGGGCTGAAGGATACCCACAACCTCACTTAGATCAAATCAAACACAGTAGTGCACAAATAAGCTAAAAGTAAAGGGGATCAGGAAAAGCTAAGTATCACTGAAAGCATTCATAAACCTCAATCCAATAAGAGACAAGCCAAAAAAAGAAAAGTACAGGGACATAACATGTCACATAATACTTTGCAGCATTTGTATTATCAATGAGAACTTACAAGATGTGAAAAACCAGAGAGCAAAAATGCTACAGATAGTTCTCCAAGAAAAGACTTTCTCTTTTTACAAAATGTGAATTTTGAGCTCAAAAGCTCCAAAAAAACAATATATACAACCTTGCACGCAGGCAGGAATCAAAAATATCTCAATTAGGGCTACAGAGGTTTACAATAAAATATCCAACCCTAATTCAATCCAATCTAGCCATAAATGTACATGAAAATATCCCAGCAGATCAGATATATTTTGTTTGCATGTTCACTTCATGTTTATTCCTACAAAAATCTCGCCGCCATGATCCATCTACCTTCCTATAACTTGGGCTCGCCATAACTGCAAAAATCTGATACTGTGAGATATTTGAATTTAAAAATTGATAACGGTCAGAGGTGGCGCATAAATTTCCCATCGACGATTAGTATTCAAAAATTGATCTTACTTGAAAGCATGACCGTCAGATCCTTCCTCTTTACCCGGGCTTGACACTTGACTGCAAAACTAACTCGGTACTCACCCCAAGTTTCAATTTTCCCCTTGTCGCTGAATCGCTTAACTTTTTAACTAACCCTAGCTTTTCCTGGTGATTACGTGACTAAAGCCACAAAACTGGGTCCACCTTGCCACCTATCATTCTCTTATTCATTCTTGACTACTCTATAAGCATACACCTTGGCGGGCTCTAACACGGTCCCACTACAACTTAGATTCTGATCCAACGGTAGTCGCATGATCGCAAAGGCAAGGAATATTCCTTGCGAACACTTGACCACCGTAGATCTCTTTCCCTTTGGTACCCCACTAACACGTCTAAGAAATCTGGTCCCACTAAAAGATAATCCAACTCAGCACATGGACCAATGAGAAACAAGCATGTCAGCGAATGAGGACCCACCTGAAAAAGGTGTGACAGTGGAATAAAATCAACGGCAGGTGCATGATCGCAAAGGCAAGGAATATTCCTTGCGATCATGTGACAACCATTAGATCTCTTGCTAGGAAGTCTACTAGGCCCGCTCTGACAGATTGGAACAAGTCATTACCTCTGGCCAATGAGAAACTTCCACATCAGAATACGTGGCACTGGACCCACCAAAGCTTTGAAGTAGTGCAGAGAAGGAAAGATCAACAGTTGTCACGATTTCGCAAGGCTCTGATAGATCCTTTGCAAAATCACGACAGTCGTTGATCATCTCAAACGGGACCCCACAAACTGCCTGTCGCATGATGTTAATTGATGACTGCAAACTGCCACCACCGAAACCGTTGACAGTTTGTCGCATGATCGCATGTGGCCAGGAAGGCCCATGCGATCATGCGACTAACCGTAAGGTGTTAGTCACCGACCGCCACCTTGCTGTTCACCTGATTGCTTACCGTTTGTCGCATGATCTCATGTGGCCAGGAAGGCCCATGCGATCATGCGACCAACTGCGTGATGCTAACTGATGACCGCTTACCGCTTGTCTTGACTATCGATAAAGAATGACAGGGAATTTTTAGGCAACAGGTTAAAGAAAGAATTGAAAAGAAAATCAATAAATGGGATAATAGGGTGCTTTCCCTTGGTGGAAGGGTCCAAGTTTCCCAAAAGATCCTCTCTTCTTACATCATATACTACTCTCTGCTTGGATGTTTAGTAATTATCAAGTTTTAGAAATCCAAAAGTTTGCCAGACGATTCTTGTGGTTTGATGGGAAGGGTAAAAGGAAGGCTCACGCTGTCAAATGGAGCTGGTGCCATATTGACAAGAAGCTTGGAGGGCTGGGTCTAAAGGATCTTAGGAAGCAAGGGATATCCCTTGCTACCAAATGGATCTTCCAGACCCTTGAAGGACAAGAGCCCTAGAAGGTGTTGATAAGAATAATATTCAAAATGGTGCTCCCAAACATGCCAAATCTTGGAAAACGCTCCCTTTTTGTGATCTTGTGGCTAGCTCCTTCCCTGTCTCTATCCAGGGTACTTGGGAGCATGTTCGTGGATTTATTTATAATTCTAGATTTGATAATAATAATACCTTGCATGGAGAACGTTTGATATGGTGGAACCTCCTCCACAATGGTAAGCCTCTTGCTTTAACCCAAGGATGTTCTGCTAGATACTGGCATAATAAAGGGATTAAGTGTATTATGGACATTCTAGAAAATGACAATCTTATCAGTTGGCAAACTCTTAGTAATAACTTTAACCTGCCTGACTCTCACAAAAGAACTTATAACATGGTTAAGAATGCCTGTGCTTCCCTTAATCTTCCCCACAGTACTGATGTGGACTCCCATAGGTACCTCTCTTTCCAATGGGATGATGGATCTGTCCTCCCTAAAGTTAAAGCTAAAGACATTTACAAGCATCTCAATCGTGACTCCTCGATCCTTGACCACCTCAAATTCATCTGGTATGTTGATATTAGTCCCCTTGATTGGCAGAAAACTATTGAAAAATTATGGAAGTCCCCCATCCCCCCTAAAATTAAATGCTTCAAATGGAAGCTCATGCTTGATAGACTGCCTATTAGAACTCATCTTGGTGATTTTGACACTTGCCTTGTTTGTAAGATGCCCGAGACTATGAGACACATCTTTTTTTATTGTGCCTTTGCTAGGGAAGTGTGGATGTTGTTTCGAATCTCTATCACTGAACATGCTTGTACTTTTGATATTATTACTGGATTTATACTTGGTCTTAAAAAAGATGCTAACTTGTTTTAGCAAATTCTTTCTTCTTACATCCTTTGGTTTATATGGAAATTTAGAAATGAGGATAAATTTCAAGGTAATGGCAGAGTACTTACTGGTTTTCTTAGAAAACTCATACGTTTCAAAATTATTTCATAGGTTTGTTGTGTGATGAGGCTTGAAAAGGAGAAGTTGCTAAGATTTCTCCAAGATGGTCACGCCACTATGTTCATCTACGAAATGGAAGATGGCTTTGAATGGGCCAGTATTGTGGACAATCAGTTAGCCTTTGATGATGCGCTTAAGAAGCTGATTAAGGAAATCAGGGATACCAGAGGACCTTTTTTTGATAAGGTTGAAATGTTCACTCATATTTTGGGAAGGAAGAGAGTGGTTTGGATGGAGGGTGCTCAAGGGTGGACCTCCTGGATTGAAGACTATAATGACATTCTACTTTAAGAATACCTGGTTTCTTTTTTGTGTTTATACTCATGAAAGCTATCAAATACTTTGATGTTCTATATTATTTTGTAATGTTTTAATTCATTGTGAACTTGGTGGGTAGAGGCTCTGCCTCCCCGCTTCTCGCTCTGTAACTCTCCTTTTTGATCAATTGATTATTAATTCAAAAAAATTAATTATAAAACTTAAGGCAAGTACTGGCCACTACATACACTTGTTAAATTTAGGTAAAGGGTAAGAATTAGAAATAAAGCTACCTTTAATTAAAATTATTTTATTTATTTAGTTTAACTAGCATTAAAATTAGAGAAAAGGTTAGATTTAAGTTCAAAATTAGATTAGACTAATGTTACTATTAGAATTACATAGAATTTACTTTTGGATGTGTTTCTTTATACTTTGAAGAGTTTATTTTTTAAAACTTTGTGTTTCATTTACGTTGAACTATTTTTGTGTACATGTTTGTTCTACAACTCTACACTAACAATTTTTAGTCATTTCGCTTACCATTTTTAAAATACAAATCATAGAATTTGGTTCATATAAAAGTCAAGATGATTCTCGACAAGTAGAGTTTGAAAGACTACAAGTCTGAAAGAGAAGTTGAGGTTACTATGCTTGCCGCAAAGAGGAAATAGTGAGCCATGGACGTATTAAAAAATTAGAACAAAGTCAAATTGCTTCCCAACAAACAACAACTCGAAGATTACAAGATCATATAGCATGTCAATGCTATTATGCTAACCATAAAGAGGAAATAAACACACATAAGTATACTCAAAACTTCTAGTGAAACTAACATTCCAAGATGAACGTACCTAAAAGAAGCCACAAACAAAATATGCAACATTTAACAACAATGCTAACTTCATAACAATTTTAAAAAGGTTTAGACAATGGATATACACACTATCCAAATTACAGAAGTACATAATATGGAGGAAATGCTATCCAGGCATACTCCTTCAATCATCAAATTTCTAATCCTACTTACAAAAGATATTTCAACAAGAAAGGCATACAACAATTCTCATCATCGAACAACATGGATCTAGGAGAACAACCTGTTGCGTTGAAAGACTGACCTAGGTGGAAGAAATGCTCATTGCTATAGTGATGAAGGGTGCTCCCCTTAATACCACAAATGCATAACAGACATAGAGAAACAACAACAATAATATGCAAGAATAGAAAATTGGCTTCTTATTATCTCCACAAATGTGGAATTACAAATTTTTAGAATTACAACATGCAAAGCCACATGGGCATTCCCTTACAATATTCTATAGGACAAAGCCTCGAACTATTACCCAGATCTACTACCCAGAACTATTCTCAACTGCCTAAGACAATAATACAGCCTTCCTTATATAGGCAATTTTCCACCGCCTGGGAAGGTTCCAGAATTTTAGCCAATAAGGCCGACCAAACTTAGAATTATTTTATTTTACATTTTATTACATCATAGTCGGCTCAAGATAACCTTTGAAACCCGAACATAAATTTTGAAGAAAATTATTTTTCGCCATTTCAAGTGGCCCAACTTCTGAAGACCATAAGTCATCACCAGTTGACCCGATCGGCTATTATAACCCCATTTCAAAAATGCCACAAAGTGCTCTACAGGCTTAACTCGCGCAAGCGCCCGTCACCCAAATTTTCAACCTCATCCGAGGCCTCTAAAGCCTTCAAAACCGAGTTCAAAGTTTCTGTACCCTACTGCCAATACCGAAAATCTTCAATATCTTCCAATATACACTTGATCTGGCAATGAAACTTTACTGGCAGACTTATATGACCAAAATGAACCTCCAAGAAAGAAATCAGATCATTCTGAGCACATACGAAAATTACCAAAAATAGTAACTTTCCATAAATAGCAGCTCTGCACAAAATAACCCTTATTGAATATAAAAATAGAAATATTATTATTTTTTGGGTGATGCAAGATTGCTCTTACACCCAGGATGCTCCTGCATCATATAGTGAATCCAATATTGCAAGTTACCCACACTTTTGGAGGATAGTATAGATATAGTGGTCACACAATAAGCTTCATGCAAGATATAAAGAACATTACAAAGGTGCTTCCATGAAGAATACAAGAATTAGATGTGCTCATAGTTTGAAGATTGCATTCATGGGAGCATTACTACAATTGTTACATGGAAATCATGTTAGAAATGCATTGTAATACAAGGTCAATAATGTCCCATGCTACAATGATGTTAGCATAGCTATTAAATATTTAGTAGAAATCATTGAAATAAGAAAAGACATTTCAAGCATGCTTAATACCATTGAAATAGATGAAGACATGGCCATGCAAAATAATGAAATAGACATTGATGAAGATTGAAATAGAAATAACATGACTTTCACATCATCATTTATGTCTAAATTGTTATTTAGATGTCATGAGCTACAAATTATTAAGCAAACACTAGAACTTGAGGACAACATAGACAATGTTATCAATTGGCCTAAAATAGACTCTTCTCTAATAAATGAATACAATGCTGAGAATTCTACTTGATATGTCATTTCTCACTCTCTTCCTAATTGGATCCACACATCACATGTAGTCATGGCTTAGAGAAGTGCAAATCCATGAGTTTTCAAATACACTTGATGAGGCTCCATGACCAAATATTTGGACAATGTTGAGATGTTGTTGCCATTGTTTGCATTCTTATGTGAAAACATTAAAAACCTTCACGTAAGAAATATTAATAGACAAAAATAAATTTTATTTGGTGGCTCATCTCGGCGATTTATCTATTGCTTTTATTTTCTTTCCACCTTTGCTCCACCAAGTTCTCTTGCAAAGATGTTTCTTCTTTGACTATTATTCCCCATAAGAAAAAGAGTCAATCTATTATTGTTTAAAATACACAAAAATTTCCATTGGGTCTACTAGTGGGTCCTAACTCATATTTTCAGTAAGCTATGCTTTGTTGTTTCGTCAGGGACTTTGAGGGTTGTTCCAGCCAGTTTCAACTCTATTGTCTGCTAGATCTTTGTTTGTTGGTTATAGCTTTGGTTGGGTTACGATTTTGATTAGTAAAAAAGATGTAATGGGTCTTCTCTTAGAGTCAAACAACTTCAAAAAATGAAATATGTAGACTTTTCAACTTTATTACAAATTTTTTTGATAAGTAGGAGATATTTTCCACTACAAGTCAAATTGTGATATTGCTCATGAAACATAGGACAATGATTTTGACTTGAAAACTACATAATTGAATCATGATAGCAATATCACACCAAATTATTTTTGTAAATTAATAAATATATTTAAAATTGATTTTTGGAACAAACATTCTCTCGACAATCCATATATTTATGCTACTTGTTATAATATGATGTATTGATATTAAAACATATAAAACATACTGACAATATTTATGTTTTTGTGAGTATAATTTATGTTATGCTTGTATTGTGATTATATTAGACTAATAAATTTTTGTAGACATCTAAAGTTGTCCACATCAACACACTCAAGTTCACCCATCCTAACATTAATTAAAAAAGTCAATTAGTTAATGAACCTTCCTATTTATCCTTTAATTATTAATTAAATAAATATAAATACTTTATTTTGTTAATCCATCCTTCATCCTTATGCCTTACCCATAATTAGATAAATCAATACTTATTTAATTAAATCTAAATATTCACAACATTATCCTAAATGAAGTAAATAATTTGTATTTATTGATTTAATTCATCGCATTTTTCATCTCAATGTAATTAGTTGATTAAATCACATTAATTAACTAATTAATCTTTTTACACTCCCAAATATTATTAATTAATTAATCACATCTAATCTAACTCATCTCTAAAATTCTTTAATGAAATCTTAGCCCTTGATCCTGACTCTTAATTTTCTAACCCTCCATTTAGACGTGTGATTTCTCACACGTGTGAGAAGACACTTGTTGAGTCTCTTTTCCCTATTTGAGCTCTTACACATGTCTCCATCCCTCATCTCCATGTGCTCTTTCACACATGCAAGAGAAGTTGCATGTGTCCATTCCACTTCCCTTGTGTCCTCGCATGTGTGAAAATAAACTTATTCTAGGTCCCTTTTCTCCATGCATCTTCGCACACATGTGAGATGACTAGATCTCCATTCTTGAATTTTATCAAACCAATTCTAGCCCTTCCCATCTCCTTGATCTTCTTCCTCCCAAAGTGTACCATCAAATAGTGTTGCTTGGTGCTTCTTCATCCACTCTAATATCTCATGAATCCTAAACTATTGGTCTTGAAATCAAATATCAACCATCGATTTTTAACTCTCAACTATAAACCAAACCATTTTTGAGTAATTTCATCATCACACTTCATTAAAAAGACATGTTGTCAAACTAAGGAGCAACATATATATACTACTATCAACACAACACCATCAACAACATATTAAGATGATTATTAGGATACCATTGAAGACTTCTCAAAGTTTTGGGTGCACATTCATCTTCTTCTCACTCAAATGGAGGTATACTTGAAAGCAAGGTATAATTTCATTTCTATATTTGTGCCTTTGTTTTCCACTTTGTTTTTTGTCATATACATTTGTGTTTATAAATCATCGTTTAATGACACGTTATAAAAAAAAAACACCAAGTACTATAGATAATGAAATACTTACAAGATATGTTGAGCTCTTAATTAAATCATGACCTAAGAGTATATTTATAACATCATTAACAAAATATTATGATTTCTTGATAAGTATGAGATATTATGATTTCATGAGTAGTAGTCTATAAGAACCATAGATCTCTCATGAGAGTGAATGATACACCACACACATTGAATTTAGGTGATGTTCACATAGGTAAAGCATTATTAGGCCAATAGGTATTCTACAATAGAAACATGGTCAATAAGAAGTCAACATAATTCGTACAAAAAAAAGACTTTAATTTATTTTTTAAACGCAATAATTAGATTTCATTTATTTTTAATTGCTTTTGAAATCTATTGGTTTTTTTTTGGTTTTTTTAAAAAATTTTATATTTAGTAATTTTTAATAAATTTTTGTACCAACCTGGTATATAGAAGGTTATCCCATGGTGTTCTTTCCCATAATTGAGTTGGGTCATATTAATTCTTTCCTATTCTTAAACCAAAGAAAGAGGAACAAAATTCGGTTAAGCACTTGGCTTGTGATCATAAAAGTAGCCAGCTCTTGGGTGAAATGTCAGCCTCGTTGCAATAAAATCCTCTTATGACCATAAATCCTCGTGTCAAGTCAAAGACAGAATTTGTTCGGTGTTGAATTCTTCTCCAACCTCTTTAACTGATCTACTATAATTCACACAGAGAACATGCAGGATAATCTGAATCCCTCCTTAAATAGACACACCATTACAGTTATTTATCATCTCTAAAGTCACAAATATACAATCATCCTCCATAATTATATCACCTACCTGATCTTCTATTTGCATAATTGATTTCAGTTCGCAGAAATCATAAAAGCATTTTCAACAATGCCTGAATTGGAGATTAAGGTAGAAAGGGCAAATGAATTGGTTGTTCCTTCAAAGCCAACGCCCACAGGAACACTCTACCTTTCCAACATTGATCTTTCAGTGGTTTTCCCAGTGGAAACAGTGTATTTTTTCAAGAACAATTGTATTGATTCAAGTGCAGATGATGTGGCAGATGATGATAATTGGTTGTTCCTTAGAACCTCCCTCAAACCTCGGTCTCCACCACAGATCAATTACGCTCACCATGAATACGTCAAGCTCAACGATCTCCCTATACAAACCACATTCACTACCTCGGACACACAATCACATTCTCTTATCTCAATCCCACAAAACAAATCATGCAGAGTTTTTACGTTTACTTCACAGATGCTAAAATGTCTGAAGCAAAAGGCCCTCCAAGACAAAAGCTTGAGCAAGTGCTCCACTTTTGAAGCCATGGTGGCTCATCTATGGCAGGCTAGGACTAAGGCAATTTTCAATGACCCAAAACAGACAAGCATAGTTTTATTTGCAGTGGACATCCGGTCCAGAATGGTTCCTCCCCTGCGCGATGGATTTGTGGGCAATGGAGTTTTATCTGCCATTGCAAGTGCTTCTGTGGAGGAACTCAAGCAGCATAATCTCTCATTTTGTGCTGCAAAGATTCAGAACGCCATAGCTTCCGTGACAGATGATTATGCGAGGTCTGCAATAGATTGGCTTGAGATAACCGTGGAATTCCTGCTGTCATTAATGACAGTTTCTTTTTATCTGCTTGGTGGAAGCTGCCTTTCTATGATTTGGATTTTGGATGGGGGAAGCCTTTGTATGCAGGTCCCGTTGTTAGTGGCACGGCTGAATTTGTTCTTTTGCTCTCCAATGGCTCTCAAGGAGGAGTGAATGTGTGGCTTATGCTCGAACCTCATCAGGTGGATGTATTTGAACGCCATGTTATGGACGTATAACTATGCTTTTATGTATTGCAGGTATAAATAATGACAAGCTTTCCCATGGAAGCTTCAAAAGTGTTGCTCTGGCCACTTAATAGCTTTTAGTAGTGTTATTATTTTTATATACCTTTCTAGGCACTGCCTGTATGACTGTGAAGGGTGACTTAGCGTCTTGCTTCTTTTTATTTTTTTATTTTTTTATTTTGGGTAAGTGTGCATATATTTTAAATTAATAAAATGAATACAAAATACGAAATTTTAATCAATCTTAATATCAGTTTTTTAATTGCAACCAACTTTGGGTTTGATGACTCTACAAATGTCACTCAAAAAGTCTATTGACAAAAAATATAGAAATTGAAATTTTGTAGGATTTTTTTATTATATTTGAGCAAATTCTTTTGGGAGGCATAAAGACAATCTTGTCAAATTGTCTTACAATTATAATGTCTACAGAAATATAACACACACACACACACACATATATATATATGATTGCATATGGATAAACCTATCTTAATATGGATATCCGAGGAATCTCATATGTACCTTGCTATGGGCAAAATAATTAAAGTAAGACAGAATTTTACAAGAACATGGTTGAAAATTGTATATTGTCTATAGATTTATATTATATGCATATGGATAAATCAACTTAATATGAATATTCAACGAATTTCATATGTGTCTTGGGATAGACAAATTAATTAACATAATGGAAGATTGTATTTCACTAAGTTGTTATGGTGCTTCTTCAACAACCATCAAAATATAAGAGGACATGTACTTATATCTTCCATTTGTATCATTTAATTTTATTAAAGATATAAGACTTAATTTATACCTATGACTATTTGTTCCTAATGCCTAACCAAACTAAGCATTATAAATATCTATATATATTTGTTATTATATGGTTCAACATTGTAATGTGTAAAATTCAATGCTATATGTGTCACTTTTGCATTAACCTTTTTTCTAATCTCGCGTCACTTTTTAGCATAAATTGTTTGGACACTATTGCTTAGTGTGACTGTCCATACATAACAATAACATCTTGCGATATTTTATAGTTCAAAGGTCATTTTTGAGAGTTTTTCCACTTACCACCATTTTAGGTAAGTGAAAAGGATCCAAAATTATTTATAACGATTCATCTATCTCTTTCTTTTGCCTCCTCTTCACACTTTTTTTTTTTCACTTACACACAACCTTCAAATATCTCTTGGTTATTGCTCTCTTAATCTCATGTACAACTCCTTACAACTTGTATCAACACTATCATAATATTCCCACAACTCTCTCTCTCTCTCTCTCTCTCTCTCTCTCTCTCTCACACACACACACACACACACACACACACACACACACACACACACACACACACACAAACAAAAAAAAGAAAAAGAAAAAAAAGAGCATTATTTTCCTTCACACACACACAGAAGAACATCATTCTCCTTTCAAGAATTGTTATGCCATGTCATTGGAAATTGGGAAACAATAGTTACACAAAGGCATTAGAAGGGAAGTAGTTAGTTTCAACAACATTGGGAAAGGTTATTGGAAAAAAATTAAAAAAGAACAGAATGAAAAGAAGGAAGATGAATTGGTGTAGGAAAAAAAGAAATGTAGACAAATGGAGATGATCAACAACTTGTAATAAATGGTCCTAATGGACATAGTCACTTGAAATCTACTCCTTCGTAGCATAGAAGATAGTGCATCATTTTTTTTATTGGTTGCTGGATAGTATAAAGTGCAAATTGACTAATTAGAGGATGACAAGGTCTATTAGCTGATTCTGGGTGTTTGGTAATGGGATTGCAAAGTAGTCTAGTTTCTGAGAATTCATTAATGCATTTCTTGATTGTTGAAATTAGTATTGTGCAAATGGAAATAAGATGCATTTATTATTATTATTATGGAACACAGTCCTCTCTCTCTCTCTCTCTCTATATATATATATATATATATATATATATATATATATATATATTCATTATTCCTTTCTCTAATCTTTCTCTCTCAAGTCTCTTTGTCAAGGTCTACATCTTTCCCACCCTACATAGATAACTCTCCCTAGGTCTACTTCCTCTATCTCAATCACCTTCACTCTCCCTCTCTACCCCTCCCTCCCTCCCTCCATATCCCCCTCTCTCTCACCCTCCCCCCCTCTATTTTGTGCACTATAAATATATAATAAATATTTATAAGGTTACTTCAATGTATTGGTTATTTTTAGCATGTACAAAATTAATATTCATTCAAGGAACACGTGCATTTTAAACTGATATCCACTATGTTGTTTCATGCATTGACTAAAAAATGGCCATGGTACTTGGGCTTTGACACCTTTTTATTTCCATAAAAATATCAATTTGAAATGGACATCTTTTCTAAATAGATATCCATTTTTTGGACCATACAAAAAGGAATTAAGAACTATTTTGAGCATTTCAATGGTCCCCACATTCTCTTTGATGTTGAGAATCTCATGTTTGCTATCTAATATTGATGAAATTTAGCTTTATGTGGACTCTTTAACACAAAACTCAAGCTATCAATTATTTTCATGCATCCTTTTACTACTATAATGGGGAGTGGAAGTCATTGTAAATGAAAAGGTAAGAGGAAACCTATAATAGAACAAATTGAAGCTTATAGAGAAAAAGATACAGAGAGACATAGGGAGAAAAGACAAGGTATATATCAAATACTCATCAAGGTGGTCAAGCTTCTTGTCTACTCATAAATGTTATGACAAGTGAAGATGAAATTGAAATTGAAAATGTGGAGCATGATATTAAAATTGAAATTGAAAATGTTGAAATTGATACTTGGAAATGTTCAGTTTGAAAATGAAAATGTTTAGATTGGAAATGAAAATGTTGAGATTGAAAATGAAAATATTGACATCAAAAATAAAAATGGCGAGAACATTTGAACTTAAAATATTGAAGGTTATGTATCACTAATTACATTAGAAGAGAGAAACCTTGTGTAGAAGAAAGAGGTATTTCAAGTCGAACACATTCAAGAACCCCATAATAGTTAGTTGAAATTGATTAGAACATAATTGAAAATCTAGATGGAAAAAGGTCAATACGAATTATTTGGTTGTGGGTTATTTTTTTCCAATAAAATACTTTAGTTCAACACGAATTATTTGGTTGTGGGCTATTTTTTACCAATAAAATAATTTAGTAGTAAGACATTGACCAAACAATACCAAATTTTTGTAAAATTTCTAAAGACACAAAAATGAGATCTTTTCTAGCCAAATTGAAGATTTATGTGAACAAAAAAATAGAGGAAAAACACTATTATTGTAAAAAATCTTTTTGATTCTCTCAATTCTATTGGAAAGATTAGTAAGGAAAGAGATAATATATTTGTCCATAGATTAATCACAACTTCACTAGTCAGACATTATTCAAGATGAAGGCTTTTTTATTGAGGAAAACTTGTCTCGATATGAACCTAAATTATAAAATATTGTCTAGATCACTTGGAAGGAAATTGAGACTATATATTTATCTTCAAAATAATACACAATTTGTTAGTGGGAAGCTTCCATGTTGATAAGAAGCTAACCAATATTGTAAAGGATGAAATTGAACAATTTTGGTGGTCTAATCCAAGAGTATCACTCAACGTGAAGGATGTTTTAAAGTGGAGAATCAAGAAGAAAGAACTCACACCTCATACTAAACGTTTCTTGCAATGTAGAAAAACGACCGTGTATAATCAATTTTTTGAAAAAAAACCCAAATTTGTAAATCTTACAAAGGGCTTTTGAATCTTGGACAAGCTATTTTATTGTGTACCTCTTAAAATTTGTAATGCATGCTATTATAAATACGATGTAGAGTCTTCAATGTATCATGATCTATTATGCTTTATTCCTTCTACTTTGCATAGTAACAAAATACTATAGGAGTGTGGTGCAATGCAACTCCCTAAGTCATTTAGGGACTTGTTAGATTTATTTTAATGTGCTAGAGATGATGGTTTATTTATTTTTATAAAAATGATTCTTTATATGAGAAGTATTTAAAACATAGTGGGTTGTCAAAGTTTCTGTCACACTTTCATGAGGGTAGAAAACATGAATTTGGTAAACAAATGGTAGACAACAAAAGGTATGGGATTGTGAAATATAATTTAAAGAGTGGAGTTGAAGGTTCCATGTGTGACTTAGTAGTAAGAGAAGTGAACATTGCTAATTTTATATCAAAATTTAAGAATTTTTTTCTACAAGTATGCAAGGCATTGACATAGGTCTTAGTGGTAGTTCAAGGTGTGCAAGGACTCTTTTAGAATTGGTACTATTATATCCATGGTCAATTTTATAGAAAGCTACATATTGCAACCACAAATGAGGTACAATCTCAATATTACAATTCTATTCAGGCTTCTACTTTTGCCCACATCACATATAGACGTGTAAACGATAATATAAAAGAGGATAGGAATAAAGTTAGGGAGTTCCATTTTTACATGAGTGATAACGAGTCTAATTCATGAAAGTACATGTAATATTATTTTTAGAATTTTTTGGAACTCTTGTAGGGAAAATATGTTGCAATGGATCAACATCTCATTTGGTTAGATAACTGCATGGGTCTATCAAGAATTCTTGTATGATTTATTGGTTGATTAGAATGAATACAAACATGGGTATACCTCATATTTGAAATTTTATTAAAGTTTGGCATGGAAAAGGGGATCACGATGGAGTAGGTGCATGTATAAAGAGAGATCTAGTTAAGGAACAACTAAAGATTATAGGTGGTGCTACACTTAGTGATGCAAATTCTATTTTTGATATGCGTAGACATATTTGTCACAAGGAGGGACACTTGAGTTAGAAGTGTGTCATTTCTTTTGGTTATTTGATGAAGGAATAGTGCCATATTGAATAGATTGTTAGACTATTAGAGATTCTTCAAATATGCATTCATTCCAAAGCTCAAATTTAAGTGCATGGACTATTTGGACATGAGAGTTGTGTTAGAATTGTACATGTAGAATGATTGGGATAAATATAAGTAGTTCAAGATTCTAGACTGATCTAACAACATGCACTTGATATATTTGTACACATGGACAAGGAAATTTTATGATTTATGATGTATTCTATATTGAATAAAATACAAATATATGATATATGATGTATTTTTACATGATGATATGGAATATATGTGTAACATAAGAAATCAAGATCAAAAGGGAGATCTTATTTTCTATATCAAATTTGGGAGTAAAATGACCTACTAGGCTCAAGAGGACTTAGGTGTTGAGTGAGTGCGATAATCCTTCACTATAATTAAGGGTTGATTAGATAAATGTGATTGAGTAATACAAGATAAAAGGTTATAAGGAAGGAAAATGTGAGTTTCAGGATACAAAGATTTGTATAAATAAAATAGATCAATTATGTAACAAAAACAAAAGCCTAGAGATTGAAAATGACCCATAAATTCAATTTGAAGAGGATATGGAGGGACTATGGTGACTTTTTCAACCATTTCCTAGGACTAGATCAACTAGGTCGACCTATTCCTTGTTGTTTTGATCATTTTCAGTTGCAGACTATCTACAAGGTTCTAAACTTCCCAAATCTGATATGGTGTGAGCGCCACATGTTCCTTGACACAAAAAAGAGGGATAATTTTTTTATTTATGTAGAGAGGCATTTTCATTATTCAAACTCAACCTTGAAATGAAATAAAATAAAGGAAAGCATTCTAACATAGAGAAGAGGTTAGATATGAAACATGAAGTGTCTTATACCTTGGCATCACAAGTGATTCTTTGTTTTTAATCACAAGTGTTGGTGCAATAGCTTGAATCAACACAAAGACCTAAAAGGAAATCATGAAAGACGTTCCTTACAAAAAGGTTTTGGTAGTTTTCCACAATGCTTGATGGAGAGAGAGAATAACAACTTGGAGAATTGAAGACTTGAATGCTTGGATGTGCATGGATGGATGTGCATGATATGATCTTCTTCCTTAATAGTGGAATCCTTTGTCTAACCTTCAATGAGGGAAATAAGTTTGATCCATGGAGAAGATTACCTTTAAAACACCTTAGAATTATTGATGTCTACCTTAGAAATCTTGAGATGTAAATTTGTAGGAGAGAGATTGAATTCCAATTGCATTATGATCAAATAAGGAGATGTGGGTTGGTTATATACCCCTCAAAAATATTTCAGAGTAAAAAAATCAAAGAGGGTCAACAAGGATTTGAATTTCCCTCTTAACAATTGAGCCCAACTCATAGTTCTAATTTTGAAGGGTTCATGGGGGAATATGCTGACTGGGTTGGCCTATCCCCCCCAAAACTAATGAAATTTAATTAGTGAGTCCCACTTGAAGTGGAAATGCTAGAATCAAAAGCAAAATTGGGTCTAGAGTACTAAGAATCAATGTGGGAGCCCATACATGCTAAAATGGGGCCTAATTGAGCATCTAATTATATGTGCTTACAATTTAGGATGGTAAATTTAACTCCCACTTTAGCAGGAGTATGCGTCCACCTCAAGATCATGGTAAAGGAGGAGAGAGAGAGAGAGAGAGAGAGAATCTTGGGAAAAATTCCAAAGAGATAAGAAATCACTAAGTTTAAGGACACCAGCTCCTGAAAAAAGGATCTCAACTTAGATAACCATGTGAAATAGTGCACAAAGAAAAAATAAAAAACATAAAAAAGGGAAAATGGATTAGTACAAAAAATCCAAATCAACTAGTTGAAGAGACCTTGATCGAGAAAATATCTCAAACACTAGTATCATGCTCAAAAATTTATTACAAGAGCACAAGAAATCATATGGAAATGGAAAGAGAATCACAAAAGGTAGGAAAAGACTCTGTGGTCTAACCCACTAGGAAAGATATGAGAGCATGTATGAAGGAGAGAGGGATCAGGAATCCAATGGGCTATTAAGTTACATTATGCTACGTGATCTATGGAAGAAAGGAGGAGAAAAGAGTAGAAAGGATAGAAAGTTGTGTTATGATACTTCCACTCATCCTAAAGTGAGAGTACGAAGAAAAGGTAGAATTGATTGTCTAGAGAAAGTTGTGTTATGCTAGTAAAATCTACCTTGAAAATACAAAGAAATAGGTTAAATAGTCTAGCAAGCTGTGTTATGCTAGTTCAATTCATCTAAGGATAACCAAGTGAAGCATTGTTCACAAGGAAGTATTCCAAAAGAGGATCAATCCTAAGGAAAGCATTGTCTCCAAAGGGATCCACTAAAAAAGATACAAGGAAAGCATTGTCTCCAAGGAAAATGCAAAATAATGCACATGGTGCAAAAGTGAAGGAATTGAGAGTTTAAAAAGATATGTTATGATAGTCAGCCGATCAAAAAGGATAACCAAGCAAAACATTGTACACAAGGAAATCCACCAAAGGAGGATAAATCCTAAGGAAAGAATTATCTCCAAAGAGATCCATTAAGGAGGATTAGGCCTAAGGAAAGCATTGTATCCAAAGGAATTTTCTATATGTACACAAGGAGGCATGTATGCTCCCCTTGTTACGATGAAAACATAAGACTATGGTGGCATCATAAGAAAAAGAGAACAATGATATCTACTTCAAACAACAAAGATATATTCTTAAAGCAATAATATATACTACAACCTTATCAAAGAGGGGAGACTCTTTTTAGCCAAGGAAAAGATAATAGAAAAAGGATATCTTGCAACAAGTGGAAAGAGACCCTTGCAAGGAAGAGATCTTCATTACAAGACATCTACCTACAAGAGAAGTTCTTGAAAAAAATAACATCTTCAAGATGGAGAGGGAGGAGAACAAGAATGTGCCCTTTTAACCTCCCTATTGCAAGGTGAAAAATGGATTAGTGATGAAGGATTCCATACTTGAAGACCCCAAGTAAGGGTATTTTTTAGGATGGATATGATTCTACAAATAGGAAATAGGTTGAGATCAAGGATACACACCTCTTGCATAAGAGAGAGCCCCAAATCAAGTCAAACAATTTTGTATAAGAAAAAAGATGTCACATGATAAACAAACGCCACTCCACCAAGGAAGGTTGATCCTTAGAAAAATATATAAAAATAAAACAACTTGCCCCCCGATTATAGAGGCAAGGGAAAAAATAACACATTATGCATGCTAAGTTAATGATCACTTGCAATACACATACACTTCAAATCTATTAGATTTCCACAATCCATACCAATGCTCTGTATTAGTTTTGGGTTTCGATTGTGTAGAGTTTTTAGTCATCTAATCCAGAAACTGATACAAAACATAGATATACACTTTCCAACAAGCAAGAGATTGTAAACAAGGATACCAATCCTTGGAAAAGAGAAAGGTCCTAAGGCAAGGAAGTGAAAGGAAGGACATCATGTTATAATTGATACTAATGGATCTCTTGGAAAAAGAAGAAAATACATTAAGCACCCTAAGTGAAAGATCATTTATAATAGACACATACTTTGAAGCATGACAAATATTGGTAACAAAGATGAAGTTCTTTGTGTAAAATGATGAATTCCATGCTAGAATGCCATTATAAAAGATACAAAAAATGGGTCCTTTGAAAAAAATGAGAATGAATGAAAGAGAGGAACCTTGTCCCCCAAGAAAAATGATAAGGACATGGATCTATTATGCTACTCACAAAGAAAGATTTAAAAAGTAAAGCATAAAATCATGTGCAAAACTAAAGGCCCCTAATGAATTAAGCCACTAAGATCACATGATGGAGAGAATAATAATAGGCAAAAGGAATGCTAAGGGACATTTTTAATATCAATAAAAAGAATAAGATCCATTGTTAGGAAAATAAGAGATCTATCTACTAAATCTTGAAAAAATTATCTTAATTCAATACAATCAACAAGAGAATGGTTATTGCTATGATAAAAAAAGAAAAAGAAAATCACTATTATGAGCTCTTTGATTCTTTGGAAAATGTTGAAAATGAAATCAACTTTTAGTATCATATATGTCTCAAAACGATTCTCTTGGCCAAAGCCAAATGATCATCAAAAGGAGGTGTAACAACAAATGGGGTTGGTAAAAATAATTCTTAAACAAGGACTTATAGGTTGTGAGTAAGAAGAACCAATCGTATTGAATAATAAAAGATTCATGTTTGTGTTTGCGTAAAATTATTCTGATTTCATTGTCATCTATCTATTTTTCTATTTGTTTTTTATATTTCAACATAATGTGTGTGTTTGGTCAATGCCTCTATTTCAGATATTAAAATAGAAGGGCATGGAGGTACGATTTGTACAATCACTTTGTAGCTCACGCTTTTATTATAGACAAAGAAAAGGAGGGGTAGCTAGATATTACTGTGGATCCTTTGAGCATAGGTTTTGGGTCTTCTTGGACATGAATGCATGTGTCTCACACTATAGTTTCCATAAATTGGATATAAGAAAGTTTTATTCTTGGTCAATGGTACACTTTCTCAAATAGGCAAGAATTTATGTGAGGACTCATCCTAAGTTGGACATAATTTATACTAAAGTTTAGATGGTTAGAGTTATTAGATCAATGTTTAGAATAAAAGGAATTTTACTCAAGGTTGAATGGATGATTTAGAGCATTCGACACTATAGATAAATAAAAAACATTTCAAGTTTTTTTTTTAACTACAATTCATTTTTTGTATCTTGGTAGGGATTGAAAAATGGGCAAGAGAGGGAGTGGAGGTAGAGTTTTAAAAATTAGGGTTTGCAGTCGTTGCAAGGGAGCTCTTGGGGAGGCCTCTAATGATGTAGATTGTGAGTATGAAGCTGATGAAAATGAGGAAGATGATTTTGATGATCAGATTTCAGAAGTGTTTTCTTCCTTGGTGGTCTTTGGTCTCGTGTGGGTATTTTTGGTGGCTTTTTGTGTGGCAAAGGTCTATCTTTTTGAGCCCCCAAATTTTGGTGTTTCCACTCATTTTTGGGGCAGTTTGTTTGTGTGGCATGGAGTTCCCAACTTTATGGTCTTTCTTTCCAGTTCTTGTGGCAGGTCTACGGTCTCTTGTGCCCTTTGGAAGTTTCTTTGGAGACTTTGGTTTGGGTGATGCATTGCACTAGGCTTTGCACGGTTCTTCATGTTCCTTGCTTCCTGCCAGTATCTCCCATCTTTCTCCACCCTACTTTGTATAGTTTGGTGTTGGGCTTGGTTTCTCTAGATTGGGAGTTTTGATCCTGTTGATGACAGTGGCTTTGGGGGATGTGGTGACTATGACTCTCCCATGTTTCCCTTTGTCTTTTGTTCATTGGGGATCATTTTTTTCTTGTTGATGGAGAAGTTTGGACTCCTCTACCTCATTTATTTTTTCCTACGATGTCTTTCATTGTCCTAGTTTCTTATGGACCTTTTTGGCTTGGTGTGGGAATTTTGGTTTTATAGCCCCTATTTCTTTGTTGAGAAACATTATATTTCTATGGGGCAGCAATGTATGTTTATATGCTTTTCTCTCAGTGTTGCTTGGATTTGGAGGTTTTCCCTTTCTTTGAGTATTGTGGAGCTTCCTTGGAATGGCTCTTATTTTATCAATGAGTTTGGTGGAGCTTCAATTTGGTTTCTTTGCAGATTTGTTCTATCTTGCTGGTTGGGTTGGATTTTTCTTGTGTTTTGGTAGAGTTTCAACAAGGTTTTGGGTTTTCCAACCTTGGTGGTGTTGACATTTTCTCTTGAGATACTCATTCCTTTAGTTCTTTTTGTTTAGAGAAGATGTGAGATTGGCTCAGCTATTTTTTAGGCTGAGGCTATTATTTTTGGCAAGGAGAGTGGTTTCTCATTTATTTCTATTTTTGGGTCTTTGGTGTTTGGGATCCTAAGCTTGAGGTTGTTGGAGGAGGGTAGGATTGGTTTTATTTTGAGGGTGATCTTTCATGATGCTGATACTTTCTTCATCCTCTCTCAATTTTGAGTTGTTCCTACTTGGATACCCTTCTTCAAATTTCTTGTTAACAGATGTATCCTTGTTTGGGTGAGTTGTTTCTCTTTTGGAGCTATTGTTGGGCTTCATGGTGGGGATTTCTCGTGCTTGAAGTTGATTTTGGTTGGGGGGTTGGTTTTCTTTTGGGAGGGTACTTTGATGATTTTGACCCTCTCTTCTTCTCTTCTCCATTTCAGGATTTTTGTGTCTTGTTGCTCATCTACTCCAGTGTTGGTGCCTTTTTGGAGGTATTTTGTCAAGGTTTCCTCTTCTAGGTGATTGGTTTCCTTTTTTGGTTGGTGGTAGTGGATGGTGTTGATTTTGTTGTGAGGGGATGATTTGATGGTATTGGCCCTTTGTCGGTTTTGTTTTGGCATCCAAGTTTTAAACTTTTAAATCGATCCCCCACTCCATTAAATGCAAGTGTCGCATGATTTTTAAATATTTTGTGAAAGTTATGTTTAGTCAAAGTGTAGTGTATCATCTTAAAATCAAAGCACTTCCATGTTAAGAATGTTTAGCCCTCTGAGTAAGTGGTCTGGGGTCATGTCAAGCACCTTGAATAGGTCTTTACATGCATCTGGCTTTTTCCCCCTGTTCTTCTCTCTTGACCTATTTCTAGCTTGTTTCTGGCACTTGGTCCTGAGAATATGAGATCTGTGACCTCAGGGTCAAGGTCAACCTTCTGGGTCAAGGTTGACCTTGACTCTAACCTAGGTCAAGGTTGACCTTGAACCTGACCTAGGGAAGAGTTGACCTCGACCTTGACCCTAGGTCCAATTTTCAAGTTCCAGAGGTTTCAGGGTATTGGGCTTCATAAAGTTTTATTTTCCTACTTCTAGGTCAACTGTTTCAGATTTTGGAATGGTAGAATCTTAAATTACATTTAATCTAGGTCCATTTATAGGGGTTAAGGTTAATTGGGATCTAATTCTCTAATGTTGGCCTCTCTAGAAGTTTGTGCCCTAGATCACTATAAAAGGAAGCCTTCCTCTCTCATTTTCACATCCATCCACAATCAAGCAACTTCATGAGATCATTAATTGACATCAAGTTTCATCTCTCCAAGACTTCAAGTATTCCATCAAGATTTTTCAAGGAAGCATTCAAGCCATCATCTCCATTTAGGTTCTCCATTGAAGATCAAGGATTCAAGCATTCAAGCCTTTGAAGGGATTTGGTTCAAGGATTCAAGATTCATCATTAAAACCCTAGATCTATCCATCATGATGGTGTGATATTCCTTCAAGATCCTTTGTTCATCTTCAAGATCCATTCATTCTTCCCTCAAGGTAGATTCCAAGAATATAATCATGGAGGTTTTGATTTACATTTGTTAATGTTGTGTTCAAGCTTTCATATCAACATACTTGTTTACATTTGAAATACAATTGCATATCTATTGAATATCATAGCTTTATTGTTAGATCTACTTCTACTACTTGCTAGCATTCTCTATTTCAATTCCATTATTAAGGTTTATTCCAAACCGGGGTTTGACTAAGGCAAACCCCTCATCCAAACAAAAAAATCATTTTTCTTGCATGTATAGGTATAGGACAATGAATTGCAGTTCAAATTTGGATACTCTTTTCGGTGAACTTCCGAGATCCACAAACAGAATTTCTATAGGACCTGTTTCGGGTCAAGGTCGACCTTTAGTGGGGGGTAAGATTGTGCCTCGGGGTAAGATTATACCTTGATCCCGAGGTTAAGGTTGACCTGACTCCAAAAGACATAATTTTTTGGGGTTTCTCTATCTCTGCATTTCCAGGCTAGAGTAGGTTGCAGAATCTCCTGAAACTCAACATAGACATTGGAAAATAGTGATTTACGCATCAGCCTCTTTTCATGATAAGTATTCCTATTTTATTAAGTTTTTATGTACATAACATTTTCCATTGTATATTTACACTTTGTTATCGCATACTCTTCACATACTTCCACTCCACTACACCCACACACACATACACACAAAACACATATATAAAAATATATCTTAGATATATTTTTAAATCTTACATTTTGGTGAACCCGACAAACTTCCCCCCTTTCTTTTTGGATTTAGATACCTTATTGTGTTAGATTTCCCTTTGTTTTATCTTGTGTGTTCACCTTCATCTTACATTTTGGTGAACCCATGATAGACAATTCCTTCTTTTTGGTGATAGACCTCCAAAAATATTTCTTGCATTTCATTTACTATGAAGATTTTTAAGATGCTTTGGTGTATGATTATGTTCTTTAATACCCTTCTTTTAGCATCTCTTTACCATACCTATGATGTTTATGAGAGTATCATTCACTTCATTATGTCGATGACCCTTCATTTTGTAGTTGTCTATGCTTTTGTGAAATTGACCGATACTAGACTTCCTACTTTCAAAACTTTCATTAAAGATTCATGTGGTAGACTTATTACTCTTTTGGATTATGTGAAGAATTTGGTAGATGATACACCATCTCCTAATCTTCCTAATCTGAATCCTATCATTCCTAATTTGATTCCTAACCTTCCTATTCCTAATTTGATGCCTAATTCTCCATCTGTTAATCCTAGTTCTTCCCATACTTATGATGGGATTCAAGCTATAGTTCAGGATGCAGATGTGCAAGAGTTCTTTGATTTACATTCTCCTCCATTCATAATGATATTAAAGGAAAGGTTAAAGAAACTTCTTCAAAACCTATTATTACACCTTATACAACCTTTACTCATGATCATGATAAACAATCACCTCCTATAGAATCTTTACATAATATATACACTACAAGATTCAATATGATGACTACACAAGGTTACAGAGGTTTAGGGCTTGGAGTCAATGAGCATGGTATTAAGTATCTAGTTCATATACGCCCTAAACAGAATATGCATAGTGTTGGTTATTTGCAATCTCAATTCAAGGTGGGTGATGTTGATCGTTGTCCTCCTCTTCATGTTCTTCTCCCTACACCTAAATTAGATTACCTTGATACTCCTCAAGATGTAGCTAAAAAGGTGTATGTTCAATTAATGAATTCCAAGAAAGAAATCTTTAAACCTACACTGAAAGATGCTTTGTCCAAGTACAAATGTCCTTTTCATTATACTAATACACATTTACTTGCTGATTATAAGCATTTCAAGTTATATGCTAGGGAAAGAGCTGCTTTAGGAATTATATCTCACTCTCGTGCAGTTTTACAATTCCTTCATAATTTTGATGTAGGGGATACCCCTCATTCTGATATAATATAGATTTCTTCTCCTCTTGTCTCTAGACTAGGGGGCAAGAGGTGTATTTCCATCCAGTCTTATAGGATCCATTAGGCTCTTGGCATATATTTTATCCTGGGCTTAATTGGTATTCTTTCTTCTTTATGGTTTTTGTATTATGTTTATAATCATCCATAGATTTTATTCTATATTCAAGATATTTTTTCTAAGACATTTGTTTTGCAAAGGTATCCCTTGCTTTCATTCCTGGGGGGCAAGGTTCTTCCTTCTTTCTCTTTTTCTAGGGAATTGCTTTCCTTAGCTTAGTGGCCTTTGTTTATATTGCAATATTATTTCATCATACTAACAGATGTTTTGACTATGGATAACCTTTTTATATGAGAGGTTGTTGTCCTAGGTCATCACCTCTTCTCTATTCTGCAAATTATGTTCATTATAAGCTCTTGCCCTTGCTTTGGTGATTAGAGTTATTTCACTCAATTCAAAGATTCCTCTTCGCCTTGATTGCAGGGGGCTTGATGATTGAATCTTTGTTCCCGCCTGGTTTATCTTTGAAAGATGATATTTTATCTAAAAGCACTCCTCTATGGTGGGAGTCTTTTTGATAAGATCTCTTTCTTTGAGGATCCTTTTCCTTAAGTGACATATCCTTTTCACAATTATCTATACTCTTGGATATAGGGATCAATACCCCTCCCTAAGAATATGGTGTACATTGTTGTTAAGTGGGATATCTCCTTATATTGTGAAGTAGGTATCCTCTTCCTCTTCTTCTTCCTTGTCATGTCTAGTAGACAACCACGATAAGGAGGGGGGTATATATAGGGTCTCCCTTGTACTATAGTTTTTAATTTATATGCTAAATCCTCTGAAGGTAACGCACATAAGTTGCTAAATCCTGAAGAGATACACATTTTTAAATTTTCAATATGCTAAATCCTCTGAAGGTAACACACATAAGCTGCTATATCTTGAAGAGACACACATTTTAAATTTTCAATATGCTAAATCCTCTAAAGGTAACAGACATAAGTTGCTAAATCCTGAAGAGACATGCATTTTTCAATTTTCAATATCCTAAATCTTCTGAAGGTAACGCACATAAGTTGCTAAATCCTGAGGAGACACGCATTTCATATTCATAGTGATACAAGAAGGTGGATCTATGGGCAATCTAGAAGCCATCAGAAGATGCATTACAATTACAAAGCATAGTTTATGGGTGAACTATCAGGTTTGGCCACTTGTTTGGCTCTCCCTCCTTGGTGATTCACTGTAAGGTGGGCATCTTACTGGATGAGGTAATCACTTTGTCTTTTCTCTCTTTTCACTTTCATGCTAGTAGGACTAGATCATGAAGCTATGTTATTTATAGTGTTTCTCTTGTCTTTCTTATGTAATCATTTATGCTTTTATGATAGCTTTCCAAATATGATATTAGTATCAGAAATATTTCTTAGCAAGGTTTCCTCTACTAGTTGATTTGGGTTTGTTTTAGTACTAACCCCTCTTTTTATGTTTTTTGGTTTTCTCTTTGTTTTCACACCCTCATGCGTGTATGTTGAGTTAGAATCTTTAGCCTTGGGGCTTGTGTCCTTAGCTAAGTGTTATTTTATCTCTTCGTGAATCCACTTGGATCTCTTCTTTCTTTTTCTTTACCAAGAGTTTGCATTGAATCCATACTCTTGCTAAAATGGGGGCTTAATGTATCATCTTAAAATGGAATCACTTCCATGTTAAGAACATTTAGCCCTCTGAGTAAGTGGTCTGGGGTCATTTCAAGTGCCTGGAATAGGTCTTTACATGGATCTAGCTTTTTCCCTTGTTCCACTTCTCTCTCCACCTATTTCCAACCTGTTTCTAGCACCTAGTCCTGAGAATCTAAGATCTGTGACCTCAGGGTCAAGGTCAACCTTCTAGGTTAAGGTTGACCTCAACTCTGACCTAGGTCAAGGTCAAAATTGACCCTAACCTAGGGCAGATTAAACCTTGACCCTGACCCTAGGTCCAATTTTCAAGTTCCGAAGGTTTTGGGATATCAGGCTTCAGAAAGTTTTATTTTCCCACTTTCGGGTTGATTGTTTCAGATTTCAGAATGGTAAACTCTTAAATTGCATTTAATCTAGGTCTATTTCTAGGGGTTAAGGTTAATTGGGATTTAATTCTCCATTGTCAGCCTCTCTAGAAGTTTGTGCCCTAGATCACTATAAAAAGAAGCCTTCCTCTCTCATTTTCACATCCATCTACAATCAAGCAACTTCATGAGATCATCAATTGACATCAAGTTTCATCTCTCCAAGACTTAAAGCATTCCATCAAGCATTTTCAAGGAAGCATTCAATCCATCATCTCCATTCAAGTTCTCCATTGAAGATCAAGGATTCAAGCATTCAAGCCTTTGAAGGAATTTGGTTCAAGCATTCAAGATTCATCATTTAAACCCTAGATCTATCCATCATGATAGTGTGATCTTCCTTCAAGATCCTTTGTTCATCATCAAGATCCATTCATTCTTCCCTCAAGGTGGATTTTGAGCATATAATAATGGAGGTTTTGATTTCCATTTGTTAATGTTGTGTTCAAGCTTTCATATCAACATACTTGTTTACATTTGAAATACAATTGCATATCTATTGAATATCATAGCTTCATTGTTAGATCTACTTCTACTACTTGCTAGCATTCTCTATTTCAATTCCATTATTAAGGTTTATTCCAAACCGGGGTTTGACTAAGGCAAACCCCTCATCCAAAAAAAAAAACCATTTTTCTTGCAGGTACAAGTACAGGACAGTGAATTGTAGTTCAAATCTGGATACCCTTTTTGGTGAACTTCCGAGGTCTGCAAATAGAATTTCTGTTAGACTTGTTTCGGGTCAAGGTCGACCTTTAGTGGGGGGTAAGATTGTACCTTGATCCTGAGGTCAAGGTTGACCTGACTCCAAAAGATAGAATTTTTCTGGGTTTTCTCTATCTCTGCATTTCCAGGCCGGAGTAGGTTGCAGAATCTCCCGAAACTGAACACAAACATCAGAAAACAATGATTTCCACATCAGCCTCTTTTCGAGATAAGTATTCCTATTTTATTAATTTTTTATGTCCATAACATTTTCCATCATATATTTACAGTTTTTTTCACATACTTCCACTCCACTACACCCACACACACATACACACAAAACAAAGATATAAAAATATATCTTAGATATACTTTTAAATATCTTACAAGTAGCATCCAGAAAGGTTTTTGAACCAAGTAGTTCAGGTTCAAGTTCAAGTTCAACAACTCAGGTCCCAATTTTCAATTGGTTCAAAGTTCAAAAAGCACAGGTGAAGGATTTTACATGTTCAAGTTCAAAGTTTGATGGATGTCATAAAAATTGAGTTCAAATTTTTATGTATCCAATACAAAAATGATTTCTAGGTTATGCTTTACATGCTCCATTTAGCCTATAGTTAAAATTTTAAGGGAAACAAAGATTCCAACAAAAAGTTATGCAAGTTTTCCTGCAACAGTCTAAAGGCTAATGACATATTGAACCTGAACTTTGAACCTTCTCAGCTCAAAGTTCAAAGTTCAATGACGTGATGATTCATGCCCACACAGTTCAAAAGTACAAGTTCACTTTCAAAGGTTGAAATTGCAGAGTTTGTGGCTCATAGGTTTGAATTCCAAAAGTGGGTGATATCTTTTATATGGCGGGCATACAATTAAAAACTTGGGTTAACAAAGTTTTGCATAATAATATCTCAACCAAAGAATTGGAGTCACTTACAAAATGCAGCCTTAGTGATAGAAATATGAGATGCAAGCAATATTTTCAAGCAATAAGATATCAGGTCCAAACAATTTATGAAAGACAGTTTGATGCTTCCTCTAAGGTCATCTGTAAACAATTTTGGGGAAGTATAAATAAAAAATTGTAACTGTGAATGTACAACCGTGCACTTACAGCTTGTATCAAGTCGGATTTCATGGCATTCTTATAGACCCGAACACAGTAATGAATAACTTTTGACTGTGATCTCATTTTTGAAATCGCTCCAGTCAAAATTAAAAAAAACTAGGTTTTGAACCACATATCTGAAATTGAGCTCGAGCCAACAGTGGAGTAAAATGTTATGCCCCCCACATGGAGACCTAATTTTTGTGTCATAAATATTTTCATTCGCCCCAACATTAAAATATTTTTATTTTTGGTTTAACATATTCAAATGCCACTTGTCCAAATATCATTTAATATATTAAGCTATATCTTTATAAACTTTAAAATCAATACTTTATAAAGATATTATGTTCTAAAAAAAGAAAGACTTTGGGAATGAAAAGAAAATATTTTCAAGAATCAGTTATGGGATAAAAATTGAAAAGTTACGGGAAGTGAAAGAACAAGATGAAAGTATCCAAGAATCAATTAACCGGGAAAGGGGATGAAGATTATTTATTGGAAGATTTTGATGAAGAAGGGGGGTCTTTTTCCAACAGTCTGTTGGCTCCAAAAAGAGAAAATTATTTTCTAAGTTTGTAATAGGGAAAGGGGTAGTAAGATTTTTGTTTCAAACACAATTTTCTGTAGAGGAAGTGATAATGTGTTGGTCATTTCTTTTTTCCAAAGGTGGCATTGCCACTTGATATATTTATATTAATAAAATATTTTTACATATATTTTTATATTTATGTGTTGGTTATTATTTTTATTGAAGGAATGATTGAATGCATGTTAGATCTTTGTATTCGAAAGCATTCATTTTGGCTGTAGTTTTAATCTGTGTGCTTTCACAATTGTCTTTAATATATTTATGTTCACCGAGTTATGTTTATGTGTGTAATGGAATATGTGGATTCTGGACATCACATATGTCTGAGATGAATCTTGAATCTTTCCCTTAGTTTATCAATATTGGGTGTGAAGTTAAGAATCTGTGAGTTCTTAATTTTTTTTGTTTATCACCTTCACATCTATTTCATGGTTAGGAATAGATGGTAGTTTTCCTTCTTTTCCTTTTGGTTAAAGGTATAACCGATAATATTATTCACTCTATGTACCTCTTGAAGGTAGATGCGCCTTCTAAAACAAGCAGAGAGTACTTGCACAATGTTATGGTAAGTAACTCAACTGTTATATTGCAGTTTTTTCTTTAAGTTTGGGCATTAATGAGTCAATTGGTTTAGTTTTTGTATAAAGACAAATTTCTTTACTAACACCCTTCTACTTATGTCCTTATTTTCAAGGTTCTGTTTACTCTACTGTTGAGATCTCTTGTTGCCAATGGTTGGTGTTCTTTGAGCAGTGTGTGGGTGGGGGCAGTTGGTTGTATGTATTTTAATAGGATGAGCTTTATTGTACATTTGGGCCTATACCCCTACTTCATGTGTTCCTTTGGCCTCTTCTTTCTATAGTCTGTGGTCTACTGCTTGCAATGGTGTTTTTTGGCAAGGCTTGGTGGGAGCTTGGTTGAGGTGTTATTGAAAGTGGTTGGGGTTGAGCGTCTTAAGGGGGGAGGGGAGGGGGGTCTTTGATGTGCGTGCCCCTTATCCCATATTTTCACCTTGTTGGATCCCTTCTTTCTTGATGTGTTGGTTTTTGATAGATAATGGGCTCCTGGTTACAGGGTTTTCGTTAGTAAAAGGTTGTGACAATTTTTAGTGGGTGGGTGTTATTGTGTTCATGCCCTTTCTCTTACACTCACTATGTTGGATTTTTATTTTCTTGCCAAGTTGTTTTGGAGCATTTGGTAGTGGCTTTTTGGTTTCGATGGTTGTGGTGCAGTGGAGCCTGAGTGTTATTAGTGGTTGGGCATTGATGCACTCTCCTTCTCTCCTTCCCCTCTACTGTATTGGAATCCCTCCATTTTGTTGGTTATTTTCTTTCTCAGCGTTGCTTCTTATTGAGGTGATGAAAATTTCTTTAGAGGTGCAGTTTCATGTGGCTTAGAAGGTGTATATGTTCCTCGGTATTCCTATCCTTTCTATTCCTATCGAGGTGTTGTTGTCTTCTATTGAAATGGAGTGCAACGTTGCAAGGAAAGGTTCTATCGGGAGCAAGTTTGTTAGCTGGATATTCAATGTGCAATTTTTTGAGGCCGATTTTAATGGTTGGGGGAACCTATCAAAACCACATGCAAGGTTATTGGTGCTTGGTAAAACCACTGGTTTGTTTCTTGCTTAAGGTTTATGGTGCATTGTAAAACCCTTTAGTGTTTGTTGTAAAGTTTTGGCTTGTTGTTGTTGCAACCTGTGCTTTATATGTCTTTTGTAATTGGTTGTTGTTTCACTAGTGGTCATTGGTTGTTATTATGTAGTGTTTGAATCTTTTGCAGCTGGGATTTTAGATCCCCTCAAAACCTACTTATATAGGGTTTTTGGTGCCTTCAAAGCTTGTTTTCCTCTAATAAAAAACTACAATTCATTTTTTATTTCGATTTGAGTTTTTTTTACTAGTCTGCCTCAAAAAATGCCACAAATAAGAAACTCTGTAATTTGATCACCTCTTAAACCTAAAGGTAGTTATTTTATGTAAAATATAAAAATGCTCTACATTTTGATATGCATGTTACCACCACCTTTTTTAGTGTTATACTATTTTCTTTCAATTATTAGCAATTTGGAAAAATAAAGAAAGCGTGGGCACCCTCCAGATTAAGAAACCACGATCCTGACATTTGATTGGAAGGACAGAATAATATCCATATATGTGCGTGTGGTTACAAAGTTGGCCATTTATCCACAAAGCTTGCCGCTGCCGAGTTTATCTCCTAAAGAATGTGAAAGAAGCATCTAACTACTTGTCAGCAGGGTCGCACTTCAACTGCAAACCTTATCCATCTATGTGCGACGAGACATGAAAATCTTCGGCCAAGAGGAGGAATGAAAAGCACAAAATGCAGAAGGCGTGGTTCTACAGCGAGTACGGATCTCTCGATGTTTTGCAGTTTGGGGATTTCCCTCTGCCAAAGGCAGGGCCTCGTCAGATTTTAGTTAAAGTCCGCGCAGCTGCTGTAAATCCTGTGGATATCAAGCGACGAAAGGGCTTGTTCCGGAACAATGACTCCGACTTTCCAGTACGTTCACTAATTTCTGGGTTTTGAACAGTATGCAACTGATTTTTATATTTTATGAGATTGTTCTGTTGTTTGATTGTTCAGTTTCAGTAGAAAAGAGTTGTTTTGTAACAGGGTGTGCCGGGGTGCGATATGAGTGGAGTGATTGAGGAAGTGGGCAATGGTGTGAGCAGGTTTAAGAAGGGCGAGGAGGTTTACGGTGAAATCCACTACTTTGGATCCGACAAGTTCAAGCAGTGTGGTACTCTCGCTCAGTACACACTTGTCGAAGAAGATCTCGCCGCCCACAAGCCAAAAAATCTATGTTTCGAAGAAGCCGCCAGTTTGCCGCTTGCACTCTTAACTGCACTGCAGGCGTTCGACACCGTTGGTTTTCAAAAGGGGCAGAGCGTGTTTATTGTGGGAGGCGCTGGCGGCGTCGGTAGCCTGGCGATCCAGCTGGCAAAGAATGTGTTCGAAGCTTCTAGAATTGTTTCGACTTGCAGCACAGGGAAAGTGGAGTTTGTGAAGAGCCTTGGATCAGATCTGGTGGTGGATTATACCAAGCAGAGCTACGAGCAAGTAGATGAGAAATTCGATTTTGTTTTAGATACCATAGGTGTGTGCTCTTTATATTTTACTCTTCAGCACCTTTTTTTTTGCTTTTTTTCCTGTTAGTGGGCAGTCGAACAGGAGTTGTAACTTTTGAGTTGCAGGTGAATCAATGAAGTCTTATGTTGTTGGAAAAGAAGACGCTCCGATCATAGACGTAGCGGCGTTATATGATCATCATCCGAGGGCTGAATATCTCCATTTCGTACCCTCAGCTACCAATCTGGAAAGGGTGGGGAAATACATAGAGAGCGGGAAGCTGAAAGCTGTGATCGACCCAAAGAGCCCATATTCGTTTTCTGATGTTGTGGAGGCATTCAAACACCAGGAGACCGGAAGAGCCAGAGGAAAGATTGTGATCTCCCCAATTGAGTGATCGAGATTTTCATATATCCTGTGAACTATACTCCACTGCGAATTTCCAGAGTGTGTATATAAATATCTAATCTGTTGCAAAGTTTAGGGAGGATGGGCTATTAGTTGGGATGGGTTCTTTCGTTGGGAAGGACGTAGTTGTTATCAAGTCTAATGTTGCGACAAATATATACATAAATATTTTTTTTTAAAAGATTCGAACAAAGTACTATTTAGATATTACTATTAAATATTCTGTTAATAATTATTTTATATGTAAATTGATTCATGAGTAAATGTTTATTAAAAAAGATTGTTAAAAAATAATAAATAAATAAAATATACAATAAATCAAAGTGAGTACTAATCTTAAATTATAATATTAGACAACAGTCTACATGAAAGAAAGTTGGCATTTCTAATTGGATAAGGAAGAAAACAATGGTCTTATATGCGTGAATCAAGGAGTGACAAGGCTAGGGGATAAGAAATTAACTCCTAAAAACTCCCAATAAAAAATTGACTTAGTCTAATTAAAATAAAGTCGACCTTGACTAAACAAAGGTAGAGTCTACTTATCATCAATTAGTTATCGATAGCACAATGGTGGTACTAGTGTACCTCAATTCAAAGTGAAAAAGTGTCATTATTACCCACATACATTAGAACAATTAATTATTTATAGCATTTTAAATAAAATTAATAACTTGATGCAATAATTACACCTAAGATGAGCACTACCCTAGGCAAAATGAAATATTTACATAAATGCCTTTTATTAAATGTAATTGGTGAGAAATAGAAATGGGTCCCAATAATAAGACCATGTTGGGTACCCAAGTACAATGGTGTCCCTAGATAGGAAGAGAAATTCCAATAGGGATAATAGGTAACCCCTTGATTTGATGCCTCTTACACTGATACATAAAGAATGATACTACTAGTTAATGTTAAAAATGTGAAGTACAACAGTCATGACCATTTGGCTCTTCTGACTGTTCATTTCATGGATGTCTCTTCATATTCGAAAAGTGAAACATTTATATTAATTAATCTGAGAGCATATTGGATGTAATATGATTGATTGAACACGTTAATAAAAGTTATTGACCTACTTATAAAGTGGGCATAGCCATTTAAGGTGAACCACTATAAAACCAATGTTTACTATTTTGTGTTGAATCTCTATTTTTTATTTCAAATTCTATTTGCTCTAAATTATGTTTTAACAATTGGTATTAGAGTTG
The DNA here is from genome assembly GCA_027943335.1 of Chamaecyparis obtusa. Lineage (NCBI taxonomy): Eukaryota > Viridiplantae > Streptophyta > Pinopsida > Cupressales > Cupressaceae > Chamaecyparis > Chamaecyparis obtusa. The sequence goes on along the minus strand of BSBK01004753.1, from coordinate 307,273 downwards.
TCATGGTTTTCGATCAAGTGGCAAGAGAGATTCAAGATTAAGTAGGAGAAATGTTAGTTGAATGAAATATCAAAAATTTTAATGGTCATGACTATGAGTCATGGAAGATGCAGATAGAAGACTACTTATATGTAGAAGATTTGTGGCGACCATTGTATGGTAAAGAGAAGAAACCAACAATGATGTTGAATGAAGATTGGGATGTCTTGGACCGAAAAGCCTTGGGAGTGATTTGGTTGCACTTATCTCCAACCATAGTCTTCAATATACCCACCACAATGACCGCTTTTGGTTTGATGGGTACAATAAATAAGTTGTATAAAAAGTCTTCATGCTAAGATAAGCATTGTGTACATTGGTGGGATGACTGGAAAAATGAAAAGGATTTAGCTAACTAAGAAGGTTTGAAGAATTCACTGATTATTGAGGGACGAACTATGGAAGTTGTCTCCTGAGATGAGGAGGATGTAGTATGGAATTAGGAGAGTGAAGATGAACCTAAGGGAAAGGCCATTCTTGAGGTTTCTGATGTTAAAGATGGTGCACAAGTCGATTGGATGAATTCTATACCCAAACTCAACCATGTCTTTGGAAGGCATGACAATAGAGTAAAGTTTGTGTTGAAGAGACCCAGCCATGATGGAAAAGGTTTGGCATTTATTTTTGCTATTAATTTACAAGTCCCAAGTTGTGAGTCACACAATACCGAGAAAAAGACTTTGACAACTGTGATGGAGGTATTAGTAGAGAAAGGTAATTTTTTCAAAAGGTATCTTAAAAAAAAGATGTCTTGGTTCAAACTTTAGACAAGAATGTTGGTAAAGATGTAACTGACAGAATACAGGAAAGGTGGTTAAAAGAGTTTATTCACAGTTTTTGTGAGAAGGTTTTGATAAAAATTGTTGATTCCAGCTTAACATGACAGAGACTCATCCAAAGTGTGTGCAAACATGATTTGAAAATGTTGAAGTCTTGCATATTTTCTCTGGTTTGATTATAATATTACGAGAAAGGAAGGGAATATCTTTTTTTGTAATGGTATGTGCTGGACTTCAAGTGGGAGATTTCTTAAGAATGTGAAGTCCAACAGTCATGACCATTAGGTTCTTCCGAATGTTCATTTCATGGACGTCTCTTCATATTTGAAGAGTGAAATAGTTATATAAATCTGAGAGTAGATTGGATGTAATATGATTGATTGAACAAGTTAATAAAAGTTATTTCCCTTCTTATAGAGTGGGTGTAGCCATTTAAGGTGAGCCACTATAAAACCAACATTTACTATTTTGTGTTGAATCTCTATTTTCTATTTTGAATTATGTTTGCTCTTTTATGTTTTAACAATTAATGAAGATACACACAAGAAGTCTTTTATTTACATGAAATAATCCCAAAGTTGTATGTAGGATGTTCACCTTATCTATTTGGAAAAATGATAAAAGAGTACATAAGATTAGGAACTATTGTGTTTATGGTATATGACTCCAATATATGATTAGGTGTTTTAGATACATTCATGTGTATATTGAAATTCAAGAGTCAGTGGAGGTTGATACGGGACAAGTGCCAAAGGTGGAAGATGCATTTGGTTGATTGTGAATTTAATGAGAAAAGTTTATTCATTAAATGTTTCCTTTATATCTGAAAGATTAGACTCAAACAATATTTCAAGTATTCAAAATGATTTTATTTGGGAAAAATGAAGGATTGTACAATGAAGAAGTAATAAAAACCTTTAGAGAGTTTATAGAATCTATAAGAGATGGTATGATCGTAGTACATGTTTAAAGAGCTTCTATTTGATGTAGGTTTTGATGATTGTACAAATCATCCTAAAAATTATTGACATGTGTGTTGTGACAATATAGATCTATAGAAATAACATTAGGTGCAAAATGTGAGTATTCATTAGGCCATAGTTTATGATTATCCATCCTTAAAAATATCTAAATTTGTAATTCAAGTATAGTTTATAATTATCCATCCTTAAAAATATCTTAAATTTGTAATTCAAGTTAAGTTTTAGATAATTAGAAAGAAAAATAATATAATTAAGAGAAAAATCAACACACTTACCTGTCCCATTACAAGTGATCTGTTTTTAAAAGTGGATTAGAAAATAGTTAACAATAAAGGTCAATGAAGGTACACAAAATATCACGAAATGATCCTTTACCCATGTCAATGGATCTTCTCCCATAGATAGACCTTCACTCACCAATATTTAGTTTAGAATGACAAACATATCCTATGCTATATCCATCTGCTAGGAATCCTAGATTTGAAAATCCAAGTGTTGGCATAATATTCCATTGGTATGACTACTCCATTGATACTTAGTGTTTTTATTCAATGGTTGTGTGAACCATAACAATACCCCTCTCTCTATATATATGCGCTTTTCCACTTTCAATAATATTATGGAAGTAGAGTATTCACTGCTTTCATTTGGTATTAAAGCATTGAATTCTCCAGTGTCTATAATCTGTGATGGAAGGAGAAATGGTAGAGTTTGAGCTTGTGAGTGGCTGACTGAGCATGACCACCACCAAAGTGTTGGAGACAGCTCGCTTTTTGATCTATAGACGGCTTTCAGTATATTAAGAATCATCTTACCCTCCGTTACGGCTTCTACATAATGATCTCTTTTTTTCTTTCAATCGATGAATATTTATAGATCCCTACTGTATAGATCCCTACTTTAATATTGTACTCTGATGAGAGGCCTACGCTTCAAAATAACATCAAGTTCTAACGAGAGGGGGCGAGACCCATCAAAATAACATCAAGTCAAAATGACAGTCAATAAATACTATCCATACAGATCGCTAACGACATTCTCATCCAATGGGGAAATGGAGATGACAATCTTTCCTTTGGCTCTCCCTCTCTCCTGCTGTTGGAATGCCTCAACAGCATCAGAAAATGCGTAGGGGCCCTTTGGATCGATCGCAGCTTTCACTTTCCCGCTCTCAATGTATTTCCCCACCCTTTCTAAATTGCTCGCATTGGTCTTCGCAACCACAGCCACGTTCACTGCTCTCGGATGCGGGGGAAATGTTGCGATGTCCACAATTTTACCCCCCTCCTTTGCAACCACATGAGACTTGAACGATTCCCCTGTAAGTGTAAACATATAAGCATAAAATACTCAGATTCTTTCTTCGAAATCTTCTCCAAACAAAATTATAATTTGAAGTTGAACTGTATCCCTACTTACCCATGGTGTCGAAAACAAAATCGAATTTCTCATCCACTTGCTCGTAGCTCTGCTTCGTGTAATCCACCACCATATCTGCCCCCAGGCTTTTAACAAACTCCACTTTCGCAGCGCTGGAAGTGGAGACGATTCTAGAAGCTTCGAAAACATTCTTTGCCAGCTGGATCGCCAGACTGCCCACGCCGCCTGCGCCTCCGACGATAAAGACGCTCTGTCCCTTTTGAAAATTAACGGTGTCGAAAGCCAGCAGCGCAGTTTGGAGCGCAAGCGGCAAACTGGCGGCTTCCTCGAAAGACAAATTGGTGGGCTTCAACGCCAACAGATGCTCTTCCGCCACCGTGTACTCTGCCAGAGTTCCCACCTGCCTTGCGTTTTTCCCCTCCACAATTTCGAGAACGTCACCATAAACTTCGTCGCCCTTTTTAAACTTGGACACGCCTCTGCCCACGTCAGCAACGACTCCTGCCACGTCGGCACCAGGCACCACCTGCGAAACAAAAAAGTGAAAATTTTTAGTTAATGAAATCGAAAACACTGAATTTTATAACGTACACAAAGAAGGAGGTTTTGAGTGAGTAATATCATACAGGAAACGGGGCATCGGCGCTGCGGTACATGCCATGGCGTATCCTGAAATCCACAGGATTGAGAGCAGCTGCACAAACTTTAATCAAAACCTGCTCTGGTCCTAAACTTGGAACAGGGATTTCCCCAAATTGAAGGACGTCCACAGATCCGTAATCGTTGTAGAACCACGCCTTCATCATTTTCACTCACAACAGCTACAGCTACAGCTACAACTTCTGCTTTTCCAAAATACTTTTCAGAATTGTACGAAGTGAAGCAACGAGGCGAATATTACATAGTAATCTGCGACGCAAAGATCTTCCGAGCACTCCACTTTCATTGAATCGTTCTTAGGCGGTGGAGATTCGCAACACAATTTGCAATATTTTCGGTTTAAAAATTGAACACGGGATATTTTTCTTAAATATCTTTGATTATTATTTTTCTAATCAAATGTTGGACTTTCAAAAGGATATAGAGTATCCTTATCCAATTCGTAGTATAAGGGGATAGTCATTATAGAAACAAGGGCTGCATGCAGCTAGAGTCCCTGCCTAAGGTGGGGAAGCAAGAGAAAGTGTGCAGTCTGTATTCTCATAGGGTTTGTGGGCATTTCCAAGTTGGTCATTATGGTTTTTGATCTTTTTTCCAGATCTACTAGTTGGTTTTTCTATGTGCGATTGTGCTAACTCATTATTATGTTGGAGGCTGACATTATTGTAATTTTAAAAAAAAAAAATCGACAAGCGCAATTACCTTAGCTCCTAAATTGAAACCATATCTCAGAACCACACCAAAAGGCACCCCAACAATATAATAACAACCTATGTTCACATAGGCAACTAGTGCTTGCCACCCTGCTCCTACTTCTACCCCTGAATTTATGTCAACACAAGCCACTTGACTTCCTTGAAAACCCAAGAGTAAACCATTGCCATAAAAACTACAAAAAAGATGTTAAGCTTTTACATACCTGATAGAACTGGTTGCACATTGTTGAGAAGCATTGTGAGGGCAAGGAAGGTGAATAGGCTGGTTATTGCTACCATAACTGCTTCACTATTGGTAAAAAGTGCTGGAAAATCATTCTTGGTGAGGAAAACAAGGATCGTAAAAATACGCCTATCACCATTGAGGTTAAAGTCAACACCATTACAGCGAACTTGGCAGTTGAGGGACGTCCTGCTCCAAGTTCATTTGATACTCTTACAATGCACCATATTAAAAAAAATTAGTACAATAAAAAAATTTAGAATTATTTTCAAAAAGGTTAAAACTTAATGGCATTCCTACTGATGTGACAATAGCATTGAACCCCAGAGCTATCATCACTTCCCATCCATCCAAATTCATGCTACAAGGAAAAGAAAACAAAATAAGCAATAAGAGCAACATCGAGCACTTAATATTTGGATGCAAAAGCATCCACAAACATTAATGTATGAACAGCCAAAGGTGTACAGGGAAACCCATTGTTAAGCATAATTAATATTAACGTCATACAGATGGATCAATTATATTGAGACACTAAATGTCAATATTTGGAATAATATTTTTGAAGAAGAAAAGATATCACAGTTTACAGATTTCTAACAGTAAAAAATCCAAGATGCAGAGAAAAAAAGATTTAATAGATAGTGGTATTTTGAACTTTTCTATTTCAACTTTGAATATTTATGTTTGGTAGCTATCTGTAAACATTTGTTCATTCAATCCATATAAAAAATAGCCGCAAGCAATATCTAGCAATGCAACAGGGTAAGACATGGGACAACATATTAGCTAGATCAAATTTCAACTCGTACCAGACATTCATCTATCAGATCTTGAAAAGCTCTTACCAGATTGAAATGGAGTCCACTTCAATTTCTGGGTTTGTAAGATGACCCGTCAACACAATCAGTATCATGAGATACCAAAACTTGAGGCTGCCACAACCACAAATACATCAATCACAGAAACAATCGAATCCCCAGAAAATAATTTAATCACTAAAAAGAGCAGTTGTTAGACATACGAGAGCATCACGGCAGAAGCCAAGGAGAGCTTCACAATAGCCCCCAAATCTTTGAAGGCCTGTCATGACAGTCCCTTCTATGCACCGGGGCAGTTCCCTGAAACTCATATGTCAGCTGCCCTAACACCACTATGCACTAGGACAAATTCAGAGTAACCGCCGCCCCCAACTAAACCCCATTCTAATTTAACGATAAACAACCAGCTCAAAAAAATGTGGAAGACTAGGGCTAATGCAGAAATCCAGGCCATAGCCATGACCTTGCTTTGAGACTGTAAAAATTTCTAGACGGGTAAATTCAGAGAATATGCAAACAGCTGGGGAAGCATCCATATGGAAAACTTCCCTACGAGCTCTAAAATTTCATCAGATTGCCCAACTCCAAAGCACTACCCATGCCAAGCTGCAATGATCTTCAAGTTAGATAAGCTTGCCCATTTCATTTTCTACAGAGACCAATCTAGTCAAAAACATGTTGAAAGAAATTTGCACAAATATATAATTAACCGAAAACAAAAGTAGTTGAATCCGTATGCATGAAATTCTGAACCATGGCAATTAAAAAAACTATGGAGAATTTATGTTAAAAACTAAATATCATTCAAAATGGATGCCAAAAGCACACATAAAACCCAGTTTGACCTAAAGCACCTTAAACATAAACAAATTATACCTAAACAAATTGCCAGGGCATAATTTTAAATATTTCATTCCCATATTAGAGAACACCGCAATTTTTTTAGTGAGAATCTCAGTTGCTGGAAAATTTAGAGAAACTTTACTTTAAAAACCCTACCATTGCCACTCTGAAGAAAAACATATAGATACAGTTTCACTGTAAAAGGACTATTGAAGGTCGTATGTGTTTGGAATTTGAGATTTCAACTGGAATAGTTTCGCCATATGCCTTAACAAAATTCAAATAAGTTTGCTTAATTAACCATGAAGGGATTCACAATTTTGTAAGTGTCAATTCGTACATCCTGACAAATGAAGAGGAACTCATATAAAGAAACCCTAAGCCTATAAGCTACAAAAAACATGAATAAATTCTTGTTCGACGTTAACAAAACATTCACAGCTTATCTCAGACTCCTTTTGAATAAATTATGGCATAGATAGATATAAATGAAGGGAAAGAGAATTTAGATACAGAAACATACCCATCTTGGTCTACTTCCTCCTCTACCTGAGGCTCGATTTGTTGTTGAAGTTGAGGCTGAGCTTGAGGTTGAGGTTGAAGAGGTTCCGAATCTAAGAGCTGCTGAATGCGGTTGTCCTGTATTTTCCCTCTATTTTCCTTCTCAGGGCTCCTGCTAAGGAAAGAAAAATTTAAGCTGCAATTCAAGCCATACATTGGTGGAAATCCAATCAGTGGATTATTTTCCTAGTCACTACTTAGATCCGCTCAACATAACGTTAGCCGAATGCAAGGCTAGTGCATGGCCGATTGCTCCTGCGTAGCAGCCTTTTATTACCAGTCTTCAAGCTTGTGCTTCCTCTACCAGGAGCTTCTGTCAGTGAGGGCTTCTTCATCAAATCAAACTCAGCTAGGGTTTCTCAAAGTCGAAGGCAACTCTAAAAATATTACTGCAAAACACAGAAAACGCTTCTAGAATCGGCCAGGAAGCTAAACGGGAGTGGCTTTAGACGGGGCTTTGCTCATTGCCCCATTCTTCAAGATTTTCCCTTGCCTGAAGAAACAAAAGCCTCCATTAACAAACCTCAAACAAGACGACAGAGGAAATTGGAATATGAAGAGACCCGTTCTTGACATTTGCCTTCCGGAAGAGTTGCCAATAGTCGAAGCTTCATGCAGCATAATTTGTCCATGTTGTCTTAAACGGATGGGTGGAGACCTATCTGAACAAATGCAAAACGAGAAGCTTGATGCCATGCAAGACGGGGAAAAAATTCCTGCCACGTAGCCCTTCTGCAAAATGCCAGATGAAATTTTCACTAATATTTCTAAGGAAAAAAGAAAAAACTACCGGGAAAAATAACACCAGCGAATAAGAAAAAAGAGATTTACATATATGACGTCAGACTAATTCCAAAATTCTTTCAAAACTATAGTTTTTGACATGATTATCTTAGAGTGCACGGTTTCCAAGGAGAGAACTAATGCTACAAAATGCTATGAAAACTTTAGTCTCCTGCCTTAACGGCAGGGACTAATAAGTAAATCCTCAAGCCTTCTGTCCCTATAATTTGCTTTGTTTTCGATAGTCATTATAGAAATAAGTCTTCTATCCCAATGTCGACGTAAGCTGTGATGTCATCAGAACGCAAGAAGAGAAATAAGTAAATCCTCAAGTTTCTTCTCCCTGGAATGAATCGCATTATTAAAGCAGTCTTCACATTCATCAACTCTTCTTAAGGCGGTTAAGGCAGTCCACATGTTTTTGTATACATGGGGTGTTCCTGCGACCTAGTCTAGCACCTAGCAGCCCGTATCTTGGGTACCTGTGCGAGCTAGGGTGAGACAAGTCCCCCAAGGGGTGAGACCAGCTGCCTGCAAGCCGTCTCACCCATCTAAGTCTGGGAGGGAGTTGAACCCGAGACCATGAGTCGTCCACCCACAGCCTCAAACCAATTCACCTACCCGTGTAGGCCGAAGGCGGTCCACATGTTACATTTACGTAATGTACATGATGATTAGGCTCACGCTTGGAATTTCATGGTCTAAACTTCAAATGAAAAGCATTTAAAAGTGTGATAGTTGTGTAATTTTTGAGTTAAATTTATTGATTTATGTTTCATGAGTGGTTCACAAAAATTTATTTTTCATTGAACGCTTAGAATTCATTGCATTTAGGTGATGTTCATAGAGGTGAAACGTTGGTCAATCACTCATAAAATTTTCATATAATTGGTGGAGGTGTCAGTCAAATTTTAAGTCTGATTAAATTGACACTTATCAATTTTGACTGTTCAAATGTTGAACTTACAATATCTGTAACTCATAGTATTTTAACCAACAATTAAGTGGGTCCTCATATTTTTTTTCATCTTTCTTTGGTTACAAGTAAGGGTAAATTAGTAATAATAAATTAATCTGGATAATATGGTTAACAAAAATTCTTGTATTTTTTTATGAACCTCAAGGATACACAACATAGTTGAGAATTATAAACATTTTGATGGAATCTCTTGTACTTCTTGTAAGGAAGAAAAGGTATGCAAAAACACTTCCTACACTAATCTTGAGAGGACGGTTATGCAAATTTTAACTTAAATTTCACAAAGATCTCAAGAAATACACAATAAAGCATAATCAAAATAACAATGAACACATAATACAATGATTACTGTGAGGAAACCCTTCCGGGAGAAAAACCCCACCCTGCAAAACCCGCACAATGTATTATCAAATCAAGATGATTACAATACACTTGCAATGCAAGTTCTTACAGGAGCGCATCACCACAACTCAAACTCGGAGAGACTCCTTCTAGCACCTAGTCTTGCAAACAAAACTCAATGAATCAAACACCTCCCCGAGCCCTCATTTTATAGTGATTTTACAACCTGGAAACCACTTGTGGTTTTACAAAACTAAGGGCTTAACCACCATGCAACATGTTGCCCATTTTTGACATTTACAAATCCAAGAGGAAAATCAACTAGGTTAAAATAGTAATCCTGTCCATAATTTTGTCCCCTAGTTTAGACCCCCATTAAAGACATAAAATAAGCTAACTATGCTCTAAAAATGGCCCTCATATATTCTACTAAGGACAAGGTACCTTTTTAACAACTCATATACATTTTTCCAAAACATAAACATGTGGAAAACTACCACAAAAAAATTCTTGGAATTTTCTGGAAAAAGATTGCAAGGTTGAGACACGTGTTCTCAACACTTCTAACTTAAAAATTATCGGCAGTGTCTAGATCCACCTACTTTTCATATGTATTATCCACTCCTATATAAAGTCTATTTGTATCATACAATCACACTCATGTCTATTAGAACATATATGTAATTTCATCCATGCAAGGGGTGGAATTGGTAATGGTGTTACAATAGCTATTTATGGCATACTCTCTTTTTAGAAACCTTAAGGAGTTATAGGAAATCTTCACAACAATTCTTACCAGCGTAATTTTTAGTGGCGAATATTCACCTTTTGGAAAATTCTGGGAAATACGTTTGATGGAATTGGCGAACCACACAGGTTCACAGTGGCCCATATTCGCCCAATCTTGACACGGTAACTGGTAAATATTCATTGGAATCACCAATTAGATTTGTCATTTGACGATGTTGACCAATATATTCACCTATAACCAATCTGATGTTGTTCATTTAATGGTCTCTTATTCGCCAAGGGTATTAATTATGAATTGCATATAAAATCTAAAATAGCCAAATGGAGGGCAAATGAGAATGAGAAAAAAATGCTCTGCAAGTTGGCTGAAGGTCCTGGTGTTTCGAAGTTCACACTGTCGCTGTTTGCAGGTGGAGGGAACCATGGCTCCTCCGTACTGCTCTCGTGGCATCTTCCTCGTTGGATGGTTTATATGTCATGTGCTTGTTTTCTCGTGTGTCTTTTCTGTCTTTACCCTTTTTATTTTTGGTTGTGTTTATTTATGTGTGTAGTCGCTCACTTCATTTGGCATTTCCTTTCATTATTTCCTATTGGGCTTTGACTCTGCTACGTTTATGTTTTCCTTTTTCACTTGCAATGAAGGCCATCTAGTATTAGATTCTGGTCGATTTCCCATGATTTCTTCTGATTGGCCGTGGAGGGCATTAATGATGGAAAAGATAGGAAAGAAAATGATAAAAAGGTAGAAGAAGGGTTGCAGGATGGTGGTGGAGGAAAAAATAAACCTTCATATCGAGCAGTTGTGGCTGAAGAAGCGGTTCTTCCTGAGTTAGCATGGTTTGAGGTGGTTGAAAAAGATGGAGGAGGACCTCTGGAAACTGATGGATATAGACATGGAGGAGAACACAGTGAATTGCCTACAGATTTCTCTGGAGGAGAGAAAGAAGGAGGAGAGGAAGGTAAGACTCCGTTGCCTGGTGCTAAGATCCTCACCCTCTCTCCGAATGTAGACATGGTAAATGCTATTAAAGCTGAACAATCTCATTTATAGAACATTGCTATTTTCTTTGTTTGCATGGATATGAAATTTATGCCTGCTAGAAAGTTTATTAATGATTGGATTGGTAATGTGTGGGATAAGAAACTCAGTATCAATGTTGGTTTTAGTCGAATGATTTAGAGGGGTTTGTTTGTTATTTTATTTAAAAATCATGCTATGCAGGAAAAAGTGTTAAATAAGAGGTACTAGAACGTGGGGCAAACCATGTTTAGGGCTCTTCCCTGGTCACCCAAATGTAAATCTGAAAATGTCATTTCTCCCTCCTCTTCAGTGTGGATTGAACTTAGGAATGTCTAGTCAGAATTCTGGCAGTTTATACCCCATCTTCTGAAACCGCTTGGTTCTGTTCTTCAAGTTGAAGAAGCAAAAGTGACCCTCCTACATCTCAATGCTCGAGCCCTTGTCATTCTTAACGCTGACATTTAATTTCCTAATGAAATTGCCTTGGATGTTGAAGGAGATAGATGGAATTGGGCTATTGTTAGACTCAGAGACATTGGGGCTTGTTTTCATTATAAACTTAATGGACATAATAGGAAAGACTGCCTGTTGTTGAAAATTTTCTCTAAAAAATTCAGTGAAAACCATAGTCAGGGAAAAAATACTCCTCCCCTGCCAAAGGAGAAGGATAAAACAACCAACAAGAACAATAATTCTGATAATAGTAACGAAGATAATAATACTGGCTCAACCCAGGGGGAAGTGGCCAATAGAGGTAATATTGATAGGCCCAAAGAAACTCTTGATACTTCATTGGACAAGTTTGTCTCACTCTCAAACCCTCTTTTTGAAGATGAATTTGAGATTCACACTGTTGTTCCTAATCATGATGCCCACAACCACGCTGCTTGTCAACCCCAGTACATTCATGTTCCCAGATAAAAATTTATCAAAGACAACACACTCTTTCCCAATGCTCAACAAATAGCCATATCCAAAATCAAGAACAAAAACATTGGTTGTAGGACTGAACAATAGTTGGTTGAGTAGGATAAAGCTTGCCCTGACACCATGCCTCCCAATAAAACACATGAAGATTGTGAAGTTGTGAATTTGATTCAGGTGCCTATGGGGGAGGAATTTGTGATTATGGAGGAAAGTCCCTCCCTATCTGCCTGTAGTGAATAGGGAGGAGACGAAGAGGGGTTTGTAGAAGTTATCTCAAAAAAAAAAGAAAAAAAGGAAAACCTATGAAACAAGCAGTACCATTAAAAATAGTGGGAAAAATAATAAGGTGAAAAACAATGAGTTACCAGAATGTTTTAACAGATTATGTAAGAACTCTAATACCCCCAAAACCCTATGATGATGAACATACATAGTTGGAATGTTATGAGGCTGGAAATGTCTGACAGGAAATACATTGTCAGAATTGGTGTAATAAGGTGTACAGTAAGGATATTGTTTGTTTACACTCTCAAATTTATCTAGAATCAAGCCACCTGCATATACTCTGATCATATTAGAGGCAAAGGAGGGGTTGCTATGCTGATAAGGAGTAAATGGGCTAACAAATTGATTGACAAGGGTACCTCTCCTTGCCAAAGAGCTATATGGGGGAATTTTAAAGAGTAGGACCAGGAGTTAGGAATTCACAATATTTATGCTTCTAATGACTACAGGGAAAGAGCCACTTTGTGGGATTGGCTTGCTAGCAACTTTCCTGACATAAAATGGGTGTTTATAGGGGATTTCAATATGATTAAGAATAAATAGGATAAATCTAGTGGCAACAAGCATGAGTGAAAAGGCAATTAATTCTTCTTTTGGTCTAAATGTAAAAGGAGGTTCCAAATCAGTGATCCCTTGGAAAACATGAAAAAAGAATACAATGGTATTTTGTTTTCTTGGTGTAATAATCAGACCTATAAGAGCAAGGTATACTGTAGACTAGACATGATCTATTTCAATAAGATGTGGATTGGGTTGAAGCAACAACCAGGGAAAAACCCTGTAGAAATTAATCCTGCTAGTCTCTCTGATCACTCCCCACTCCATGTTTGTATCTTTCTCAAAGCCTCTGATTATCAGTCATGTAGGTGCAGGAGGAATTCCACCTTCAAGCTTAACACATCCCTTTTGAATGATGCAAAATCCATGCAAGCCATTAGGACTGCCACTGCCTTATCTAAGTTCTGCAATGCCAACCTTTCTGCTAGAGAAAAGTGGAACTCATTGGTGTTAACATAGAAAAAATTGTTCCAAATTATAGGGGCCAAAGGCACCATTAATAGAAACCAAGAGGAGAACTTCTATCAAACCAAACTCAATCATAATGAAACCTAATTACAAGCTAAAGGGAAAGATCGGGACCTGGAGCAATCCCTCATTAACACTAAAGCCAGACTCAGGAAAATTCAGAACTATAAAATTCAAGGTCAAAAAGTTAGAGCCAAGGCTAGATGGATTAAAGATGGGGATAGAGGATCAAAATACTTTTTCAATTTGATCAGAGCTAAACACTCTAGGGAAGAAATTGTAGGCATCCAAACAGAAGCAGGACTTACTAAAGATAATCAAGAAACCTTGCGTGTTTTTACAGACTTTTACAAGAAATTGTTTTCCTCTGAACACAAAGAGGAGAATATTGAAGCAATGAACAGATGTACCAAACTAATCTCTCAGAAAGTGTCTCAAGAACAAGCCAGGGCCCTGGAACAGGAAATCAAAATTGAGGAGATTGATGAAGCCATTAGATCTTTAGCCAATGATAAATCCTCTGGAATTGATGGGTTGTCGGCTGACTTTTACAAGAAGAATAAAGAATGGATATCTAGTGAACCACTAGATGTGTATGAAGAAGCCTTTGAAAGTGGATCTCTAGGTGAAAAAATTAATAAAGGGCTGATCAAACTGCTACCTAAAGATGGAGATAAATCTCAGATGAAAAATTGGAGACCCATCACACTGCTAAATATTTCAAATAAAATTATAGTGAAAATCATGGCCAGAAGAATCAGTGATATCCTTAAAGAGGTAGTGTCAGTCACCCAAACTCTTGTTCATAAAAGGCAGATACATTCTAGACAACATCATCACCAGTTGGGAAGCTATGAATTGGGCAAAAGTAGACAATCAAAATACAACTATGGTTTTGTTAGACTTTGAAAAAGCCTATGAAAGAATTGAGTGGCCCTTCATTTTGCAAATGCTAAAAGCATTTGGATTCCCTAAGTTCTTCTGTAGATGGGTCAACATCTTGTTTAAAGATTCCTCTACAGTGATTGATGTTAATGGTGGATTATCTGAATGCATTCCCCTCGGGAGATCTCTTAGATAGGGGTGTCCTCTTGCCCTAGCCCTGTATGTTATTGTTGTTGATGCCCTATCCTTCATCCTCAGGGCTCCTAAACTAGGTCATCCAGTCAAAGGTATTCTTCTTTCCAACAAGGAGGACCTTCTCATTGAACAGTTTGTTGATGACACTACCTTATTTTTGGAGATGGAGGAAGAGAACTTTGATAATGATATTGCTAGAATCCAATTTTTCTACTTGGCATCAGGAGCCAAAATTTCCCCTCATAAATCTATCATCCTAGGTTGGACAGAGGTATCCCCAGGATGGCTTCAAAGGAGAGAATAGAAGTGGTCAGGACCTTCTACCATTGTAAGATATCTGGGGATCCCTTTTGCTATTAATCCCTCCATTAAGGACATGTGGGAATGGATTTATAAAATTTTTGAAAGAAAACACCTAAAGTGGAAATCTCATATGTTGTCCTTAGCTGGCAGAGTCCAAATTGTTCAGAAAGTGTTATCTTCACATGCAGTATACTATGCCTCCACCTGAGTTTTGGCCAATAGTCAAATCAATAAGTTGGAAACAATACTGAAAAACTTTCTATGGTCGGATGGACATGGAAATAGGAAAAGGCACTGTGTTAAGTGGGAATGGTGTTGTACCCCTAAAAATTGGGAGGGCTAGGGTTGAGAGATCTTAAAGCTCAAGGTTTTGCACTGGTAGCCAAATGGACTCTCAAGGCCCTCGAAGGGAATGAGCCTTGGAAAGTCCTGGTTAGAAATAATATTGGAAGAGCTACCATTAGAAAAGGTAAGAAGTGGAGTGATGTTCCTCTAATAGATCTGATTATGGGGGCTTTTGAGATTCAAGTTGCTGGATCCAAGGCTTTTCAAACTATATGGAAGGCTTGGTGTCAGGTCAAACCACTTATATGCTCAAGAACTATTGTTGGGAAGAGTCCTTATTATGCAGTAGTGGATAGGTCTATTTGGTGGGGGGTATATCTAAATGGAAAACCTCTGGCCTTAACACAGTGTTGTTCAACTAAAAAATGGCATAAAAAAGGGATAGCATTAATTCAGGATGTATTGGTTGACAAGCAGCTGGCTTCTTGGGAGGTCTTGAGAGAAAAGTTCAATATCCCCAACCCTCAGAAGAAGACATTCACCTTAATCTCTAAAGCCTTTGGGAGATTTTTTCTTGGTAAAATTTTGAAGTCAAAGCACTTGCTAGACTTTATGAGATGGAATTATGGTAATAGAATTGAGACCTTTTCTTGCAAACATATTTACAACATGCTTAAAGAAGACAATGGAATTGTTAACAGAATTAATCAAAGCTGGAATATTGATTGGTCTAATACTAGATGGAACTTCATGTTTGATTTCTTTTGGCATTCTAAAGTCAAACCCAAAATTCTTTGTTTTCACTGGTTTCTCTTGTTAAAGAAAATTGTTGTTGGCTCCTTTTTGTTTCAGAGTGGACCTCAGAATGTTTGTTGTTCTTTGTGTAGTTGTACTGAAACATTTGATCATCTATTTTTTAAATGTATTTTTGCTAAGAAACTATGGGCTAGTTTTCTAGGCGACCCTATTGTGTGGAACTGTCCAAATTCTTTTTCTTAGTCCAAGATCATCATTGGCTTTGTGAATGAGTTTGATTGCAAGTTGAATTCCTTTTGTTTTTCCCTAACTATAATTGTCTTGTGGACCATTTGGAAATTGAGGAATGAAGAGATCTTTCAGAACAGGAAACGAGACCTTACTGAGTTTTTCATTAAACTCACACATCTTACTATTGCATCACAGGTTTCAACAAGGATAGAAATAATAGAAGAAAGATTTCAAACTTTGCTGAAGGAAGGAGTGATGATTATATACAAAAAGGACATACAATCTGCTTCCTTGGTCGACACCCCTCAGGAACCAATCAGAGAAAGTATGACAGTTGGCACTTAGCTAGACAATGCATGGAGGAATCAAGAAGAGGAAAATAGGAATGAGCAATAGGAGGAAGCAACTCACAGTGAGTGGGAAGCTAAAAGAGAAAATGATAACTGGAGTTCTCTAAGTCAAAGGAATAGTAACAGTGGATGGGGAAGCAACACAATTAGAATCAGTACTAGTGGATGGGATGAAGCCTAGATGAGCACTCTATCATTTTGATACTCATACTCATGTTTTATAAAAGAGAATAATACTTTTGGTTATATGCCATAGTCTATGGCTCTCTGTATATATGTTTTTTTGCTAGGTGCTCTTGGTAGAAACAAAACTATAAGTTGCTGGTTTTCTGGTTATTTTGTAACCATTCAGTTGATACTCTATAGCAATATATATAAAAAAAAAAGCCAAATGGTTTATATTGTTATCTTAACCATGACCTATTTTTCCACCTATTAATTAATTATTTTATTGAACACGACGTATTTCACCAACCTTTTGTTAATTCCTATATTCAGCATTGATCAGGTCGACACATTTTTGCCAAAAGCCCGAGAATTTAAAATAAATAAAAATTGGAAATTTGGAATCATGGATTGATATAAATTCAAGTCAGATTTACAAAAGTAGTCTTATCGTGTCCCATTACAAATTTTTGAGGGCCAAATTTACAAATAACAATCTTGCAACAGTAAACAGCTTGGATTCAGGATTTTAGAGAGTCAGAATTCAGAGGAAGCAAGACCAAGGTAAGCAATTATTTGTTCACATTTCACAGTATTGCTATTAATTTTAATTCCCAAAGTCTAGAATCCTAGTGACTAGTGAGAGGTCATTGGGTGAAGATGTTAGACAAGGGTGACTATCCCGAGAGTGAGTATCCTCAGGCTACTAGTGCTGAAGGGATTTAGATATCAGGGGAGGTTGAGACTCAGACTTCTCATTGTGCACAGGGAAATGAAGAGATTGGAAAGCTGGACAAGGGTAAGACTCCTCGGGGTAGTGAAGGGCCTGGGAGGCCATCAAAATGCTCAAAACTAAAAAATACTACCATAAAGGCTTTCTTTGGAGTTGGCAATGTTTTTGTTCCATCAACATCTGCAATTGCAAGTGAAAAATCCATTCATAGTAGCTCACCAATACCAATACCATAAGCTGGGGTTGTCATTGAGTTAAATGAAAACCAAAATGTATCAAATGAGGATAAAAATGGTGGCATGAGAGAATATGTTATAAGGGATACACAGAACTAGTTGGATGAAAATGCTAGCAATGAAGATAATAATGATGTTGGTAGGAAGAAAAGAAAAAGGGAAGTAAAAATGGGGTGAGAGTGGGAAATGACAAGAAATTTTAAGGTTGATTGGGTAGCAAAGTACTAGTTCATTGAACTAGCCCTAAGCAATGATGATCAACCAACAGAATGTAGGTGTAAGATTTGTACCCAGAAAAATTAAAGAGAGAAGAAGTTGTAGCTAAAGCTTGACACTATAGAAAAACATATTGGTAAGGTTTATGAAAAATAGACCATAGACAAACAAGAGATAGCAGTACAGTGAGATGGAAATCAAAGGAAGAATCTCTTCATGTTAAGTATGCCATAGAATATGAAGAGCATAACAAGAGAATGGCAATAATTGCTAGTAGTGAAAATCCAATCAAGGTTGGGTTTAAACATACAGCCAATGAAGCAAACCTGGCAAAGACCGTTCAGATGAGTGTTGTTTTTCATAGTATGTCCAGAGGGCATCTTATGAGAGACTTCTTAGAATATGGTAATTTATTATTCTTTTTAAAAGTTTCTCACTATCCTATGTCACATTGGTCAACAAACGTTGGATGGGAAATGGAAAACTATCTTTCTGAGGTGGAAAAGAAAAATTTACAGGAGAAAGTAAAATAATCCAGATTCATTTCATTATCCATAGATGAAGTTACTACAGTAGATAACACTGCTTGGGTCTATATGCATTTGTATATAGTAAAAGAACATGTCCGCCAAGCTCATCTACTCTGTGTTCATAAAATGAGGGGTAATTCAACAGCATAAAACATATATTTTGAAGTGAAGAATGCTTTGAATGAAGTTGCTAGTATGGATGATTTGACAATTGGAAAGAATTTAGTGTGTGTTGGAGCTAATGGAACTATAGTAATGCAAGGCCAAAGGAATGGTTTCTATGCAAGATTAAAAACTAGTATTGCACCTTACATGATTGGCATACATTGCATTGCCCATCAAATGAATTTAGCATATAAAATTGTAAGTGATTTTCCTACAGTGTCAAAAGTTGAAGATCTAGTTCACGACATATACTCTTACTTCTGCAGAAGTCCTAAACATTTTGCAGAATTTAAGATTTTTTCAGAGGGATTAACACCATGAAACAAGCTTCTTAAGGATGTTGAGACCAGATGGATCTCTTTGCATGGACCAGTAGAAAGATTTTTAATAGAATATCAATCCTTGATCGGAGTAGTATATGAGCAATGCCTCACAGTAGACAAAGCTCCTGATTTATTACATAAGTTAAGTGATATAGAGACTCTGTTAACTTTAGCCAATCTTCTCCCCATGCTAGATTTAATGAACAAACTTGTTAAGCAAGCCCAAGAAAGGACTATGTATATCCATGAGTACTTAGATTTATGTAGAATGACATGCCTTGCCTTGGATAATTTGTACTCAGATATGATAACACTTCAAAGCCCAAATTTTTTTAGGTGGAAAATAATTATAGATTTGAATCATGCTGAGAATTTTTTACAGTTCAATGCAAAAAATAATTTATGTGTGTTTGTGAAAGGATATGAAATACCAATGTGTGTGCACTCTAAAATGGTCACCTAGACTTTGGGCCCCATTTCTCAATTTATCAAATCCCCGAATCAATATTTTTAAATATCAACAATATCAATTATATCAATTTCCTTGATCAAATCATAATCAATTCAATATTTCCTAAAGTTTGAGCCTTATTTAAATTTAAAAGAGAAAAAAATAAAAATCTTATTTAATTAAGAGAACATGCTCCCTTTTAATTAATTAAAAATCCCTTTTAATTAAAAAAATCTCTTTTAATTAAATAATAAAATCACTTTATCCTAAGCTTTTATATAATTAAAAGGAATTTCCTCCCCTTTTATTTAAATAAAAAATCCCCACTTTTCTTCTTATCCTAAGTTGCACAAATAAAGCATTATTCTTATTTTATAAAAAGGGAAAAAACACTTTTTGTCTCATATGGACACAAAAGTCAACTCCTATTTTCTTATTGGAGGATATTTGTGCACAAGGATCAAGCTTCCATTTTTCTCCACCCTTGATTAAGACTTTTGTCTCTTAATCTCCATGGTCCATTTCCTCTCATTTCTTATAAAAGGAGAGCTCTCTCCTTCATTTCCATATCTCATGTTTTTATGCTGGAGGTTTTCTAGGTCAATTTGGAGCTCTCTTTGAAGACACTTTTGCATCCAAGCTTTGAAGATCTTTGTTTCATTTCATCTAGTTCTCATATTTTCTTTCATAGTTGCATGATAATGGCATTCTTAGTGTAGATTTCCTTTTATACAATAGATTAATCTCACATAGCTTAATAGGAGGATTTGTAACACTTGTATTTTCCTTTCATAGAATAGCTTGCATATTTGCATCCTCATTTTAGTTGCATTGCATTTCCATTTGATTCTTTGAGGATATTGGCACTCTTTCCCTTGTCTTCACTTGAATCTCTCATTGTGTGGTTGACTAGCAAGGTCATGAGTTTATAGCTCTAGCTGAGAGCAATTTTACAAATCTTGCACTCCATGCATAGAGAGCTATGGATTGATTTGTGAGGGCTCATTCTTGAGTTCCCTTACATGTAAGGATTCATAGAAGTGTGGTCACATTTTGACCATACATTTTTGGTGCCCACCGTGGGGCAGAGTAGCTTAACTTTGTCCTTTCATTTTTGCATTTCCATCAATTTTTTGAATTAATTTTGACTTAATTTTCAGTCTCTATTTTTTTGGCTCAGTGTATCGTGCGATACTTTCAAGGTATATCACGTGATAGTTCTCTGCATACATGTATGATACTTCGCTTGATTGAAGTATCACCTGTCTGTTGTAGGAGTTATCACCTGGTGTCGAGCGAAGTATCGCCTAGCTTAAGGCAGAATATCACTCAGACTTAAAATATCGCACTGGTATACAGAATTGTATCGCGTGATATTTTTGGTGTCTAGAGTGTGTTGCCTATACCAACAAAGAGCTTTAATTTGAGTTTATTTAGCCGAGTCTGATCTTAGATAGCTTGTTGTTCTTGTTTACTGCATTTAGATAGAATTAATTTGCATCTTTTAGTTAGATCTTGCTTCATTTCATTTAGATTTTGGTTTTCCTAACCTCTTGTTGGTCTAACAAGTTGTTTTGTAGGTACTCTTGCTTGAAGGAAATTGCCACATTGCATGCTAAAAGGGCTACTAATTGTTTTTGTAGGGCTGCCCAAAAAGCATTAAAAAAAAAGTGTGCTTATTTTTATTTCATTTCAAGTGCGGCATTTACTAGTTGGTCATTTTCATAGGAACATTAATATTTGTGAAAGAGATTTTGAGGTGGTACGAGAAGTATGTTCTTCACCCTTGTGGTGAACCAGAAAATCTTGACCCATCTTAAAATTTTGGAAGCAAGAGAGTAATTGAACCTCTTCTTGGTGTGTTTGGGAGAAGCTTTGAGATAGGGGAGTATGCTCTTCACCCTTGTGGTGAAACAAAAACCTTGAACCTCACAAGTTGATCCATTTTTATTTAGATTGTTAGAATCCTTTAGCGGGCCTGCTCTTGAGCAATCAAGAGGAACGACCCAAGTGGGGACAAGCTAATACCTAGCTATTCCAACCCACTATAAACTCAAGGCTATCGAGGACACAAAAACTTGGTAGACATAACACTTGTCTTTGCTTGATGTGAGTAGCTCATGAGATTGTGACCATGGGGAAAATATTGAGCAAGAATGCTTAAGGTACTCTTGAGGCCGCGAGGTTCGAGTCCTCTTTGAGGAGCAAGAGGGGTGTTGTGAATGGAAGCCCTAATTAAAAACCCAGATCACCTTAAGATAGATATTGCTTGAAGTGTTTTCATTTGTGTAATACCAGTGTTAACATTCTTGAACATTCAAACAATCGGTACTGCTCATAGGGTGTTTTTCTATTTTGATATCACAAGTGGTTGTCTTGGCAAGGTTGCTTTTTCCCTTGTTTCAAGTGTTTTGAGACATGTTTGATCCCTCACTATTTGTAAAACTGTCAAAATTCTACTGATATTGTGATTGAGATCAAAAACATTAACCCTCAGACTGAAAACTTTGATCAAACAAACCCAAAAATGCAAATTTTACACAGTTTTGGTCAAGAGTTGAACAATTCTACAATAGTGTCGCACCTTGTAGAGAGAAATATCACGTGATACTTCACACTTGCTAGACTGTCGCCTGGCATAAGGTGAACTATCACCAAGCTATAGTGAGAATTATCTCCTGGTGTAAAGCGAAAGATCACCTCGATAAAAACTATCGCCTGGCTTAAGGCAAAGTATCGCCTAGAACTTTTTATAGTCTGCCTAGTTTCAGCCATTTTCAGTCACTGGAAGCCTATCTTTACTCTGAATTTCTATTTTAGCCCTCTAGGGGTAGTGTCATTTGATTTACAAAGTCACCTTGAGAAGAATTGCCAAGTTAGAAGATTATTCTTGTTGAGAAAATACATCTCTATAATTGTTAGTAGCATTCTTGGAGAATTTTAGTACTCTTATTATCCAAATCATTTTCATTTTCAGTTATATTTCGGCCTAGTCCAACCTCCTGATTCAAAAGTGCAAGGATATTCATCCTTTGATTTTAACACCTCTTTGACAGTGTTGGTAAAGCCCCTTTTTCTATCTTTTCATTTCTCTTTGGACAATAGAGAACTTTGATTATCCTAGTTTGGTGTTAACACTTTGAGAGGTCACCCTATCACTTAGAATCTCTTTCTTTCATGTTAGTTACAACAAGGTACTAGGTCAACCAAGGGAAGCAACCCCCTGTTGTGTTTAGTCAGTTACCATTAGTTAAGACTCATCAATAGCACAAGGGAAAAGAACCCCTTTTTGATCAGTCTCCTAAGAGTGAATCTGAGGTTTGTTTTAATCCAATAGGTAATCCTAGTGAAGTGAGCACCTCTTTAGCACTTCTTTCATCAAGTATGGACATGAGTTACACTTTCACTCAACAACAAAGAGAAGCAATGAACCAGACTCTTGATGATATATTTCAATGACATAGGGGTAACATGACATCTGTTGGGTCTGCATATGCTAGTCCACCTGGATCACCTCCTATTGGCACAAGGTATCTCAATGCTCACCAACGAGCTGAGAGACATTACCAATAAACTCACTCAGATTTAGGGTCACAACACGAAGACTAGAACAACAAGTCTAGTGACCACGACATCAATGTAGCTAATGCAATCAGACATTCAAGGCAACCTTCTCCACTAAAAGATACCTCTCGATATGCAAGTATGAGATTGAAAAGCATTGAAAGGGAGAAGCAAGTCTATCTAGATGAACAAGCTACCAAAAAGGAGAAATTTAGACAATTAGAGGAAGAGGAATGTGCATTATTGGACATAAGAAGAAGAGTCACCCAAGAAGAAGAAGATAGACTCTATGCACAACAACTCCAAAATTGATTCAATGGGAGGGGTACCAATAGTGGGACCAACTCACCCCCATCTACCCCCTCACTGAATCCTAGAAGAAGGTCAAGGACGCCCTCAAGATCCCCAAGTCCTAGAGGTAGAAGGACTTCAAGATATGATCACCATAGGAGACAGTCACCTCATAGACTTTCAAAACAACCCTCCCAACAAGCACATCATGGATCACAACATGGAGGAAGTTATGCCAACTTTGATAAAATGGAATTTATGACTATGAAACAAGAACCATCCTTTCAAGCATATGTGGAAAGATATGTGGAACAAAACAAGGATCAATTCCTAGAAAGTCTCATCAACAAAGGTGCTAAGGTCCCATATAATTTTGATGTCCACCAAAAGATTAAGAAACAAAATCCTTCAACCAATGAGGTGATCATGCAAATGCAGAGGGACATAGAGAAAATGAGAGCCCCTAAGAGTACATTCAATTTGGACTCCATATGTCCTAACCCTATAGACAAAAGTGTGGTGATGGTTGAATTTCCTAAGAAGGTTGATTTCCCAACTTATGACAAATATGATGGCATTGGTGACCCTCATGATCATGTTAGACGATTTTATAAAATGAGCTTTGCTTTTCATCATGAAGACTCCTATTTAATGAGTTTATTCCCAAGGAGTCTAAAAGGTCAAGCTACGGAGTGGTTCACCAACCTTACTCCTCTAATGAAGACATTTAAAGAACTTGTCCAAAGATTTGTTCAACATTTTGCTTAAAATATATCAAGGTCGGTCACAATGCTTGATTTGTGCAAACTCAAACAAAATCAAGTAGAACCTTTTGTCACCTTCCTGCAAAGATGGAGATGTTTGTGCTCGAAATATCCAAAGATAATTCCTGAGGAGGAAAGAATAGACATAATTATGAGCAATTTAATACCAGAGCTAAGGTATGAAGTGAGGAAAATGGTTTTTATCTCTTTTGATACCATGGTAGAGACTGCATGTCACATAGAGGATGTCCTAAAAGAACAATTCATTTTGGCCAAAACAACTAATAACAACAATGCCCAAAACAACAACAATAATGGTAATAAGGACAAAAATAACCCTTATTGGAATAAGAATGAGAAAGTGGTCAATGATGGAGTTGTTGATTCATCACAACCTAAGAATGAAGGAGTTATTAATCTCTCTAATGCAGTCCAAGCCATGAAGCTGCAAACATCTTCAGCACAACAAGAGAATAAACCCAAGTATCAAGGGAGACCTAAAACAAAAAAGAGACAATTTACCAAACTTGGGGACTCCTATGCAGACATTTTCAAGACATTAATTGCTCATAATTTGGCACACCCTCAGGATCTTGCAAAGCACCGCATACCAGATCCTAAGCCTCATTAGTGGGATGAGAAGGCTTTTTGTGTCTTTCACAATGGAATTGGACATGATATATAAAATTGTTTTAAACTTAAGCATCTTGTCCAAGATCTTATTGAAAGTGGATGATTACAAGTTGATGGTTTAACCACTAATGTGAATCACAAAGATTTTAAAGAACCCTTGCCCAAATATGAGAAAGGAGAGAATTCTAACAACAAGAATGGCAAGGCTGCTATCAACTACACCTACACAAATGCTGAAAATGTTATTAACATGATTGAAGTTGCTGGTGATAATGTCAACATGATGACACGGAAAGACCCTTATGGATATGATGTGGATTCAACACCTATGCTTGATGAAGGACCCATTGTGGTACTAAGAGGTCCTCACTCACAAAGGATGTCCCAACCCCTCAATGCAGTCACTAGGAGTCAGTCTCAAGCTCCCATTGTTATTAGAGGTCCTAGCTCTAGTAAGTCTAAGCAGCTAGTGCCAAAGGGTGTTCTTCCTAAATCTACTGTTGGTCCTGATTCGAACTATAACCTTGTTGATCAATTACAACAGACACCAGCACAGATATCTATTTTTGAGCTTTTGGAATTGTCCCCTAAGCATAAGCACGTCCTTGAGGATGCTTTGCAAGTGGCTAATGTCCCTAATGATATAGATGTAGATCAATTCTAGAATATGGTCAACCACTTGGCTAGCCCTCACTCCTTACATTCTTAGAAGAAGATGACAAGTCATTAAGCCACCCACACAATTTGGCCCTTCATATAGAGGTTATGATCCACAAGACCCATGTGAGGCGTGTGTTGATAGATGGGGGTGCCGAGCTTAATATCTATTCTTTAAGCTTATTGTTGGCCTTGGGTTATTCAAAAAATGTCATTGATACAAGGAAGAAGATCACCATCAAGGCTTATGATGAAGCAGAACGTAGTTCTAAAGGATTGGTTGTTCTTTCTATCCGAATTGGTCCTGTAGAGAAAGACATTTTGTTTCAGATTGTTGATGCCGGTCCTTTGGCTTACAATATTTTGTTGGGTAGACCATGGATACATGAGATGCAAGCAGTCCCGTCTACTTATCATCAATGTGTGAAGTTCCCTTATAATGGAATAGAAATTTGCATACCATGGGATAGCACGTTGTCAGTCAACACAATTTCAGCAGGGTCTCACATTCCTTTGAATAGGGAGGCTGACACTTTTGATACTACATTTGAACAATGTAAGAATAAATTCAAGACCATAGACCTTGGTATGGGGGATTACAAAATGGATTCATTCACAAAATTGCCAATTTCCCCTAGGTCTTATGGAAAACCTTCTCAAGAAATGAAGCCCTCGTCTTCAGCCATGACATTGTTTGATAAGTTTTTAGAATCCTCAGTTCCAATTCAAGAGGAAAAAGAAGAGGTTTCCGTTAGGGACTGGATTTACTGAGAAGAGAAATACCGACATAATGAGAATTTTGCACCTTCTCCTAGAGCTTATGGGAGAGGGTATACATTGGTCAAGAATATGGGTTATCTAGGACATGGTCCCCTTAGTCATAGGTTGGATGCTAAAGCTGAACCTCTTAACCATGCCCTTTTTGGATGAAGGAATAAGTCAACAGTTGGTTTAGGTTTTGAAAATGAGAAACAAACAAGCGTCCCTATCTCAACTGTGATGTACAGTGACAATGACTCAGACTACACACCTAATCTTTATAATCAGCAAGACATGTTTGATGATTGGGTGCCTTCAACAGCTCTCCTTTGGGGAGATTCAAAATATTTGACAATGGATAGTCCTCCTATCCTAGCTGCGATGGATAGTGACTATATGAATGCTAGACTGACAATGGAAAGTGTTGCTATCCTAGCTGCGACAGATAGTAACAATGCTAGTGTTAGAGAAGGGGAAACCCTTCCCAATCTTGAGGCTTCTACATCACGAGGCCCAAATAATGATTCAGAAACAGACTCACATGAGTTTGAATGGGACTCACTTTTAGATGCAATAGTTGATTTGGACATGGATGTTGTTCATACTTATAGTACTCAACCTGATGTGACTAATGAGCCTAGTGTAGGACTAGAGGATTGGACTCCTCGAATTGCCTTAGTGGACGATGCTTCATTTGGTAGGACAAATCTTGATTTGAGTATCTTAGGAGGAGACTTGATGAATCCCAATTGTATGGTCACCAGAGATAACACCTTCCACATAAACAATGTTGAACCAGTCATTGACTTACCCCTCGTCAATTGCCATTTGATTGATTGGTCTCAACTCTCTCAAGAGCCACAACTCCTCACATTCCAAAATGACTATGAAATTGCCTGTTACCTAAATGCTCTTGAACCCATAGTCTCTTCCACTAGTGAACCTACAAAAAGTATGACGGAGCCTGATATTAAGTACCTCAGTCTCAAAATAAAAGAAAAAGAAAAAAAAATGGTCCTGATGGTGAAAACCACTTTGTGGCGTTGTCAGAACCCAGAATAGTAAAAATAAATGATGTATCTGAAGGTGAAAACCTCTTCGAGGCACCTAAGGATGGGGTACTTAATAACTTGCCAAGTTACTTCCAGGATAGGTCATCAGTTCTCATTGAGCCTACACAACCAGTGAATTTGAATAGATAAGAGGCTCCTCAAATAGTGCACCTAGCTCAGTCTCTATCAGTTGAAGAAAAAGAGGTATATACAAAATTTTTGCAAAAGAAGAAAATCAACTTTGCTTGGACATATTCAGACATGCCAGGGCTTGACACTGATCTTATTATGCATCATCTATCTATAGCTCTAGGAATAAAACTAATCAAACAAAGGTTGAGGAAAATGCACCCTCACGTAGCTCTCCTTGTAAAAGCAGAATTAGAGAAGCTCTTAAGAGCTGGATTTATTAGAGCTATTGACTATGCTGAGTGGATCTCAAACATTGTTCGAGTTTCAAAACATGATGGATCCATTTGAGTATGTACAGACTTCAAAGATCTCAACAAAGCATGTCCAAAGGATGACTTTCCACTCCCAAACATAGACATGATAGTGGATATGACAACGGGTTATGAGATATATTCCTTAATGGATGGTTTTTCTGGATATAATCAGATAAAAATAGCTCCTGAAGATCAAGAGAAAATAACTTTCACATGTGCATGGGGAACCTATTGTTGGAACGTCATGCCGTTTGGCCTAAAGAATGCAGGAGCAACATACCAACAAGCTGTGACCATAATTTTTCATGATATGATGCATAAGAACATGGAAGATTATGTGGATGACACCTTGGCTAAATCTAGGAAATGGGATACACACCTCGACGATTTGAAAGTAATTCTAGATCGCATGGAACAGTTTCAACTTAGGTTGAATCTAAAAAAGTGTGCATTTGGAGTTGCCTCAGGTAAACTTCTCAGATTCATAATTTCAGCAAAAGGAATAGAGGTTGATCCTGAGAAGGTCCAAGCTATATTAGATATGCCACCTCCAAGAAACATTAGTTAGATGAGAAGTCTTTAGGGACAACTCCAATCCATAAGGATGTTTATTTCACAGCTTGCAGATAGAGCATAGCCTTTTAATAAAACATTGCATAAAGGAGCCACATGTGTATGGAATGAGGATTGCCAAAAGAGCCTTGATCAAATAAAATAGTATTTGGCTAATCCTCCAATTTTGATGCCTCCTATTCCAGGGAAACTATTGATTTTGTACATTTCAGCAACAGAGTCTTCCTTGGGGGCATTGTTGGCTCAACTTGATGATACTGGGAAGGAAAGAGCCATCTACTACATTAGTCATACTCTAGTATCTTATGAGATCAATTATAATAGCATTGAAAAGTCTTGTCTTGTAGTAGTGTTTGCTTCCCAAAAGTTGCGACACTATATGCTTGCTCATACTATACATTTGGTTGCAAAAATTGATCCTCTTAAGTACTTACTTAGCAAAGCTACCCTCCTAGGTAGACTTGCTAAATGGATGATGGTTTTGTCAAAATTTGATATAGAGTACATTGAAAGGAAGGCCATAAAAGGGCAAGCTATTGTTGACCAGTTAGCTGATTTTCCAGTTAAGGATAGTATGCCTATTTAGGTGGAATTCCCAGATGAACACATACTGTATATGACCTCTCGCACTTGGGAGATGTTCTTTGATGGTTCTCACATGCAGAGTGGATCAGGTGCTAGAGTATTGTTTTTCTCTCCACATGGGTACAACATACCAAAGTCTTACAAACTTCTATTCCCATGTACAAATAATATTGTAGAATATGAAGCTTTAACCAATGGATTGAAAATGGCTATAGAATGGAACATAACAGAGTTACATGTCTTTGGGGATTCCCAGTTAATTATCAACCAAGTCAATGAGGAGTATCAAACCAAGGATGATAAATTGGTACCTTACAAAAGGATGGTTGAATCATTGAGATGTTACTTTACATTTGTGACATTTCAATAGATCCCTAGGACAGAGAACAAATCTGCAGATGTTATGGCCACATTAGCTTCACTCCTTTAGTTGGAACAACATGAATCAAGATTCGAATTCCTGGTGGAAGAGCTACACCATCCCATATTTGACTCATCTAAAAGCCATGTCATTTGTACCCTTGTCACTCATGAGTCTTGCCGTTATGGTGCTATCTATTCATATCTTCATGATGGCATCATCCCTAAAACATTTAACCATTCTAAATGCTAAAACCTTATCCGTAATGCCTTTCACCACACCCTTATCTCTGGTGATTTGTATAGGAGGGGTTTAGATGGAACACTTCTTAGGTGCTTGGAAAAGGAGGAATCCAACCAAGCATTAGCAAACATCCATAAGGGTATTTGTGGTGGACATTCCAATGGTCTTGCCATGGCCCGGAGGTTGCTTAGGGTGGGGTATTATTGGCCCATGATGCAGACAGATGCAGTAGCCTTTTCTAAGTCTTGTGAAAAATGTCAGAAGCATGGTAACCTGATTTATGCTCCAGGTAGGGAGCTGATTCCTTCTATTTCTCATTGGCCATTTCAATGCTGGGCCTTTGATCTTGTTGGGAAAATTCACCCCAACTCCTCAGGAGGACACAAATTCATTATTACAGCTACTAATTATTTCACAAAATGGGTAGAGGCAGTACCTCTTTCTGTTAACTTAGGAAAAATAGTTTCACTCTTTATTTTGAATCATATTATTTGTCGGTTTGGAGTGCCTTCTGAGATTATCACCGACAATGGAGGTCAATTCAAGAACAAGGACCTTAAACACCTTTGCAAAAAGTTCAAAATCAAACAACATTGGTCCTCCATCTACTTTCCACAAGGCAATGGATAGGCATAAGCCTCTAATAAAACCATTCTTAAGATTCTTCATAGGACAGTGCACAAGAATGGTAGGGATTGGCACTTGCAAATCAATCCAACACTATGGGCTTATAGAACAAGCATTCACACACCTACAGGAGCCACTCCTTTTGCACTTACCTATGGCACTGAAGTGGTATTACCTTTAGAAGTGGAGATCCCATCACTTAGAGTCTCACTCAAAGGTTTGATAATAGATGAGGATTATCGCGCTATGAGGTTATAGGAACTAGAACTTCTAGATGAGAAGCATAAGGCTTCCTTTGATCATATGAGAGTATATCAGAAGTGTATGTCCAAGGCATTCAACAAGAAGGTTCACCCTAGAGAGTTTCAAATAGGAGATCTTGTTTTGAGAGAAAATCCTAAGAATCAACATAATAGAGAACAAAAGGGGAAGTTCGAACCTAATTGGCTTGGACCATATGTCATTACTGCTACTTTTGGGATAGGTGCTTATTTGTTATCTGATGAGGATGGAGAACAACTCTCCGATCCTATCAATGTGTTGCACCTTAAGAAGTTCTATCTTTGATGCCCATTCAGTCTGGGGGCATCCTTTGTACATATTTATTGATCCTGAAAAAATACAAAAAAAAATTCATATATAATGCTTTAAAATATCCTAAAAAGTATATAATGTCCTGAAAAAAAAGAGCATCCTAGTGAAAACCTAGCAATAGGTGCTTTGATGTCTCGACAAAACAATCGAAAAATTGAAAAAATACAAAAAAAAATAGAAAAAGTGCCTTGGTGAAAACTTGGAAACAAGCGCTACTTGAGGCCTTTGCACCCCTATTTATTAGCATGCATCCTCGACACTGAGCCTTTCTCCTTCATGTCTTGACCTTATTTGGCTTAGTCTGGAATTGGTCTTTGTCTTTGTCTAGGGGGCATAACTGTTAGCATAGGTCCTTTAGGTGCGTTTGTCTCTTGGGGCATTTCACAATAGGTGTTTTTCAACACCACCCCAAATAGTGTTTCTTGACACTACCCTTGTGTCAAGTGTTTCTTAACACTTATCAGATGTCTTACCCAACAATCTAGTATGATGTGATATTGCTCATTTGCAGATGCGATGATCAGAGTTTGACTCTATGACCAACACACACACACTTAAACAATCAACTCATTGAGATATGTTGACTTTATTTTTCTTTGTGTGCTGTCTATAAGGATTTCTTTGATGAGTGGTCTCTCCCTGAGAAGTTTTTGATGATGCATAGCTAGAAGACTGAGGGTATGAGAACATGCTTTATTTCTTTATCAGCTTGTGGGTATATTTTGTTGATCCTAACTATCATGAGCATTTATGCTGGTCTTACTTGACACTATGGATTGACAAGGTATTATCCTTGACTGTTTTACGAGTGCATGCTTCTAGCTATCCTGAGTTTCATATGTCTTGATACAAGCATAATCTCGCCATATCAAAATTTAGGTGATCTCACTGCATTAGTCATCTGGACCTACATGTCTTTCATGCCTAGGTGAGATTCCCACATTTCTATCTGATAAAGATCATATTCATATCCGCATAGTTATGCTAGTGTGCATTGTATGATCTTATGACGCTACCTAATGCTTGATGATGATAATTAGATGTCTATAGGCATTGTGACCTTGCAAGTCAACCACTTTCATAGTAGCTTGCATTCTTAGGTTCATCATAGTTTAGTTTTTGCATCTTGCATATGAATAGAGCTCTCCTTTTTATCATCTATGGACTAGTTGGTCAACTGTGCTCATTTTCTGAGTCTTCTTGATCATATCTTTCATTTCTGGTCTTTCATATCATGTCATTTTCTATTCATTTCAGGATCAAAACTGAAATCCGCGTTCACCTTGATCATCAAAATCACATTTCATTATCTTATGTACAGTTGACTGACCTTTTGAGGCATAATTTTTTGATCTTTGATGAAATTTCTTCCTTTTTCATGTCTTTCAAACTTCTAGTCTTTCATTCACTCCACTTCTTTTCTTCTAATTCATCATTGGGGCATGTTTTCACTACCTAATGGTTAATCTATTGACCTTTATTCTCGATTGTGATTCATTATGATTTGATCAAATCTTTATCAATTTGTTGTTCCTCTGTATCTGATTTCACTTTCGATTCCAAGGGGGCAGTACCTATTGGATTTTAATCCTTGATTCCTTGATTTTCTTGATTCAGCTATCTTTTTATGAGCTTTCACTCAGCTTGAGATTCTTATCTCTTATTTTGGAAATGATCCTGAATCGACCTCATGTCCAGAATCCTTTGTTTATGTTTGTCTAGATGTGATCCCGAATCGACCTCACATCTGAGTTGTTTTGTGATCCCAGATGGATCTCACATTTCAACTTCATTCTTTGACCACATGTGATCCCAAATTGATCACACATTAGTCAAAGAGGGGCAAATGTATGCACCCTAAAATGGTTGCCTAGACTTTGGGCCTCATTTCTCAATTTATCAAATCCCTGAATCAATATTTTTAAATATCAACAATATCAATTATATCAATTTCCTTGATCAAATCATAATCAATTCAATATTTTCTAAGATTTGAGCCTTATTTAATTTAAAAGAGAAAAAAAACAAAAATCTTATTTAATTAAGAGAACATGCTCCCTTTTAATTAATTAAAAATCTCTTTTAATTAAATAATAAAATCACTTTATCCTAAGCCTTTATTTAATTAAAAGGAATTTCCTCCCCTTTTATTTAAATAAAAAATCCCCACTTTTCCTCTTATCCTAAGTTGCACAAATAAAGCATTATTCTTATTTTATAAAAAGGGAAAAAACACTTTTTGTCTCATATGGACACAAAAGTCAACTCCTATTTTCCTATTGGAGGATATTTGTGTGCAAGGATCAAGCTTCCATTTTTCTCCAGCCTTGATTAAGACTTTTGCCTCTTAATCTCCATGGTCCATTTCTTCTCATTTCTTATAAAAGGAGAGCTCTCTCCTTCATTTCCATATCTCATGTTTTTATGCTAATGTTATGCTGGAGGTTTTCTAGGTCAATTTGGAGCTCTCTTTGAAGACACTTTTTCATCCAAGCTTTGAAGATCTTTGTTGCATTTCATCTAGTTCTCATATTTTCTTTCATAGTTGCATGATAATGGCATTATTAGTGTAGATTTCTGTTAATATTAACAAGGCAGAAATAACAATTATGTGCAAATATAACTAATATCAAAAAATAATAAACTACACAGAATAGAACACAAGACACACAAATTTAACGTGGTTCACCCAATCCCTGGGCTATGTCCACCAACAGCGAGTCCAATATTATTATTATCTAGTGATTACAACCTAATTACAATCCGTAATCCCTTACAGCCCAATTCTGCCGCAAGTACTAAAATCATACATCATAAAAAATCCTTAACCCTAAGCCATATTATACAATATATATATATATATATATATATATATATATATATATATATATATATATATATATATATATATATATATATATATATATATATATATATATATATATATATATATATATTTCCCGCTTTAGGGTTAGAATGAGTTATAAGTAGTCGGCCTCAAATGTACAGTACTTTCCCTGGATAGTACTTTCCTGATTAGTCACCACAAGCTAACAATCTCCCACTTGGTGACTGATCAGTATCCACACTATACTAAAAAACCTCCCACTTGGAGACTGATCCTGTAGCAATACCGCTACCCACATGAGGCACCCACTAGATTGAACCACCTTGGACTCAGTTGTTCCTTTATTTTGGTCAGTCTAGAAGACCAACTGAAGCTGAACATGAGTTCAACTTCTCCCTTGTTACTACCTTTGTAAACATATCTGCTGGATTATCATCAGTATGAATCTTTTCTAGCCTTAACTGTCCATCATCCAAAACTGATTGAATGAAATGGTACCGCAACTGTATGTGTTTTGTCTTTGAGTGCAAAGCAGAATTCTTTGCAAGATGAATGGCACTTTGGCTATCTGTATGTAGAAAATTATCCTTTTGTGGATGTCCCAATTCTTCCATGAAGAATTGAAGCCATATCATCTCCTTGGCTGCCTCTATAGCAGCAACATACTCTACCTCTGTAGTGGATAAAGCAACCACCTTTTGTAGTCGAGAAATCCAACTCACTGTTGTCCCACCAACAGTAAATATATAACCTGTAGTACTCCACCTGCTATCTATATCTCCTACCAAATCTGAGTCAACATAGCCTTGTACAGTAGTAGTAGAACCCCTAAAGTGTAAACACTTACTGGATGTGCCTCTCAAATATCTAAGAATCCATTTGACTGCATTCCAATGCTCAATACCAGGGTTACTCATATAACGGCTAACGACTCCCACTGCGTGTGCAATATCTGGCCTAGTACATACCATAGCATACATTAAGCTCCCTACAGCTGAAGCATAAGGTACCTTAGACATTTTAGTCTCTTCTTCTGGTGTCTTGGGACACATATCTTTAGTCAATTTCAAATGACCAGGCAAAGGTGTGCTGACAGCTTTGGCATTTTCCATAGAGAAACGTTGCAACACCTTCTCAATATAATCAGCCTGAGATAGAGACAATTTCCTATTTTTCCTATCTCTACAAATTTTCATACCAAGGATTTGTTTTGCTGCCCCCAAATCCTTCATAGCAAAAGATTTTGCTAACTGTTGTTTCAACCCCTTAATGTGATCCATGTTAGACCCAGCTACAAGCATATCATCAACATATAAACATAAAATAATGTAGCTGTCATCATCCAACCTCTTAAAATAAACACAATGGTCAAAATGACACCGACTATATCCATGCCCATTCATAAAAGTGTCAAATTTAATATACCATTGCCGAGGTGCTTGCTTCAAGCCATATAAACTTTTCTGCAATCTGCACACCAAATTCTCCTTACCCTTGACCTCAAATCCTTGTGGCTGAACCATATATATTTCTTCATCCAAATCACCATGAAGAAAAGCTGTTTTAACATCAAGCTGCTCTAAATGCAAATCTTCAGTAGCCACAATACTTAAAACAGTATGAATAGAAGTCATTTTAACAACTGGAGAAAATATCTCATGAAAATCAATACCATGTTTCTGTGCAAATCCTTTTACGACTAATCTGGCTTTAAATCTTTTCGTACCTCCATCCTCTTCTTTGATCCTGTAAACCCATTTATTCTGTAAAGCCCTTTTACCTGCAGGTAACTTACATAAATCCCATGTCTGATTTTTCAGCAAAAAGTCCATTTCATCTGTCATTGCAAACTCCCACTGAAGCTCTGTATCCACCTGCACAGCTTCATTATAACATTCAGGTTCACCAGCATCTATTAATAGAATAGAATACAAAGATGGAGAAAATCTTTCTAGAGGTCTACTTAGCCTTATTGACTGTCTAACACTCACTGGGGTGTGTGGTATTTGTTGTTGCTATTGTTGCGGAGCATAAGGAACTACTGGAACATGAACTTGTGGAGTATCATCCAGTACTACATAGTCATTTTCTTTCTTCTCATGCTGCAGTAACAGATCTTTGTACAATACTTTCTCATTGAATATGACATCCCTGCTTCTTACAATTTTATGATTTTCAAAATCCCAAAGCCTATAACCAAATTCATCAATGCCATACCCAACAAATACACATTTCTTTGACTTAGCTTCCAGCTTGGTTCTATTTTCAGAATCTATAAGTGCAAAAGCTTCACAACCAAAGGTTTTGAGAAAAGAATAACTCACCTTCTTACCACTCCATGCTTCCTCTGGAATACCACAGTCCAAAGGAGTAGAGGGGCCTCTATTGATTAAATAAATAGCAGTGTTCACTACCTCTGCCCACATATTTTTGGGCAGCCTAGCATGCAACCTCATACTCCTTGCACGCTCCATTATTGTCCTGTTCATGCGTTCAGCCACTCCATTTTCTTGTGGAGTCCTTGGTACAATTTTTTGCCTACGAATACCATTAGAGGAACAATATTCTTCAAATTCTGTGCTGCAATACTCATCACCATTATCAGATCTGAGACATTTTAACTTTTTACCAGTCTCATTCTCAACCAAGCATTTCCATTTCTTAAAAGTTTGAAATACATCAGATTTATGTCTAAGGAAATAAATCCATACTTTTCTTGTTGCATCATCTATAAATGTAACATAATACAGAGAGCCACCAAGGGAAGATACCTGAGCTGGTCCCCATACATCTGTATGCACAAGCTCTAATCTCTCATTTTTTTTTTCCTTCCCACTCTTCACAAAACTAACTCTCTTTTGTTTTCCATAAACACAACTTTCACAGAAATCCATATTGACACATTTCAGACCAGGTAAAACTTTCTTTGAATGAAGTAATTTCATACATTTTTCACTCATGTGCCCGAGTCTGTTGTGCCACAGTGCTGTGTCAGAATCTACAACAATAGTTTGATGTTCTTCCTGCTCAACTGCAGCCACTGTTCCTGAACATTCATTATCTTCTGAAACAATTAAAGTAGAAGGAACAATATGACCTGTACAAAGATATAAGGTTCCTACTTTCACACCTTTTGCTACTACTAAGGAACCTTTTGAAACCTTCCAATTTTTATCATTAAAAGTAACTGTGCAACCCTCATCACCCAGTTGCCCTGCTGAAATTAAATTCCTACTCAGCCTTGGAACATGTCTTACATCTTGTAGTAGCCAATGATTCCCATTCTGCAACTTAATCTTAATTTTTCCCTTTCCAACAATCTGACAGGGTTCATTATCTCCCAAATAAACTAGCCCAAAATCCCCTTGGACATAATCAATAAAATAACTTCTATGGGGTGTAGCATGAAATGAAGCCCCAGAATCTAAAACCCATGAATCATCAATACTTTCTAAGGACAAGAGCAAAGCATCCTCCTCGGATTTGTTACTTACCACATTTGCCTCCTTGTTTCCATCATTTTTGTCTCCTTGATCTTTCTTCCGAGACCAACAATCTTTCTTCTTATGACCTGGTTTTCCACAGTACCAGCAATCATTTGGCCCTTTAGATTCGGACCTCTTTCCCTTTGATTTTCCTCTTGATTTCCCATGATTTCCAGAGTTGTTTCCTCTATCTCTTGTTCTGCCTCTGCTTTCTGTGTTCAATACACTACCCAATGTGGATGCCCCTGAGCTTTTCCTACAAATTTCCTCACTCAATATAACACCAATAACATCATCATACTTTAGGGTATTAGAACCAGAAACAGAATTACTAACAGCCATTACCAAGCCATTCCAGCTTTCTGGCAAAGAACACAAAATCAAGAGAGCCCTAACCTCTTCATCAAAAGTAATTTTAACTGAGGTTAATTGACTTGTAACTGTATTAAACTCATTCAAATGATCAGTAACTGATCCACCTTCTACCATTTTCATATTAAATAAACGCTTCATAAGAAATACCTTGTTTGAAGCTGAAGGCTTTTCATACAACTTCGCTAGGGTTTCCATCAGATCTTTAGCTGTCTTTGCTTTAGTAATATTGAATGCCACCGATTGTGCCAGGCATAGATGAATACTCCCCAGTGCCTTCCTATCCAAAATATCCCAATCCTCCTAAGACATTGATTGCTCTTTCTTGGCTACTCCCTCTAATGGCCGCCATAGATCCTTCTGATAGAGATAATCCTCCATTTGCATCTTCCATAACTGGAAGTTCTGCCCAT
The DNA here is from genome assembly GCA_027943335.1 of Chamaecyparis obtusa. Classification (NCBI taxonomy): domain Eukaryota; kingdom Viridiplantae; phylum Streptophyta; class Pinopsida; order Cupressales; family Cupressaceae; genus Chamaecyparis; species Chamaecyparis obtusa. The sequence goes on along the minus strand of BSBK01004753.1, from coordinate 270,064 downwards.
TAAACTTATCAACCTTCACCCTACCCTCGTCTGCCATTTCTCCCACTTAACGGAGAGACTCTCCCACTAACTTGTGAGACCTGCTTCAGAGAATAGATGAAAGAACAAATGAAATAACCTAGCTCTGATACCACTTGTTAATATTAGCAAGGAAGAAATAACAATTATGTGCAAATATAACTAATATCAGAAAATAATAAACTACACAGAATAGAACACAAGACACACAGATTTAACGTGGTTCACCCAATCCCTGGGCTACGTCCACCAACAGTGAGTCCAATATTATTATTATCCAGTGATTACAACCTGATTACAATCCGCAATCCCTTACAGCCCAATTCTGCCGCAAGTACTAAAATCATACATCATAAAAAATCCCTAACCCTAAGCCATATTATACAATATATATATATATATATATATATATATATATATATATATATATATATATATATATATATATATATATATATATATATATATTTTCCCACTTTAGGGTTAGAATGAGTTATAAGTAGTCGGCCCAAATGGCCGAAAAAGTAGTCGGCCTCAAAAAAAATTTCCTCGGGGGCTGCGCCCCCAAACCCCCGCTCGGGGCCCGGCCCGGCCCCGAACCTCGGCGAGGTCGGGAGGAAAAATGTACAGTACTTTCCTGATTAGTCACCACAAGCTAACAATTTCCTTTTATGCAATAGATTAATCTCACATAGCTTAATAGGAGGATTTGTAACACTTGTATTTTCCTTTCATAGAATAGCTTGCATATTTGCATCCTCATTTTAGTTGCATTGCATTTTCATTTGATTCTTTGAGGATATTGGCACTCTTTCCCTTGTCTTCACTTGAATCTCTCATTGTGTGGTTGACTAGCAAGGTCATGAGTTTATAGCTCTAGCTGAGAGGAATTTTAGAAATCTTGCAACTCCATGCATAGAGAGCTATGGATCGATTTGTGAGGGTTCATTCTTGAGTTCCCTTGCATGTAAGGATTCATAGAAGTGTGGTCACATTTTCACCATACACAATGCACCAATCTAAGATGGGCAAGTGAGACAAACTACTTCTAGTTAAAAGGGATGATTTTGACAGGTTTGTTAAATCTGTTAGTGATAATTTAAAGTCAATTTCCTACCAATGTTCAAGTGAGATTCATGAAAGCTTCCCTCAAGAACAAATTCTTGAAGCCATGGGTTGTGTGTTTCCTCATTTTTGGGAAAACGTTAGTGATAAAAAAATTCATGCTCATATGTTTCATAAAAAAATTGATGAATTGATCAGAGGGTTTTCAAAACACGCAGATTGCAATGGACAACCAATTGAAGGAATTATAGATTTAGCTAATCTTAAAAAACAATGTAGACATTTGCATCATGTATGAAATTGTAGTTAAAAAACTTGGAGAATCCATTTGAACCTGGTGCAATAACCATGCTTTGGAAAAGGATAGAGCAGAGTGAAGTATTGCATGATTCAATAGCCAAATATTTCAAACTTTCTGATTTATGTCAAACAATGATATTGGGGTCAGTGGAAGATGAAAGAGTTTTCAGTGCATTGGGGTTTTTGAAATCAAAGATAAGAAACAAACTAGACAAAAATTTGGAAACTTGCTCGAGGTTGTTTGTAACTCAGTACAATGTTAGAGACTTTCCTTATGATAGTGCATTGGCAATTTGGAATTCCTTGTATGAAAGACAAGGGCTTTTGAACACTTCAAAACATGGTGGTGCTACTGCTAGTTCTAAGACAAATGATGGATCTTGGTCCCAGACTCAGAATGAAGATGAAGATTTTTTTTATTTTGAATACCCAACTCAGAATGAAGAAGAACCTCTTGCTAGTAGTAGAAGTCAATTTCAGGATTTGGATTTCCTCACTGTAAAGTGTAAATGCCTCGGTGTTCAATGCCTCATAGTCATCAAGCCATGTTATTTCAAGTTTCAACTTCAAGAATCAAGAGTAAGATTCAAAACTTAAGCTAGCCAGTGGCCTGGTTCCGAAGTTACGCAAATAGTTCATCTAACCCTTTCTCAACTTCGCTACATGAAAATTAGAGACCTTTGGAACCCTTTTGAAGTTACAGTGATGGACCGACGGTCTTTGTAACATATCCACTCTCATATAACCTTGTGAAGTCCCACACAAAGCCTTTCATAACCTCTAAACTGTTTAATCTTGTAACTGATTAACCTTTTTGAAGTTATGCCTATCCGCCAAATGCTTTATCATAGTTTCGTAACTGCCAACATTAACAACCAACAAACCCTCGTGAAGCTCCGTAAACCACTTGAACAATACTATCGTAGGTTCGGAACTATTCCTAACAAAGTGTCAAATATTAATCTATCCGTTGACACATGTCACAGTCCATTCCTCTGTGCTTTCCACATGGCATGCAACTAACTATCACTTTCAACACCGTTACACACTGCCACTTTTAACTAAATGTCTCTTTAATTTTGAAGTTACGCACGTCGTTAGTCGGGAGTCCCTCAGAAGTTTGGAACCTATCACCATCCTAACCACTTAACCATTGAGAAATTAAGAAACAACCTGACGTTACTTCGGAACATTGCCGGTGGTCAAAGCTTCCCAATTTCCTAGAAATTTTCATTTGTCAATTTATTATTTGTCATACTCATTATTCAATTTATTATTTGTCAATTTCCTAATTTCCTAATACTAAACATTTACTTAATTCCTTAATTCCTTGAATCAAAAGCATTTAATTTTACTTAATTCCTAAAATCCTAATTTCCTAATTTCTAAAACAAAATATTAATATAATAATATGACCATTGACATTATACATAATATACAATTATACATTTAATTTTAAACAAATTGCAACCACAATCTTCAGGAATCAGAATTGAGATTCTTGACTTGAGCCAATGAGCTCTTTACAAAATTACAGAGGTACAGTGACAAAAAAATTGAAAATTACAAAATATCCTTGTATTAAAATTCAAATTCCTTGAAATTTATACATCAAAATTTCAAATTCAAGAATCAATGATCAATGATCATAGTACCAGACTCAGAGGTGAGAGGACATAGACTTCTATCAGAAAATTACAAAATATCCTTGTATATTTGTATTAACTTCCTTGAAATTTATACATCAATGTCAATGATCAAAAAATAAAAACTAACATTGGCATTTGGCAAACAAGTTTGGAAATAGTTATTAGAGTGACAACTGGCAGCTCGGATTCTTTAGAATCAGTCTTGATTTGCACCAAAGGTATATCCACAATAGGTGGACTACAAACATAAGATACCCTATTCGAATTAACTGACCTCCCTCTATTGGCTCTTCATCTAATACCAGAACTGTCTCAACTACTTCCATAATCCATGTCAATGTGTCAAGGCCAAGGCTTGAATCTCTCCAATGTTTTCCCACACCACAATTTCCCTCTTTGGTGGCCAAGTTATCTCTCTAACTGTATCCAAGTCTTCAAGGCATTTGTTCCATTTGGCAGCTGTTATGGCTCGAGATTTAGAAACAAACTTATTCATGTCAATCTCTTGTTTGTACAATTCATCCACAACTTCATAAAAAGTTGAAATGTTAGCATCACCAATAAAATAAGAAGCCACCTTGCTAGCATCCAAAATTTGGTTGAAAGAATCAATCCACTCCTGCCATTCCTTCAAGTGTCCCTCTGTGTCCACAATAGTAGGGATATATCCTTTAGACTCTTCAGCAAAAAACTTTAGCTTTACCTAAATGATTTGTAATTTTCTAGTGAAAAATGTATACAAATCCTTTACTAATAACACCATTTCCTTAACATCAATTATTTTGTCAGGTAACTCCATTTTTTTCCCATTAGTAAAACTAACCTATCAAAGAATTGCAAGTATGGGCCCCAAGTATTTAATAATGGGGTTAGTACAGACAAGGCATTAGAACATTGATATTCTATCCCCTGCAAAGAAATGAAAGTACTATGAAGGATTGCAGACTTCCCTTTTAAAATGTTTACTCTATGCAATAGCACCTTCATTAAAGTCTCCTTTTTAGCAATTCCAGTATCAACAAGCTGATCAACGTCCATTTTTTTTTTTTCCGTTGCAAGTTCTGGAGCTAAGCCCCCCTCATACTCAGTTTGGACACAACATCACAGACCTCTATAAATACCTAGACTGATATTTTAGACTATTTATTTCATCTTTTAGCTCCTTCACAGTCTTATCCAAGAAACAATTCTTCTTCATTTCCTCTTCAAACTCTTTTCTAGTTGCCACATAATCTATGAATGTCCTGGCTAGCCTATTCTCTAAGTCCTCAACCACTACTTTATTCATGGAGGATGCATAATGTAGGAGATTTTCTATCTCTGATCCAGTAGTGTCTTGTAACCTCCATATTAATTGGCTACCCTATGTTGTGTCTTGGATGTCAACCAATCTAGGCTTAGTAGATTCTGGGGCCACACACGATACTGCTAGTGTCTTAGTGTCCATATTGAATCTAGAACCCCTCTATAGTCCATCAAGGCCAAAATATTCATAAGCTACAACTTTATCTTTCCTCTTGATTTGGTAAATTAAGAATGAGGAATCCAGGTCCCATCCAGAGATCAACAACATGCCACTTCTCTTTACAAGATCTCTTGCCTCCTCCATAGTTAATGTTTCACTGTTGGGATCATAGGCCTGTAATTTTTCAATCATTTCAACAGTCTTTTCCTGTGAGGACCCTGGTTTCAAAGCCAGTGTTAATTCATTCTACTTAATTCTAAAGAGAAAACTTTTAAACTCATCGGACTTGATGAATTCAACATCATCTATAAACTCTTTAGCTTGTATGACCCTGTCATCTAATCTAGTTGTAGCCAATTCTAACTCATCTAGGGCCTTTTATCCCTCATATGCTTGTGATGTCAGAAATTGTTGTCTTAAGTCAGAAAAGTAATGGCTATTACCTGGTAGGATTTGTAGTGCCTTTTGGCTTGCCTTTTGTGGTACATTCATCAAATTTTGTTTCTTTGATGGCCCCTACTCAGATGTGGATGGATCAACTTATTTCATTTCTACCATAAACACCACATCAGGTTCAACTTCCTCAGGGTTTATTCTATCCTCCTCCTTCTCCTCAGGGATGTCTAGCAATTTAGACATAATATTTTCATAATTCTCTATACACATGTCAATTCTCGACATGTATTGGAGATCAGGAAAGAAACCAGGGAAGGTAGGGTCTAGCTTTTTCAATTCTTCCTCTACCCTTACAATATTTTCCCATTTACAGCTTCTCTCTTCATAGATATCTTGACTGAGAACATTTCTAATAACATCCTCATCTTCCATCGGCTGATTTAGAGCCAAATTGTGATTCCTCATTTCTCTCAATGCTCCTCTAACGAAGTCTTTAGGGTCATACATCCTTGATTTACTAGAGGGAAATCTGAATTGTCTTAGGAATTCATGGATTTGGTCCATAGCATCTTTACCTATAGAGAGATCCCCTATTTTGAACCTCCTTGCCAGAAAGGTTCCCTTATGTCTTTTACGGCCTAAGTGCTCTCTATCCATCATGATAAGCTACCACATGAATTCTACTATTGCCAATATTTCTGGGACAAATCTTGGCAGTATGTGTGGAGGTTGAGGGAAAGCATACACTCTTATAATAGTAAAATTCTCAAAAACAAACATATCACCCCAATTTTGCTTAATGTCATTGTCAATCTTAAATGCTAAGGGTCTAAGCAATTTTCTAACAAGTAAAGGAAATATATCCCTCACAATACCTAACATGTTCATTATTGGATCCACAAAATCACTATAAAAAGTAATGGTAACTTCTATGCCATAACCTAGTCCAAAGATGAAGTAGAACAATTTCTCCTGCATTCTCGGTCTCATCAATGAACTCTAGGTTGATGTAGCCAATATTGCAATAGAGGATCAGGTGCATCAACACGGAGTAGTGATTGAACTTGAAGCTTTTCAAATCAATCTTTGCATTCATCAACTTAGTGTGCATTACATTGATTATGTGTCCCACATAATCAAACTCCGTGTTGGTGTACAGGTCTTGAATATCTATAGCCATGACATAAATGTCAGGACACACTATCAAACTTCCATATATTCTAATAACTTTGTGTAGACCATAGATGGAATTCCATAAATAGGGAAAGAAAAGATCAATATCAAATGAATCTGCAACCTTCTTTGGTGACAACCCCGCCTCTTTCTTTTCTCTAGGAATATGCTTCCTCATAACCCTTCCAGTGTAGTAACTTTTTTGTCATTTAAATAGGGCCTCTTCTTCTGGTAGGTCAATATCCATGCTCATAGGTCCCTGAAGGTCGAAAGCTTGAATAAAAGTTTCTTTGTCTAACATGCAGAGTATAGACTTGTGATGCTTGTGGAAAGCTTGTGTCACTGGATTTTATGCTTGAATTAGTGCTTTCATGAGGTCTACATCCAAAAATACCTCAGGTACTATCAACTTTCCCAAGTTCCTATCCCATGGGTTTGAAATATGAGGGCCTCTCAATCTATTGTTATAGAAATACATGAAGAGCTCATACCCACTTGTGTTTGGGCAGACATCATCCCTATAGAACGCATAAGGGTCCCTCCATTCATAAGCATTAGCTAATTGCAAATTTGAGGATCCAGGCAATAGTTTCATCAATTCTTCAACATATATGTTTGGCCTCTTTGTTCTTGAATGCACAACCACACTCTTTCCTGGTACTACAAAAACATTAGGAGATTCATGTTCTGCCATTCTTTATGTATACTAAAATCTAAGCAGTAAGCTCCTTTTCTGCACTTAAAGCCAAAGGTTTCAACTCTTTGTTGCTCTTCGACTCTAGAAATTATGGATGCTCTGTGAAGTGTGAAGTATCTTTAATAACTAACAAGTAATAAGCAACTCACAACCAGCCACCAGGCCACCTACTCTATTAAAAATTAAAATCTCATCAAGTGCACATGCATGAAATTAGTAATTACCTTTTTCAGAAAAGTGTCACTATCAACTGTCATTTCCAATATAGATTTGGCGGCCATCCAAGAGAAAATAATTGGTGTATTTCCTAAGTTACGCTAACGGTACATCTAAACCTAGGTCCCTATCTCAACTTTGCTAAATTTCTACTTGCAAATCAGGGGCCTTGGCCCTTGGCCCTTTGAATTTGAAATCCTAAAAATTTGAGAGTTGTGAAGTCACGCAACACCTTTTCGAAACTTCAGGACTGTTAAACTGACCAGGAAAATGAAACCTTGAGATGTTAGAAAACATCTTGGCATGACACTTGTACTTCGTAACCACCATCACAAACAGCCAAGAAACCCTACCGAAGCTTTGCAAACATTCCATTCTTTGACACTTTCCACGTGGCATGCAACTTACTCCCAGTCTCTCACTTTTCAACACCTTACAAAGTTACGCACGAAGTTAATTGGGACTTCGGAACCCCTAACCATCATAAAAACTTAACCGTTGAGAAGTTACAAAACAGCCAAGTGTAACTTTGGAATTGATCACCATCATAATAAATTAACTGTTGAGAAGTTACAAAACAGCCAAGCGTAACTTCAGAGCTTGGAGTGGGTTCCAAATTTCCATGTGCCATGTGGGATTTAGATTTTAGAAGCGTCAGACTTCTCATTTAGTTAGTGAAGTGAATAGTGATTTAGCATTTTGAATCAATTAATATGTATTTATAATTTTATACAGAATCACAGTCCACACTCACAGAGACTTCAAAGTTCAAGTGAATTAAAACTTACAATTTACATATTTTTCAATTTATAAATAATAAAACTATTGCTCAATTTCATGATTCACGTAACATGTTACTATATTGACTATTGAAATTTGAAGTATTACCAAATAATGCGTAAAAAAAAACAGTAACACTATTTGAAAAAGAGTCTTCTCATATGTATACAGACTACAATATTACTATTAAATTCAAAAACTGGTATACATAATACTGGTAACTGAATTACTGATTTATTGAACAGTTGTGGTTTCCCTAGAAGGAGAAGCGACAAGCTTCCAACCGTTTCCAAAACCAAAATGAAAAGTACATTCAAATTTTGTATTTATAAATTGTAAGTAACAAAAATTTTCCTAAGATCCATTGAACTTTCAGAGGAAATTATAAAAGCTTAGTCTGACAGTCGACTCCTAGATATCCTAATACTAATAGACTAATAGTAATTTGTTAATATGTTATAGTATAATATAATAATACTATCCACAAAGAAAAAAATATTAGTCGATGCGCATACCAGAAAATAACCAGATCATCTCCTCATGGCACCCCTCCTGGTCGAAGCCATGATTGTAAAAAATGGCGCGCATCTCTGCCTTGTCATGTTCTCCTTTGAGTTTGAACATGTCTCTTTGGTATCCAATGTAATTGGTAGCATGATCCCATGCTATAGACATATGATGACTGAGGACATCTTACTTAACAGGTTCTGGGTTCTCATTTGATGATCCCTCAGCTACTGGAAGACCCATTTTGTCATCCAAGATTCCAAATTTAGAAATTTAGAAAGTGCCCTATGTTCTGCAATTCCACTATCGAGGATTATATAAAGAAAATAATCACCAACTTTCCAACCGCAATAAAATTTGAAGGAATGTTTCATGTAAGGTGGGTTGCCTCAGAAAAGAAAATTAATGAATATCGATTAAGAAAAATTGCAGACACTTGTATCCTGCGTAACTTGGCTCCGTAGTCGAAAAGAAAAATAATGAATGTTGATGAATCACAACTCGTATCTCGTAAAATTATCCTTTTTAATGTCTAATCAAAATCTTGGCCTGGATTATGTACTACTCAAGTTACACAGACTGCCAGCATGACCTCATAACCACCATATCCTAGTTGCGATTTTAAATTTTGAACTGACAACTTGGCAGCTGCATTAAATTTTGAAGGAATGTTTCACGTAAGGTGACTTGGCTCTAAAAATAAAAATAATGAAGGTTTACGAATCATAGCTCATATCTTGTAAAAATTATCCATTTTTAATGTCTAATCAAAATCTTGTCATGGATAAGTCTCATTAATTGCACTTTAGTGTTCAATGTCACTGTAAATTTGTAGCTAAGTTACAAAGACTGCCAGCGTGGCCTCAAAACCCCCATATCCTACCTGTGATCATAACTTTTGAAGTCACACACACTGTCAACTTGTCCTTTGTGTATCTTCATGGCCTTCAACTCCAAACTGCCAACATAACTGTCGAAGTCACGCACGCCGTCAAGCTCACCATTACGTATCTTTGTAACTGTCAGCATCAACCCTCCTTTTAGCCTACCGAAGCTACGCACACTGTCACCAGTCACCACAAACTGTGCTGAAGCTACACAAATTTGAAACTATCAACCACAAACTTACTTGACCTTTGCGTGTCATTGTGGCCTACAACTCTAAAGCGCCAACATAACAGCCAAAGTCACACACACCATCAACATGACCATTGCGTATCTTCGTAATGGTTAGCCATCGACCCCCCTTTTAGCTTGTTGAAGCTACGCAAACTATCCTCACAAACTGGACATTAGTAAATGACACATGGCACCCAACTTGACACGTAGTCCTATCACTATGTTTTGAATATTCTCCAATATATATTTTTTATACTATAAATACTATTTTTTTATTCGCTAATATATATTTTGGTAGTTCTGAAACAAAAACACAATTTGCCAAGATTTTCCAGATAGTTTCAAGGAGCATCAATGATTCACCAAGATTTTCCACATAGTTTTAGGGAGAATGAATGATTCGCCAATTGAGATTATTTTTTTTCTTTGAAAAGAAAAAATTTTTGCCAATAATTTTTTTTTTCTTTCTAAATTTCACCAGTTTTTTACATCTTTTTTGAAGGGGGGTTTTCTTAAAGATTACACTGGTTCTTACATCCATAATAGAGTGTTAGACATGGAGATGTGAACTTTTGGGAGTTATGAAGTTAAAGATGTTAATAATTATTCCTATTTTAGTTTGGGAGTTACTTTACAATATAAATCATTTGAAGAGTTACATTTTTAAAAAATCTTGAGAGTTACTACATTTGCATCTTTGAAATAGAAATACTAAATTTCTTGTAACATTTTTTATTGGTAAATTATGGGAATAGGGCCCACTACCAATATATGAACAAAGAAAAGAATAAGATCATAGGAGACTGAGCTCCTCATTAGAAGCCATAAATTTCTCATGATTAAGTCAAATACAATCAACCTCTAGAAAGTCAGGTTTCTTGACCCATTTTTTGAGGTTGAATTTCCATGGAGGTGATTAAACTTAAAGAAGAGCATCCAACAACCTTGTGACCAATCTTGTTGCACCAAAAGCATCTAAAGGGAGGTCCTTCATAATTGAAGTATCAAGTTTAGCTACAAAATGAAGAGTGAATCAAGACTGAGTGCATACTGACTTTGATATATCAATAATGGCACAAAACTTGGTAAATCTGCAGTGATGAGCCACAATAGTATCCAACTTAACAAAGGAGTCAATTTGATCAAACATATTCCTAATCGACCCAGGGTCACACAGGATTAGAGAGAAATTATACAGTCTTATCAAAATTTATGTTTTGAGTCTAAGAACACACATTTGCATATGTTGCATTAATTAATTGTGCACATGCTCAAGAATATTCTCATGCATAATTGAGAAAATGTTTGCACATGCATGCATAACTTTTAGTTCACTCAACTGAGCTTTAGTTGGGCCTAATTTCAAGTGTAGCTCATTCTTTTTTGGCTCTAGTTTGCATATCTAGCTCTAGTTTTCTTTTTTAGACAAACTAACATAACTACCATTAATTTATTTATTATTGAGTATACTAACAAAAACTAACCTAGAAATGTAATATTCACCACTAAATTAATTAATTTCTCATTATTTGAATTCTAATTCCATTCTAACTATTTTCTTTTCATGGTATGTGCTTTCAACCATTTATAGTTTCTTGGCTTATTTTGACAAGGTATCAATGCTATAGGTTTGTTTGAATTTTCTCTATTATATTTTTTGATAATTTGAAGCTATTTTGATTTGGATCCCTGATGCTCAAGAGTGTCTATAGATGCCATTCTAGAATTTGGATGCTAGTTTTCTTATTTCCTATAGGTTATTTTATGAAACCAGGTCATTGCATGTATACTTTGGCAACCATTTTCTTTCTTGGAGGTATTTTTTTGCACCATATTTGTATATTTTCCTCATCAAAGAGGACATTTAATATTTTATGTTTTTTATTGGCATGAATAGAAAACCATTTGAGTATATGTTATTTTTTACAAATATTAAAAACATCATGCAAAAATGTTGTTGAAATGAGCATGACATTAACTTGGACTACATGCTTGTAAATTTTTTTTTTATGTATATGTCTTATCAAATGATATTTGTATATTTTTTTGGACTCCATGCTTGTCTTTCTAAAGAGAGAACATTTATCAAGAAGTGGCTTGAAAAGGTAGAAGACTTGAGGGAGAAATATGTAAGTATATTTCTCATGGATAAATATTCCACATTTTTTAGCAGCCAAATATGCCTCTCTTTTCCTTCAATACAAGGAAATTATTCAAAATGATGATATTCTATTTCGATGATTATTTCATCATTGGATAAAATTGATCCCAAATAAACATAACACTACCTAATTGGTATTTGATTAATACCCCTACTGGGTAAGTGCACAAAGATGGGGGACCAAAAAATTGCCACTTTTCTTTTTGGCCCCCCATCGTGAATAGTGCACACGCACTAAAGGGCGGGTGCCCTATAGGGTGCACACCCTATGGCTTGGGTTGCCCAAGCCTTAGGCTTGGGCAATCCAAGACAAAGGGCATACGCCCTATAGGGTGTACGCCGTTTGGAAAACACTAATTTTTCCAAAGCACGTGCACCCTTTGGAAAACTTAGTGTTTTCCAAAGGGCGTACGCCCTTTGGAATGCTTAATGTTTTCCAAAGGGCGTACGCCCTATAGGACGTACGCCCTTTGTAAAAAGTCACATATATTTGCTGCACGCGGGTTTGAGCTCATTTATTTTTCTCAAACCCGCGTTTTTAGCTTAGAGAGGATTTGGAAGTGTGCACACCCTATCATAGTTGCTTGTGAGTTGATTATTTTTCTTCATCCATCAATCAAATGGCTCCACGTCATCATCAAGTTCGATCCGGGAGAAGAGGTAAGTGTTTTTACAACTTCTCATGCCTCTTATTTGTTTTAAAATTTTAGTTTTGTTGCAATTTTTTTTGTTCAAATTTGTTTTTATTTAAATTTATTGTGTAATCAATATTTTAAAATGTAGTTTTTTTAATTGTCAGGAAGAAATAATCTCCCTCCACCAAACCCTCTGTCTCCTCATGATGAGCCAAATGAAGAATAGAATGAAGAAAGAAATGAAGAAAATGAACCTCAATTGCCTCCACCAATCGAGAAACCTCCTCTTGGAACACAAAAAAATTTGTTGAACCAAATTGAAAGAGGGCAAAAAGAATTAGAATATTTAATTAATAGGTTAAAAGATTCTAGTGGTACAAATTCTGAAAGGGAAAGACTTGCAAAATCATTGGAAGCAATCTCGACCCACGTAAGCGCAGTTAGTGGGCAAATTAATATATGGCGGGATAAAAGAGAAGAACAAAAACAATATTATGCAAATAAATTATCTTATGCGGACATAAAAAAGAAAAAAATCACAAAAGATGACATTTGCCAACTATTTAAAAAACCAGGGGATGCAGATACTCTTAGAACTACAACAAGGAGGTTCCCAATTCATTGGTGCATAAATGAAGACATTAAAAATAATTTTTGGGAGAGATGGTGGATGGTCTTTGATTCGCCTCCTTGCAACAATCATGAGGTTCCTATATATTTCTTGAGGAAACTCTATTGCGAGTTTGTACTCAAGGAGGTACCAAATTATTTTGACATGCTGGATTCTCAGGGTAGAGGAGGGGGTTCATCATTTGATCGAGAAGGGGCACATCGTGACCTTAACGCACCTAGGGTTGATAGTGGCAAGCCACCGTTGGATCATGTTAGTATTCCTTCTGTTGTGAAGGAACATGTAGAGGCAGACACACTAGGCACGATTAGTGCTCTTACACAGACTCTCATTCAGTGTGCCACTCCTTTAGTTGAGGCTGACTATGGTCAATCCTCAAGGGGGCATATTTTTTGGTCATGTGGATGCTTGTGCACATTTGGTACTGGCGAGAGAGAGCAAGAGGATTCTGGATTGATGACTGATAACTTTCTAAATACGACATTTGGCATTGACACACAGGTAAATATTTCCAAGTTCATTAAATTGCTTTGATCATATTTCATTTATAAAAGAATAACTATTTAATTTAGTATCTATTGTTTATGATGAAAATTCAGGGCAAGAGTGTCAGTGGTGGTGGTGGCAGTGGATGTGGCGATGATCCTAATGTCCCCTTTTACACATCATCGTCAATTGCAGAAGTATGTATCGAATAAAAAATTTAATTAACATGTTTGATTACTATGTAATTATATGAATAATTATATCCTAACTTATTGTGCATGTGCATTAGATGTGCATTGATGAACCATCGACGTTCACAACAGAAAGGGAAGGGCGTTGTGCAACTTTCCTTGAGGTATATTTATTTGCATATTAATTGGATTTACTTGATCATATTTAATTAATGAACGAATGACTAAATTACTAGACAAATTATGATCAAAATCCAGAGGCACGATGATTACACTCTTTCACCTGGGTTTGTGAGGTCGCCATTGAGTCCACAGGTATACATGTAATAATGCATTATAATTAACATGTCAGTAGTACGTTCTTATATGAATGGTTATCTTATAATTTTCCATGTACATGTGCACTAGTTGAATGTCGAAGCTTTGACTTCAACACCGCACACCGGAGGACGCGGTGGAACCTTCACGGAGGTATCATTTACTCATTAGTAGGGTTGTAAAAAATATATGTAATCTTGATAACTACATAATTTACTTTTTTTGTTTCATTTTCAGCTTTTGACATCAGAGACTCCTCCTGTCCATGATACTTTGGATCGTGGAGTAGCTGCAGCAGTAGCTAGTTCTAAAGCACTGACTGAGGTATGAAAGAGATCACTTAACTTTAATTGTTATTTTAATAGTTTGTATTGAATTTTATAATGATATCCATGTATGTATTTTAATTATTATTTTGATCATTGTTGTAGGGACTTATGACTCCAGATCACCAGCATGCGCCTTCGGTGGATGAACATAGTGACTATTTGCTAGCGGTAAGCCAATATTCAATTTTATGTCATTGTATAATTCAATTTTGATGTATATTAGTTATCTCTATCTAATTTTTTTTTTATTAGGTCGAGCTACAGAAGAATCTAGACAGGAGGACGAGTGAGCACACTCGAAAGACTACAGCATCCACTGCATCTCCATCGACACAACGATTGAAGATAGCTCAGTATTTGTTTTCTTCCCCTAGCAGGAAAGGACTAGATTAGGGATATGGATTGTATGCCTATATGGCATTAGTGGACATATTTTTTGTATATTGTATCAGTGAAACGTTGTACATCCATTTGACTTTGAGGAAGTCAGTTTTACTGTATTGAATATATTTAATGTATGACATTATTGGACATATATATTTGACTTCATGCCCTACGAATATTTTTTTTTTATGTTTTAGGTATGCAATTCATGTGTTTGGTGTATTGATGTATACTAAATTATGTTTATGTTCATGTCTTTGCTTTGTAAATTTCCCATGCCTTATAGTTATGCTTGTATGTTTAACTTGCTGACTGTGCTACAAATGCCAGTCACTGTCCTCAATAACAGTCTATTCCTTAACTGTAATAATAACAAAAGTAATGAAATGAATGCATAAATGTATAAATATAATATGTAAGAAGCCTAAGTGGCTCTTGTTCTTGCAATGATAAATTTTTAAAGAAATTCTGACAAATCCAGATACTAATGCTTTAAAAATTTATTTATAGCTTGGTTGAAAATTTGATGCAAATAGGTAGGTTAGATTGGGGTTATTTTATAAATAAAGTGTTCTTGGTTTCCTCAAAAGTGTTCCTTACCCAAGTGGCCCCAAGTGCCAATATGCCACTAACCTATCAATCTAACTTCTCCCAACTCTCTTACTATTATAGGGATTCAATATGACTTAAAATATGACTCTAGCAATGTTCAAGTGGTTCTTGAAGTCCTACTCCAAGATCTTACCCTCAATCCACACTCTAGGCTCTCTATCCTTGTAGCCTTAACCAGCGAGTTTTTCTCAAATAACTCTTAGTTTTCCCAAAACACTTCCAAAATAAATTACATATTTAGATACCTTATGGTTTTACAAAACATATCTTAGAATTAGGTAGGGTTAATTTGGAACACAACCCCCAAAAACTGCTGCTCCACTTTCCTTCCTAGACCTAATAGGTCACTTTTACAAAGGAACCCTATTACAAACTTAACACCCAACCTTGCCACTTTTCACAAAGTGTTAATATGGTCCCAATTAGAGAAATTTGAAGTCAATTGGATCCTATAGGCTTTCTATACCCAAAAGCCCCAAATTGCTCCCTCTAGGCCTTCAAAACTAGGGCCTTCTTAAAAACAACTAAAAAATCATTTCCAGAACTCCTCCTTGTGGATTCACCTTTCATTTGACATATACTTCTTCTGTTTCAAATAAAATTATAGCCTTGTTAAGGCAGATCCTTTTCTGCTACACTTGTGGCATCAATTTTGTGCCCTTTTTCCACTCTTCCTCATGGTGTACACCCACTAAAACAACTTCTCCTACATTCAAATGGTTAGTAACATCATACATATGTTACATAGGGTCCATTCAATGAGAAACAACAATTACATTCATTGAATGGCCCATTATATCATCAAAAAGACCAAAATGGAGTTATTTCAATGCACCAATATGACCACCTACAACAACTTTCCAAATCTGAAGCAAAATATATTATATAATCATTCAATATAGATGAAAAATGATTTTATGATGTTATTATATCACCCACAATTCTGTTCCAAACCCAAAACAATTAACCAAACATGAAAAAAAATAAGATTTTGCAAGGAAAAACTAAGTCCTTTGCCAGGACTTCTAGGACTTATAATATTTAAATTAAATTGTTTATTAGATATTGCCATTATTGGCCTTAATATATCCCAATTCAATTTTAGAAATTCTTTAGATCCACTACCTCCATTTGGTTCCAAGGTGGACTTAGGTGTTTGGAGAGGTGCTCCTGCACCAAAATTCTTCAATTAAATTTCAAGACATTCGATAAATTCTTTGCCTGCTAACAAACCAATTTGGGAAATTAATGGGTCTATTTGTGGACCTTGAAGGAGTTGGTCACCTAAACAAGAACTAATGTAGAGGTTACAGCAAGAAAGTGGAGTTCCCTTCTTTTAGCTCCCACAACTCACCAACCAACTATAAAGGCTTAAAGGTGTTCCCAAGCTCTTACAATGGTGTAACACAACCAATAAAATAGATTTCTATCCCAAAAAACTCCCTTTGCAAGTTTATACACTCAATCAAACGTCAATGCCCTTTTGGCTTTAGGGACACTAGGCCTAAACCTAGCCTTTAGTTAGAACTCTTCACCAGTGGACTTCCTGACCACTCCCAAGCATGTAGATGGTCCTCATATGACCTAAGGACTCTAAAACAACTCTTGGTTTGATCCCTTTACAACCATACCATAGCAAACTAGACCTGCATGCCAATTTCCTTGTAGCCTTCTCAACCTCAATTTTCCACTCTAACTTCTTCACAACTTGGTATCTTGACACAATCAAGATATTTTTAGACACCCATTTGGAAGTTATTTAAGATCCCAAAGCCTTGTTTTCCAACTTGACTCCAGCACCACCTAACACTAACCTTGGACACAGACCTAATTTAATGCAGAGGTGATAGCCGGAAAGTAGTGGGCCCTTCACTTAACTCCCACAATTCACCAATCACCTGTAATGACTTAAGGGTATTCAAAATCTCTTAGGATGGTGTAACACAATCAATTAAGTGAGTTTCTATCCCAATAAACTCCCTTTGCAAAGTTAGACACTTAATCAAAGTTCAATGTCTTTTTGGCTTTAGGGAAACTAGGCCTAAAAGTGACTTATTGCTGAAACTCTTCACCAGTGGACTTCCTGACCACTCCCAGGCATGTAAATGGTCCTCATTTGACCTAAGGCCTCTGAAATAACAACTGGTTCGTTCCCATCAAGACCGTACCATAGTGAACTAGACCTGCACCCACTTTTCCTTGTAGCCTTCCTAATAGAGGTTTTCTACTCTAACTTTTGAACCACTAAGTATCTTGACAAAATTAGGGCATTTTTAGACACGGTCCTATAGCACCTGATGAATCAATTCTACGTCGCACGAGCTCTGAGATATGACCCTACAAAGATCGTCGATCTCATGCTTAAGGGACCTTGAGGGACACTTCAGCACAGAGTCATCGGTGGGGTTTGAACAATTGTGTGTGGTGAACGAGGTTGCCACTAGTGTTTACCTAGCCATTCAGAGTTATTGGAACTGACGGTTCGATGCTACGACCGACGGTTCAAAAGATACGCAACATTGACCGTTTTAGCTGAGAAACACTTTGAGTTCTGACACCGACCGAGAATGTGTTGCCAAATTTAAAATAAGTTGAATCCTTCAAAAATGAGAGAGGATTTTGTAGGCCCTGGAAACATGGTCTCGTAGCACCTGACGAATCAATTCTATGTTGCACGAGCTCCGAGATATGACCCCGCAAAGATCATTGATTTCATGCTTAAGGGACCTTGAGGGACACTTCAGCACAGAGTTGTCAGCGGGGTTCGAATGACTATGCATGGTGAATGAGGTTGCCACTAGCATTTACCCAGCCATTTGGAGTTGTTGGAACTGACAGTTCGATGCTACGACTGACAGTTGGAAAGATACGCAACGTTGACCGTTTCAGTTGAGGAACACTTTGAGTTCTGACACTGACCAAGAATGTGTTGCCGAATTTAAAATAAGTTGAATCTTTAAAAATTGAGACAGGCTTTTGTAGGCCCCAGCAACACATTCCTGTAGAACCTAATGAATCGATTCTACGTCGATCAAGCTCCAAGATATGACCCTGCAAAAATCACCGATTTCATGCTTAAGGGACCTTGAGGGACACTTCAGCACGGAGTCGTTGCGGTGATCGAATCATTGTGGGTGCCGAATGAGGTTGCCACTAGCATTTACCTAGCCATTTGGAGCTATTGGAACTGATTGTTCGATGCTATGACCGACGGTTGGAAAGATACGCAATGTTGACTATTTCAACTAAGGAACACTTTGAGTTCTGACACCGACCGAGAATGTGTTGCCAAATTTAAAATAAGTTGAATCTCTAAAATTTGAGACAGGCTTTTGTAGGCCTTGGCAACATGGTCTTATAGCACTTGATGAATCAATTCTATGTCACACGAGCTCCAAGATATGACCCTGCAAAGATCATTGATTTCATGCTTAAGGGACCTTGAGGGACACTTCAGCACGGAGTTGTCGGTGGGGATCAAATCATTGTGGGTGCCGAATGAGGTTGTCACTAGCATTTACCTAGCCATTCAGAGCTGTTGGAACTGATTGTTCAATGCTATGATGGACGGTTGGAAAGATACGCAACATTGACCGTTTCAGCTGAGGAACACTTTCAGTTCTGACACCGACCAAGAATGTGTTGCCGAATTTAAAATAAGTTGAATCTCTGAAAACTGAGAGAGTATTTTGTAGGCCCCGAAAAAATGGTCTCGTAGCACCTGATGAATCAATTCTACGTTGCACGAGCTCCCAAATATGACCTTGCAAAGATCATTGATTTCATGCTTAAGGGACCTTGAGGGACACTTTAGCATGGAGTCATCGGTGGGGTTTGAACGATTGTGCATGGTGAAAGAGGTTGCCACTAGAATTTACCTGGCCATTTGGAGCTGTTGGAACTGACGGTTTGATGCTACAATCGACGATTGGAAAGATACGCAACGTTGACCGTTTCAGCTGAGGAACACTTTGAGTTCTAACACCGACTGAGAATGTGTTGCCGAATTTAAAATAAGTTGAATCTCTAAAAATTGAGAGAAGATTTTGTAGGCCCCGACAACATGGTCTCATAGCACCTGATGAATCGATTCTACGTTGCACGAGCTCTGAGATATGACCCTGCAAATATCATTGATTTCATGCTTAAGGGACCTTGAGGGACACTTCAGCATGGAGTCGTCGGCGGGGTTTGAACTACTGTGCATGGTGAATGAGGTTGCCACTAGCATTTACCCGGTCATTCGAAGCTGTTGGAACTGACGGTTCGATGCTACGACTAACGGTTCGAAAGATATGCAACGTTGACCGTTTCAGCTGAGGAACACTTTGAGTTCTGACACCGACCAAGAATGTGTTGCCAAATTTAAAATAAGTTGAATCTCTAAAATTTGAGATAGGCTTTTGTAGGCCTCGGTAACATGATCCTGTAGCACCTAATGAATCGATTCTATGTTGCACGAGCTCCAAGATATGACCCTACAAAGATCACCAATTTCATGCTTAAGGGACCTTGAGGGACACTTCAGCACGGAGTCATCGGCGGGGATCGAATCGTTGTGGGTGCCAAATGAGGTTGCCACTAGTGTTTACCCAGCCATTCAGAGCTATTGGAACTGATTGTTCAATGCTACAATCAATGGTTGGAAAGATATGCAACATTGACCGTTTCAATTGAGGAACACTTTGAGTTCTGACACCGACCGAGAATGTGTTTCCAAATTTAAAATAAGTTGAATCTCTAAAAACTGAGAGAGGATTTTGTAGGCCCCGGCAACACGGTCTCATAGCACCTGACGAATTGATTCTATGTTGCACGAGCTCTGAGATATGACCCCACAAAGATCACTAATTTCATGCTTAAGGGATCTTGAGAGACACTTCAGCACGGAGTCGTCGGTGGGGTTTGAATGACTATGCGTGGTGAACGAGGTTGCCACTAGCATTTATCTGGCCATTCAGAGCTATTGGAACTGACGGTTCGATGCTATGATCGACAGTTGGAAAGATATGCAACGTTGACCATTTCAGCTGAGGAACACTTTGAGTTCTGACACCGACCGAGAATGTGTCACCGAATTTAAAATAAGTTGAATCTCTGAAAAATGAGACAGGCTTTTGTAGGCCCCGACAACATGGTCCTGTAGCACTTGATGAATTGATTCTATGTTGCACGAGCTCTGAGATATGACCCCACAAATATCCCTGATTTCATGCTTAAGGGACCTTGAGGGACACTTCAGCATGGAGTCGTCGGCGGGGTTGGAACAACTATGCATGGCATGTACTTGCATGAGGACATTATATATTATAGAAATCTTGCACAGAAGCAGTTGGCAAGCTGCTCAAAAAGTAGTAACTGATAGCAAGTGGGATAATGCAGATGCTTTAATAAACCACTATCTTCTTTACTCAAGCAACATCTGGTTCATCTGCTCAACTGGGGCATGTTTGGGAACAGACAGTCTCCATTTAAACTCAAGTCTCTGGAAGTAGTTATATTTGTCAGTGGAGGAGATACACCCATTGTATCTGCAATAACTTCATGCTCACTGGAATTTCCATTACTCTTCAATTGGGATACTCTTTCCAAAATTGCATCTACCCTTTTACCAATTAATGGGTCTATTTGTGGACCTCAAAGGAGTTGGTCACCTAAACAAGAACCTTGAGATGAAGTAGGAACTTCTCTATGAAAGAGATCAGTACCTTGAGAATCTCTCCACTTGTCAGCTGAATTAAAACCTTGGACCATAGATGGCTACCCTTTGTTGTAAAATGAGGAATGAGACTGCCTTGCCAAAGGTGGCAACGAACTTACCTTTCAATGATAATGCCCAAGTCCCGTAAATGCAAGGCCATTGATAGATAGTCATTTCTAATAAAAATATTTGTGGTGCTAGAATGAAGTGCATGACCGAATTCTTTGCCTGCTAATGAACCAATTTGAGGCTTCATTTCACATTGCTCTGTGGATAATTCCACAACACTTGTTACTTCTTTATCTAAATTTTTGATGTTAGTGTACATGTGTACTAAAGAGATTTTGTCACTACTTGAACTACCAGTTCCAAGAACCCTATACCTCACACTTCCTTTGTAAACCAAGCCTAATTAGGCCAATTAGGTCTGTGTACAAGGTGAGAGTTAGGTGGTGCTGGATTGGATTTGGAAGACAAGGCTTTGGGATCTTACATAACTTCCAAATGGGTGTCTAAAAATGCCCTATTTGTGTCAAGATACTCAGTTGTGAAAAAGTTAGAATAGAAAATCTATGTTGAGAGGGCTACAAGGAAAAGTGGGTGTAGGTCTAGTTTTCTATGGTATGGTGGTAAAGGGACCAAACCAAGAGTTTTTTTAGCATCCTTAGGTCATATGAGGACCATCTAAATTCTTGGGAGTGGTCAGGAAGTCCATTGGTGAAGAATTCTAGTTAAAGGCTAGATTTAGGTCTAGTGTCCCTAAAGCCCAAAAGGCACCAAAGTTTGATTGAGTTTGTAAACTTTCTAAAGGAGTTTGTTGGAGTAGGAAACCCTTGTTTTGGTTGTGTTACACCATTTAAGGAGTTTATGAACATCCTTAGGTCATTGTCTTCTTAAGCCAAATCCCTATCTGTGTCATGGTTCGCACCTTCCAAGTGCACCCAAAGCATGCATAGGGCAGCTCTCCACTTCTTGCAACAAAACTCATTGTACCTTCCTTAGTTCATGTTATGTTGTCAATATACATTTTATTGGATCCATCCCTAGGGTTAGAAGGTCATACTATGCATGGATCTCATAAATCCATGGTGGAAACAAGAGGAAATATGATCTAACATGTTTTGAGGAGATTTGACCAAGTTTTATATCTGATCTAACATGTTTTGAGGAGATTTGATCTAAGAAAAAATCTTATTTCTGTCCCATCATTAGTCACATAAAAATTACACAGTTTTGCATTGGATAAAACACCATAAAAATGCTAAGAAATTATTGTAAACATGTTTCTTTTTTTATTAATATTATGAAACATGTTTACAACTCAGCTCAATAAAGGTGCTAGTAGGAAAGAGCTAAGTGGAGAAAACCTCCGGCATTGCCCCAAAAAATATGCAGCGTTGCATTATCATTACAATTACAAACTTCCCTCTATACACATGGGGTATGTACCATAGAAGCTAACTTTGTCAGAGAAACAAATAGTACAGTTGAACACATATTACAACATTTTAGTACAACCCGATTTAGTCCATTGAATCAGCTGGATCTACCTTAACCTTTAGTGTGTTAAGTATTGCCTCATGCTTTGACTCAAGAACCTTCCAAAGAGTTCTTTTCACTGGCCTGCCCCCATATCTGATCAAAGTAACATTCAAAGCAACAACAAGGTTTGAATAATGTAGAATCTTCCTGTGTGTCTCCCAGTCCTCGAACAACCACAACTTAGAGTTCTTCATACCATATTGTCTAAGCCATGTTCCTGTTACAACAACCGCTCCTATAGGGTATTGTAATCCTTCGCCGTCTACAACTGCGACATCCAATTTATTTTTGGCCTCAACACAATGACATAAATAATAATATGTCCCTTCGTCATTGTATTCAGGTGCAATAACTGCAAAAACATGACCTGCAACAATGTAGACATATTCAGTACATTAATATCCAAAATAGTTTAGACAAACTATATAAATGCACAATTTACCTGGTTGTACTATATCTGACAAACGGTCAAAGTCAATAGATGTTGCCATGTCCCCTAGTTGCAATGTTGTTGGCAGATGATAGGAGTCAAATGGGCTCAGAGGTCTTATAGACCATTCATCAACCCATTCCTTTGAGTCGCACTCATCCCAATTCTCCTCTGCACAAGATGAACAAAAGCATGCCATATGTCATGTGTATACCATCCATGGACCTGCATTACAACTTCTAAAAGAGTGTAGCTCACTTGATCTTGTTACTGTACAACAATCCTCATATGGTGCAATGTTAGTTTCATCAATCAACCAAAAAAATCTATGAACTGTTGACTCACCTTCCTTACCTAGGCCCATTGTGGCATTACACCAGTTGACAATACATCTTGCATTTGATAAGTTTTCTCCCCCCTCATACTTTAATTCTTCATGTGCTAAAGCTCTTTTTATACATGCTCCTGCACCATCATGCTCTCCCTTTCCATGGCCCGCCTCAGTGAAATTCCACATATATTGAATATCAGTGTTCTTGTGCATCCTGCTCAACCAATAAAACATACGAGAATTCTTGAATTGGGATGTACAATTATCTGACCATATGATGTGTCGACGATATGGTATGCTCCTATTTTCCAAATCACCATAAAACAAACTAAAGCAACCATGTACAAACTTTGTAGAATGTGAGCGATCATCGCTCATATAAAAATGGTACTCCCTGAATATCTTCCTATTTTCCTCCGTACTATCAGGTGCATGCAAGTATGCTATGTGAACAAATATAGCAACCTGTTGAGAGTTGTAATACTGTGATTGTACCTCATTTGGTGATTGCAAAGTGTAGTTTTCAGCAAAGTCCACAACTGAAACAATTGTATCAATCAGAAAAGTGTCCTTGCATAACTTGAATTGTGTATCCAACCATCGTGCTCTATGTGTATGCATTGCATATTCATACATAATTTCCCCGCAAAATATATCCATGAACTGATACACCGGAATCCTGTCAATTACTAAATCACATCTTTTTGCCTCTTTTCCATCTTTTAGAGCATATGCAATGGTCTTATATTTTCCAAATTCTACTATTTCATTCCCAATTGCATGACTACTTTCCATATGCTGACAAACAGGTAAATCTTGCAAACCACCGCAATGTACACATGTACCATTCAAACATGATAGTTTGTGAAATTGTTGTCCGTCTGGTCTATGACATAAAATGGTAGCTATCAATTCCCTTGAAGATCTAGGTGGCTCCTTTATGTTACACTCCTGCAAGACATTGTTAGCATGCAAACGTACACATATATGCCGATAGACAGTATAATGGTTAGAAAATTCAATATGTACTCTACAACAACAAGTTGTGCGTGTGTGATTTATCTTGACATAAAAAGGTTTAGCCATTTCAAAAAATCTTTGACTAATTTTAATTTGAGGATACACATCTATAAATTTTGCAAAAAATTGTGTCTAGGTTGAATCCAAAAAATGCTTTGGATGTGGATCATGCAATCGACTACCAATCCTCCTCCTTACAACATCTCTTTGATTAGGAGATACTTGTGTATTATTCTTCCAAAAATTTTCAATGAAGGATTTCAAAGCTTCAACAATGTCTTTGTCTTTCCATGGCAATCTACCAGAAAAGCCCATAGTTCATTGCTATTTGAATCTTCCACTCTTTGACACCTTTCCACGGCTCTCATTAGAGACCTTCTACTTATTTTCAATGATTTACTTGTCTTTCTAATGAGTCGAGACTTCTTCATTTGATTGCTTACCATTGTTGATGTTATCACACGTCATGTGACATTACTATCTTTCGTGCGTGATGTAGAACCCACAGTCTCATATGCATCCATTAGATTCTTTACAATAGCTTTTTTAGTGGAGGTGTCATCTGTTCTTAACCCAAGAATCTTCATGATAGACCTAAATTTTAGATTTCTCATCATTTCAACAAATAATTGACATCTTCCTGTGACATTCAAATTCTCAAAAAATATCCTCCAAATTCAGTAGTATATCTTTGACAAGTGCGCTTGGGAATCTTGTCAGGCATTGATTTCAAAATATTAGTGTCAATATCAATCAAATATTTAGGCTTTCTATGCAAAACTCTAGGAGGTGTTCTCAATTGTTGTGTAGGCTCAACATTGGGAACGTCAACAATGTTAGGGATGAATTGCGTACCTTCGACCAAAGATGATGTGCCTTCAAATTGAGATGTGGAAGATGGACCTTCACCGACTTGAGATGAATATGGTGTTTCTTCAACACGATGCAATGGTGTGATTCCTACACCTTCAGAAGTTGGAAATGAGGTGCCTTCACAATGATGCAATGATGTGTCTATTCCTTTAGATGTAGCTAATGGTGTACCTTCAACATAATATGATGGTGTGGCTACACTTTGAGGTGTAGAGTGTGCGATGTCTTCAACATTAGATAATTCATGTGCACCTCCAACATTGGATGATGGCATCCCTTCATCTTGCGATCCAATAGATGATATACTCACCCCTTCATAATTCAATTGTCTTATTGCACACAACTTTCTCATTCGGTTCCTTTGTGTTTCCAATTCCAATTCTCTCCTATTAGGTAATTCTTCTTGTATGGGCTCCAATTGTCGTTGTTCACGAAGTTGTCTCATTCTTTCTCTTTTCTTCTCTTTCTCTATTTCATGCTCTTCAGGTGTTTAAATCTTAGGTCATTTTCTCGGCATGATGAATAAGATCTATATATACATTGAAATTCATTAAAATTTACACATTATAAAATATCAATCTAATACAACAATTATGGTTTTTTTAATCAATTTATTATAATAAGTCATAACATAATATAAAAGTATTACAATTTATATATATCAAATTATAATACAACTATAGTCCAATACATGTCTATTTATGCTTTCCACAAGTCCATATAATATGAAATAAAATAAAAAGGATTTATTCACATTTTGGCATGCAAGAACAAACAAAACTTACCTTGAAATATGTCAAATTTGCTAAATAAAGGTTATTTTTGCACCACAATGTTGACCTTGCAACAAAAGGTGGTCCAAGTTGATAAAATAGTCTTCTTTTTGACCTCCAACACCATGAAAGTGAATATTTGTTGTGCAAACTGCGTGTTCCAGATAGAATACAGTAAAAGTGGGCCTCCTTCATGAGATTCTTGGGTTTTTTGCCATTTTTGGGCTTTCTACAAAGGGTGTGCGCCAAATAGGGCATATGCCCTTTTTGGTGCACGCCCTTTCTAGAAATGCATAAAAGAGAGATAGATGGGGGGAGAGAGAGAGAGAGAGAGAGAGAGAGAGAGAGAGAGAGAGATAGAGGGGTGACTGAGAGATTGAGAGAGAGAGAGGAGAGTGCAAGAAATTTAACGAATAAGGGGTTTTAAGTGGTCCTTAGGGGTCCTAATTGGTCGTAGAGGGTCATAAGGAGTCGTAAGGGGTGTAAAGCGGTTCTTAGGACCCCATGTGACCTTTAGGTGTCTGTAAAGGGTCCTAATTGGTCATAGAGGGTCATAAGGAGTCGTAAGGGGTGTGAAGTGGTTCTTAGGACCCCATGTGACCCTTAGGTGTCCGTAAAGGGTCCTAATTGGTTGTAGAGGGTCATAAGGAGTTGTAAGGGGTGTAAAGTGGTTCTTAGGACCCCATGTGACCCTTAGGTGTCCATAAAGGGTCCTAATTGGTCATAGAGGGTCATAAGGAGTCGTAAGGGGTGTAAAGTCATTCTTAGGACCCCATGTGACCCTTAGGTGTCTGTAAAGGGTCCTAATTGGTCGTAGAGGGTCATAAGGAGTCGTAAGGGGTGTAAAGTGGTTCTTAGGACCCCATGTGACCCTTAGGTGTTCGTAAAGGGTCCTAATTGGTCGTAGAGGGTCATAAGGAGTCATAAGGGGTGTAAAGTGGTTCTTAGGACCCCATGTGACCCTTAGGTGTCCGTAAAGGGTCCTAATTGGTCGTAGAGGGTCATAAGGAGTCATAAGGGGTGTAAAGTGGTTCTTAGGACCCCATGTGACCCTTAGGTGTCTGTAAAGGGTCCTAATTGGTCGTAGAGAGTCATAAGGAGTCGTAAGGGGTGTAAAGTGGTTCTTAGGACCTCATGTGACCCATAGGTGTCCGTAAAGGGTCCTAATTGGTTGTAGAGGGTCATAAGGAGTTTTAAGGGGTGTAAAGTGGTTCTTAGGACCCCATGTGACCCTTAGGGGTCTGTAAAGGGTCCTAATTGGTCATAGAGGGTCATAAGGAGTTGTAAGGGATGTAAAGTGGTTCTTAGGACCCCATGTGACCCTTAGGGGTTCTAAGGGTCATATGGGGTCTTGGGACTCATTGATATGTCCTAGGATATCAAAGAGGTGTTAAGAGATCATAATCAATCCTACGACCCCTTATAACCCCATAGCACCGATAGGAATACATCATTTTGTTCTCAAGAGGTCCTAAGGGGTATAAGGAGTCATGAGGGGTGTAAAGTGGTTCTTAGGACCCCATGCAACCCTTAGGGGCCCTAAGGGTCATATGGGGTCTTGGGACTCATTGATATGTCCTAGAATGTTAAAGAGGTGTTAAGGGATCATAATGAATCATACAAGAGAGAGAGAGAGGGGGAGTAATGAGAGAGAGAGAGAGAGAGAGAGAGAGAGAGGGAGAGGGTTGAGAGAGAAGGTAAGTTCAAAGAGATATAGGGTGAGATAAGTAGATAGAGAGAGGGAGAGGGTTAAGAGAGAAGGTAAGAAAGAGATATAGGGTAAGAGAAGTAGATAGATAGATAGGGAGAGAGAGAGATGCAAAGGGGGAGAGGTAAGAGAAAAGGTAAGAAAGAGATATAGGCTAAGAGAAATAGATAGATAGATAGAGAGGGGTAATGAGGGAGAGGTAGAGGGGGATGGGTTATGAGAAGAATAGAGATAAGGATAGAGAAAGGAGAGATATAGAGATAGTGAGAGGAAGAGGAGGGGTGAGAGAGAGAGGTAGAGGGAAAGGGTTGAGAGAGAAGGTAAGAAAGAGATCTAGGGTAAGAGAAGTAGATAGAAGGAGAGAGATAGAGAGAGAGAGAAGGAGAGAGGGAGAGAGAGAGAGAGAGAGTACAGGAGGCAGGGGAGAGGGTTGAGAGGGTTGAGAGAGAAGGAAAGTTCAAAGAGATATAGGGTGAGATAAGTAGACAGAGAAAGGGAGAGGGTTAAGAGAGAAGGTAAGAAAGAGATCTAGGGTAAGAGAAGTAGATAAAGAGAGAGATAGAGAGAGAGAGCGAAGGAGCGAGCAAGAGAGAGAGAGGTAGGGGAGAAGGTTGAGAGAGAAGGTAAGAAAGAGATATAGGGTAAGATAAGTAGATAGATAGAGAGATAGGGTTAAGAGAGAAGGTAAGAAATATATCTAGGGTAAGAGAAGTAGATAGAGAGAGAGAGAGAGAAAGAGCGAGAGGTAGGGGGAGAGGGTTGAAAGAGAAGGTAAGAGAGATATAGGGTAAGATAAATATATAGATAGACAGAGAGGGTTAAGAGAGAAGGTAAAAAAGAGTTCTAGGGTAAGAGAAGTGGATAGATAGATAGATAGAGAGAGAGAGAGAGAGAGAGATGAAAAGAAGGAGACATAAGAGAGAAGGAAAGATATATATATATATATATATATATATATATATATATATATATATATATATATATATATATATATATATATATATATATATATATATATATATATATATATATATATATATATATATAGGGATGTAAAGAGAGAGAGAGAGCTCAAGAAATGCAAAGGGGGAGAGGTGAGAGAGAAGGTAAGAGAAAGATATAGGGTTAGAGAGAAGGGGAGAGAGAGAGATATATAGGGTTAGAGAGAGAGATAAGGTAAGAGAGAGATAGATAGGGTTAGAGAGAAGGGGAGAGAGAAGGAGAGAGAGAGAGAGAGAGAGAGAGAGAGAGAGAGAGAGAGAGAGAGAGAGAGAGAGAGAGAGAGAGAGAGAGAGAGAGAGAGAGAGAGAGAGAGAGAGAGATGGGATAAGAGAAGAATAGAGATAAGGATAGAGAGAGATCTAGGGTAATAGAAGTAGATCGATAGATAGAGAGAGAGAGAGTGAGTTAGAGAGAAGGAGAGAGGGGCGAGAGAGAGAGAGGTAAGGGAGAGGGTTGAGAGAGAAGGTAATAAAGAGATCAAGGGTAAGAGAAGTAGATAGAGAGAGAGAAGGAGAGGGGTAACAAGGGAGAGGTAGACGGAGTTGGGATAAGAGAAGAATAGAGATAAGGATAGAGAGAGGGGAGATAGAGAGACAATGAGAGGAAGAGGAGGGGTGAGAGAGAGAGAGAAATAGGGGAGAGGGTTGAGAGAGAAGGTAAGAAAGAGATCTAGGGTAAGATAAGTAGAGAGGGAGAGAGAAGGAGAGAGGGAGAGAGAGAGAGGCAAGAGGAGATGGTTTCTCAAGAGAAGGTAAGAAAGAGATATAGGGTTAGATAAATAGATAGATAGATAGATAGATAGAGGGTTAAGAGAGAAGGTAAGAAAGTGGTCTAGGGTAAGAGAAGTAGATAGATAGATCTAGATAGACAGAGAGAGAGGGTTAGAGAGAAGGCAGGGAGAGAGAGAGAGAGGGTTGAGAGAGAAGGTTACAAGAAAGAGATCTCAGGTAAGAGAAGTAGATAGAGAGAGAGAGGGTTAGAGAGAAGGGGAGAGAAAGAGGGAGAGAGGTAGGGGAGAGGGTTGAAAGTGAAGGTAATAAAGAGATCTAGGTTAAGAGAAGTAGATGGATAGATAGATAGAGAGAGAGAGAGAGGCAGGGGAGAGGGTAGAGAGTGAAGGTAATAAAGAGATCTAGGACCTAAGAGAAGTAGATAGAGAGAGAAGTTTGTGAGACAAGACAAGAAAGAGATAGGATAAGAGAAGCAGGGAGAGAGAGAGAGAGAGAGATGTGGGAAGATAGAGAGATAGGGAGAGGCAGAGGGAGAGGGATGAGATAGAAGGTAAGAAAGAGAGGGTAAGAACGTGGATAGAGAGAGAGAGATAGAGTGGGGGGAGGGAAGATAGGGAGATAGGGAGAGGTAGAGGGAGAGGGATGAAGTGAAGGTAAGAAATAGATAACTAGGGTAAGAGAAGTACAGAGAGAGAAAGTAGAGTGAGGAAGATAGAGAGATAGGGAGAGGTAGAGGGAGAGGGATGAAGTGAAGGTAAGAAAGAGAGAGAGAAAGAGAGAGAGAGAGAGAGAGAGAGAGAGAGAGAGAGAGAGAGAGAGAGGTGATAGAGAGAGATTTTGGATGACACACTTTATGGTTCGAGGTGCTTCTAATGTATTAAATGAGGGTTCCTAATGTTTTTTAGATCTTATTATGGCTCTTTAGCACCTATTAAGAACCATAAGAAAATACTGCAATGAATTAATACCTCTTAGGACACACTTTGAGGATCTAATGTGTTCTAATAGGTCGTAATGTTGTCTAAGGGTTTGTAGTGGATCATGAGAGTTCTAACATGTTCTAAGGGACAATAATGGGTCATAATAGACCATTTAGAGGCAATTAAAACCACTATGGAATCATTAGGACACATTAGAATGGGTCCTAATGGTTCTTTAGAGCCTATTTATCCTTGACATAGGGCACACGCCAAATAGGGCGCACACCCTATTTGGCATGCGCCCTATTTGAAGGCTTGTATTTTACCAAGTCTAAGGCTTGGATTTGCTTTGGAGATCCAACCCAAAGGCTTGGATGTATAAGCCATGAGTTTGACGTGAATTCGAAGAAACATTAGAAAAAACCTTCACTTTTTGTGTGTGCTCTCCGTCTAGTTTACACGTGATTCAATAACGAAAAAATCAGACAATGTGAGATTATTGGTCTCTGAGTTAGCTATCTAAACATATAATTTATTTCCAAAAATGATAATTTTAAGCCTATCAACATTAATTTCCATTGAATGTATGTCAATTTTTTGTCAAAAACCAACGTGTAGTATTTTGGGTATAGATTTTGCTTCGTTTGTCAAAATTTGCAAAAACTTAGTTTTTTAGAAACTAGACTCCATTCTACACACTTTAAAAAAATAATAATTTCATTTTCGACTAATTTTGAATGATTTCTAGGGGGAGCACGCCCAAATTTCATGTGTTTTGGGATGTCTAAGTTCAAAAAGTCATAGAAATTCATACATTCATAAAAAAATTAGTAGAAAAGTCTAGGGTAAACTACGTGGTGTTAGCTAACTTCTCACCGGAGCAATTAAATAATTTCAAAAAATAAGTTAACATTTTAGGGGGAGCACAACAGGCGCTATGTTATTTTTTTCACAAAAAATAGTACCACTTTTTGTGCTCCCCCTAGTTGAAGGCCTTAATCTTCACCGTTTTTCAAATAAATTAGTATTTTAGAAACTAGATTCAGAGTACTACAACTCTTGTTCTTGTTGTGTTTTGAAATTTTGAGTCAAACTATCTTCAATTTGTTATTGAAGTTCAGAGTTTGCTGATTTCAGGAAAAAAGTGGCATCTTAAACCCCCTTTTTGGTACCCCATCTTTGTGCACATACCCTACTGCTAATTATTTATAATAAATAAAAATAGAAACATTACCTAGTTAGGAAAGAGAAAGGTTGTGGGTTTGTAGTCAATAAAGAGGGCATTGGTAATAAACATGTTCGCACCCACAACAAGGCTCATATACACAATTAACCAGAGGTTTCTCCCCACCCATTTGGAACTACTACCCCTATCACTCATTAAACTCAATGAACTTATATGCTCTTATTTAGAAAATGGGCATGACAAACACCATGTAGGGAAGAAGATAGAATAGAATTTGTCACATAATTGAATCTTGAAACTACAAACTGAAACTACAAACCATGAGAACAACAAATGTTAGTAGAGACCCAATAATGAAGGAAATGTAGAGGTTTTTATGTGGAAGTTATTCAATAAGAGAGATAAATATCTAAGCTAGCTTTCATCGCACAACCATATCTAGGTGCATATATAACAAAAAATTTTATGTTTAGGCATATATAATAGAAAACAATTTCTTTCTACATTTTCTCTAATTAGATGTGGCTTTAATAGAGTATATTTAATAAGGTCAACATTAATGATGTATATAGTAATGATAATGCCATTAAAAAATTTAATATAATTGATACATGATTCAATAGTTTAAATGCATTAAGACATGTAGTTTACAATTTTGTATTAATTGTTTCTAATATGAATCGATAGAAAAATGTCAAATAACATTTTTTCAATTATTCAAAATAAAAAAATTAGAAAGTGAGATCCGAAAAATGGCTCATGCTTGCTCTGCACTCTGCTAGGGTTTTTTGCCTTGCGTCAATCTTCTACAGTCTTGTCCTTCATACATACCGCAGTTATTGTGGGAAGTAGTTTAGTATATATGGCTCCAACCACTTCCCACCAAGCAGTTGATGCTAGTGTTGGTGTTGTTTCGGATAGCAATGGCACCGTCAAGAAAATGTCCCCGCAAATTTGTGCCCAAAGTGTTTTACAGGGTATGGCTCAGCCTGATATTGTTTTACCCATTAATGAGTTCAATGATGCTTTCACTTGGCTTGAAACACATACCATTATTGGCTATTTTCTGGGTCGCAACCCTCCTGAACATGTTCTCAAGGATTGGGTTGTGAAATATTGGACTCACGGAATCCACCTAGATGGCATCCAGAGCCTCACCAAAGGCTTTTTTTTGTTTAACTTTTCTAACCCCTCCCATGTGGATGCCATTTTTTCCAAAGGTCCCTAGAACCTCAGGGCCTCGTTGTTAATCTTGCCACGCTGGTCTCGCGACTTCTCTATCTCTGATGACAAGAAGCTGAAAGTCCCAGTGTGGGTAGAGTTCCCTGGTCTTCCCTTACCTTGTTGGCCTTTCATGCATGCCATAGTGCAGAAGCTAGGTAGGGTTATATGTGTAGAGCATGACCGTTTTCTTAATCTATGGCCTCAAAAGAGGATCTGCATTCAGGTCAACCTTTTTAGGGATCGAGGATCAAAGAATCCATCGAGATTTAGGTTGGTGATACCACCTTCACCCAGAAGGTGCTTTATCTCAACCTTCCCAACACTTGTTATCATTGTCAATCTACAGAGCATAAGATTAAGGACTGCCCTTTGGTAGTGCCTTGTACCAAGACTCCTCCCAAGGATTCTGGTTCTCAGCTGGCTGAGGCTAAAAAAAAGATGAGGGCAAAAAAGATGAATGGATTACAGTTGGTCATCATAACAAGCCCCACAAGTAGCCTGCTTTGGCTTCGGCTTCCCATCCACCACCTTCGGATAACACAATTTCTTTGGAAACCCCCATTATCAAGGTTTCAAACCCTGCTTCTTAGGGGAAAGAAGTTATTAACTCCCAAGTTACCGCTCCTCCAGCCCACATGCCTCCATTGGCCACCGAGATTGTTTCTTCCAATTCTTTTTTCCATGCTTGCAGCCCTTCTGGGCACGCTGAGACTAGGTTTGATGGCATGCAAGAAAAATGGTGTAATATTTCTTTGGAATTTTTTGGGCCTATTTTTGCCCCAGGTTATTTATCTAATAGTTTTGACTCCCTTGGGGACAAGGATGGAATGGATGACATTGTTATTCCATGAAGTACATCTCATGGAATGTTCGTGGGTTGACAGACCTACACAAAAAAAAAAATTTCAGGGAGTTGTGTCAACATTTTTGTCATCTAGATATTTTATGCCTCTAGGAAGTTAAGATTTCTAGTTTCATGCTTGATACTGCTTGTAAAGTTATTTGGCCTACAAGCCTTGCTCTCTGCTCTCAGCACGAGGCTGGTTGAGGCAGAGTTGTTACTCTCCTTTCCCCTCTTTGGCATTCCTTTCTAGTTAGTCATGATTCTAACCCCATGCAGAGAGTTGTTTGGGCCACTTTCATTATTGAAAATCATTCTTTTGGCATAGTTAATGTTTATGCTCCCAATGATGTTGTTGAGAGATCTCACATGTGGCATTGGCTTGTAGATTCTTTGCCACCTGATACTTGGATTGTTTGTGGGGACTTTAATATGGTGGAGATGGCATCTGACAAGGATGGTTTTTTTCCTTTTCGATGGACAGCTGGAGAAAGAGAAGCCTGGTATTACATGCATAATAAATTAGGGCTTTTTGATCCCAATGTGGGTCGTCACCGTTCTGATGGGGTCCAGCACATTTGGTCTAATTATAGGGCCTCCTCTAATAGAATTCTTAAAAGGCTTGATCATGCTATGATCTCGGCTCAATATTTTTTCTCTTTTTCCAGAAAGCAAGCTTTTTAGGTCACTCCACTTGTTGATGTGACCTTGTCAGACCACTTTCCCATCCAATTCAATATTGTTTGGAAGATAGCTAAGGCTAGGCCTCCTACCACACAATTTTACTTTAATACTTCTATCCTTCATCATCCTTCTACTGTGGCCCACATTTATCAGGTTTGGAACCTTGAGCCTAGACCCACTCACTTGACAGGATGGATTCAATGGTGGAATGATGCCATCAGGCGTACGGCTCATTTTTTGCACATCTATGGAAGACAGTTGGCCAAGTGTCATCACAAAGCCTATGATGTCAACACCAAAGCCTTACATGTTGCCACTGAGGCCTTAGCCCAGGACCCTTTCAACCAGAATCTGCAACTCAATCTTGCTAAGTTACGCCATAAGAAGCAGGTGGCTGACAACCATGCTGCAAGAGGAGCCTAGATCAAAGCTCATTTGCATTGGTTAAAGGTTGGAGACCAAGTTTTGAAAGATTTTTTTACTTCCCTCCATCCTTGGCATACCAGTACAGGCATAACCAGAATCCGAGAAGGTCACACCCTCCTCATGGAGTTTCCTAATGTTTTGCAAGCCTTTGTTCATCACTATGAACAGGTTTTTTCTACTCAGGGTTGCTCTCCTGCCAGCAAGAAAGCTCCTACTGATTGTACCGCAGTGGTGCCTCAGTGTGTCTCCCCTGCCCAGCGTATCTTTTGTGATTAACTGCTTTCCTTGTAGGATCTTTATGAATTTGTGTTCTCCATGGCTAATGATAAAGCCCCTAGTTTTGATGGCTTCCCTTGTGAGTTTTACAAAGCCCTCTGGGATACCATTGGTCTTGATCTCCACCAGGTCTACCTGGAAGCGTTTCACACCCAATCTCTTGGGGATATTATTAACTAGGGGAATATTAAGTTTATTCCCAAGTCTAGGGATCTGGAGGACATTTGTAACTGGTGGCCCATCACCTTGCTCAATGTCTCCTACAAGATCATTGCCAAGGTGCTGGCTCTCAAGATTCGACACATGATTCCGCAGATTGTTCGGCCTGAGCAAACATGATTTATTAAGTCAAGATTTATTCTTGAAAACATCATTATTGTATGGGAAGGTATGGAATGGGCTTGTAAGTCTCACTAGAAAGCCCTTTTTCTTAAGATTGATTTTGCTAAAGCTTATGATCGTATTGAATGGAATTTTATCCTTGCGATGCTTCACACTAGGGTTTT
Source organism: Chamaecyparis obtusa (assembly GCA_027943335.1). Taxonomy (NCBI): domain Eukaryota; kingdom Viridiplantae; phylum Streptophyta; class Pinopsida; order Cupressales; family Cupressaceae; genus Chamaecyparis; species Chamaecyparis obtusa. The sequence continues at coordinate 234,758 of BSBK01004753.1, read as the reverse complement.
GGTCCCAGATTTCTTCAATCTATGAAAATGCTCTTCAATTATGCCTCTTCTTGCATTACCATCGATGGCTGCCAATCCTCCACCTTTGGGCTCTTTCATTCCATTTGGCAAGGCTTTCCTTTGGCTCTAGCCTTATATGTTTTGGCTGCTAAGGGTTTCGGCTACTTGCTTGCTCACTCCATTTCCATGGGTACTGTTTGGGGAATCTACTTGCCGGATTTGTCTCAACAATTGGTCAATGGACATTTTGTTGACTATTCCTTCCTCACTCTGGAAGAGGATGAAGAGAATATAAAGGCAACCTTGCAATGTTTAGACACCTTTTGTTTGGCCTCTGGTTTGGCCATTCAGTGGCACAAAACCCTCTGTTACAGACAGTCAGCTCTTCCTAAGCCTCCCTAGCTTTCTCAAATTGGCTGGACTAGGATTCAACATGGGGAAATTTTCCACTTTCTGGGTATTCCCTTTGCATTTCAAGGCAACCCTACTGATCTATGGAATGCAGTTCTTGCTAAAATTGAAAAAAAACTTACCTACTAGATCACAAAGCCGCTCTCTCTCACAAGAAAATTCCAGATCTGCTCCAAGGTCCTAGCGGCCACGCGTGTTTATTACTCCTCTTGTTGGGCTCCCTCCAAAGCCTCCTACAAGAAGCTCAAGAAACTTCTACGAGATTTTATTTGGGCTTCCAATATTGATCACCAGGGCTTCCACATAGTTTCCTGGGATTTATGTTGCCTCCCAAAAATCTCTGATGGGTTTGGTTTAATTGATACCTAGAAGCAAGGGCACGCCCTTTGTGCCAAATGGGTTGTGCAGTGTCTCACTGGCAATGAGGCCTGGAAAATTTTACTTTGGCACTGCATTTCCTCAGGCTTTCCTCTTCACAAGCCTGCCTAGAAGGGGATTGGTTTTCAAACCCTTTTAGTTATGAAGGAGCCTGTTCAGATCTAGGGTACTTTTGTCACCAAAAGTATTTGGAGAGCCTGAGAGTCTATTAAGCCCTGGCTTCGGTGGGCTGGGAATGGCTTCCGGGATGGTCTTTCTTTCAACTAGCAGAACATGTGGTGGTCCCCTCTTTTTGCTCAACAAGGGACTCCTCTTGCCAGAGTTCAAGGGGTTTGTGCTCTTTGGTTTCACAAGCATGTCATTCAAACTCTGAAAGATCTTTTTTCTAGAGCCACTATGAATCTCCAATCCTAGGATGATCTTCGAGTTCAATTTCGGGTTATCCGCCCAGATCGTCAGACTTTTGACTTGCTGGTTTCGGCTATCCCGCCTCACCTCCTGCATAAATTAGGAATTCAATCTGTTAGGCCGTGGTGGAAAGACTAGAAATGGTATCCTGCTATGCCCTTCACCAGTTACAAGCCTAAGCTTGGGTATTCTTGGCTTATGCCTCAATTGCCCATGATTGATTCTCTCAACCAGCATTGGCATCTCTCTTCTTCTCAAAAGAGTTGGGGCTGGAGATTTTGTACTATTTGGGACTTTGTCACTAAGCCTAAAATTGCTCATTTTGCCTGGTGTTTGTTATACCAAGGCTTACCTTTGGGAGCTAGACTCAGGCATTTGGGGTTCCTTATCCTAAATGCCCTTTTTGTGGTCACTCTAAGACGCTCATGCACATTTTTTGGTTTTATCATCGTACCCAAAATTACTGGATCTGGATTCATGACTTCTTTTCTCCTTTTAGGCATGAACCTTTTTCATGGTACATGGCTCTTCTTGGTGACTCTCCCAGAATGCATTCCCAGTACACCCAGATATGGCATACTTTTAGGATGGAAATTTTGTATACCTTATGGAAAGATCGAAACACTGTTCTTTTTTCTCACAGTTTTCTAGATATACATGTCTCTCTTTATGCTAAGGCATGTATTTGTAACAATGTCATGATGCAGATCCAGGTGCAAGAAGATAAAGTATCCCTTGAGGTTGCTCATTTGCAGGAGTTTCTCTAGCACTGGGGCAATGCCCCTTGTACTGTGGCTCGAGTGCCTCTAGATTCTCTCTCAGCTGACCGTATGCCACCTAGGGGCCAACGTCATAGCTGGAGTTCCTCTGCCAGACACTCTAGGACCCTGCGTCAATGGCACCGCTGCTTCACCTCTCCTCCTCCTCAGAGAGATGCGGGTTCTGGCTGGCCTCCTATGCTTGCTTCTACTACTGCTGCTTTTGCTCAGCCCTTGACCTCTGTTCTTGCTAATCAAGACAAGTTCCCTTGCCTGGCGCTGGCTATCTCGCCTAGGCGGGAGGAAAGAGAATTGGAAAAAGAAGATCCAGAAGACGGTTGGCCCATTCTTGATCAGACTCCTGGGCCCAATGTTTGGGGCAATCCTGATGATAGAGATCCTCCTCCCTCTTCTGCTACTGCTCTTGTAGATTGAGGGTTTATCATTTTATATAGTTTTTTTTTTATGAATAGTTGTATATTTCTGGCCTAAGTGTCGAGTGACTTGCGGGATGATTTTTTCCCCTGATCCCTTTTTTGTGAATACTGTACTTTTATATTATTAATAGAAAAGGCCTCTATTCATTAAAAAAAAAAAAGATTTAAAAGAATTTGTTCAAAATTTGAAATGTCAAGTGATAATTGACTAAATTGATTATATAAATTAAATGCAAGGGATACATAAATATTCTTTCCTTGACAAGAACTAAAATATCAATGATATAAGAATTCCATAATCCAAAAATTGATATATATATTGCTTCTAGATTAAACTGTGTTTGAGTTTTTTTTTTAATCAATGTTTTGAATCACACTCTATGATCCATCATTGGGATGCAAATGAGTGCCAAGAGATGTAGAATGTAAATTGTAGACTTGGACTCACTCAAATTCTATTTGAAGAACTAAAACAAATAAAAAATTATTTATCATATTGTTAAAGTCAATTTTGTTAATAGATGCCATCATAAAATTGTAATATTAAGTCTTAACCTCGAGCCATACTATATTTACAAATTTCATTTGAAATGAGTATTGGGTTAGGAAAAGATTCTCTCTCTCTCTCTCTATATTTTTACGAAGGATTTTTCATCTATAAGATCATTCTAGTATGGTCCCAACCTCATCCCTTTTGATGCACCAACCTTCCAATTAACAAGATTTGATCCTTAGTGGGCTCATTAAGAACCTTTCAACTTCACCAATTTAGACCAAAAACCCATCAAACACTTCATTATCCTATTGAATTAATATTCAAGAAAAGAGAATTAAATATTGATTCGATTACAACCTCTAGAATTTTTATTTTAGAATAGGACCACATTTCTTGTAAAAAGCTCAATATGCATTTATTGTAATGGTATTTTAATTAATTAGTCCGATAAGATTTTTTATTGTGGGCTTGCCCATTGACAGAAAAGTGTCTGATACGAAAAAAAAATTATGAAAACTTTTCCAAGGAGTTTTCTGGTGGGCATTTTCTTCCTTCCACAACGTCCTCTGACACAACAAATGTTGGCGATAAGCATCAACCTATTTTCCTTTTCCTTTCTTTCCACATCAGTGGTTGCGTACATAATGGCCAACATTTATACAGGAAAACAAACCACTTATTCAAAAATCATGAGAGTTGTTCTGAAGGTCTAGAAGCAGCTGATGGTAACCTTCCTCTGGTATTTATTAATTATGGTGGTCTGCAACATGGTACTTTTTCTAGTGGCTCTGATTTTTTATTTTAATGGTGGGCATGGACAATGCGGTGGATTTAAATTAACTAAATTTACAAATGCCCAAAAAATGCAAGAAATGTTATTTACTCAGGCATTAATATTCTTCAACTTATTATGAAATTAAATGTAGACAGAATACAATCCTCATTTCAATCATGAGATACATTGAGAATATATAAAATGATACACGTACGACATGAATGATGAATGGAATAAAGGATGAATTTGTTTAGACACTCACAAGCTTCATAGTCATGCTTTATGGGAGTTTTCGCTCTTTAGAACATCACCATAGCATTAACAATACCAACAAATATTGCAATTGTGGCCCATTCTACGATATGTTTTGTTAAAATTTAAAAAATAAATAAATAAAAACCATACACAAATTTAATTTTCATTTTCAGGAGTAAATTTCTCAAAATTGACTAAAATAAAAAAACAACCGTGAGACAAAATAATTGAACATCTCTGTGATAAGCATTTTACTTCAAAAATAAAATTACAAAAAAGTAGACCAATTGGAATAACTTGGAAAGCAGATAAACTGCAAAATATCTCTAAAAACGATGGTGAAAAGAATGGAAGGGTTCACATTGCAATAGGTAGTGTGTGACTAAGAAGCTTGAAACGAGTAGTACTAATTTCTTGAGGACTCGCCTCTTCTTAGATAAAAGAAGTAACCCAATGTCACTGGTAAAATCCATTAATTGACTCCAGTCATTGATTAACTGTGAAAGGATTTTAATTATAATAGAGCATAAAGAATAAAAATAAAAATTGCCTTCATAGTTCTGATATATCCTGCTCAACTCTCATAACCACCATTGCCAAATCACATGCAAGAAAGCCCCTTGGAAAAGCGATGGAAATAGAGCACACAAAGAAACACAAACTATTCTACCTTGTAGGAAAAATCCCTAGAGTCGATGGAAAATTAACCCAATTGGCTGTAACTGGTATGATTTTTATTGTTATAAATATGAATCATCTTTTATTGAGGTCAAAATAGAGAATGATGCATAGACTAAGTGCTCAGAGACATGGCATAAAGATGGTTGGAGGCATAACTCTCATTGCATAACATATCACTTTCAAAGTATTTAGGTAACATTCTATTTTATTAAAAAAACATTACTTATTAGTTCCTGCCATAGGCAGGTAAACTATTGCCTTCGTTTAGGTGCTAAAATGCAAATAGTCTGACCAATCAGAGTTTAGAATTTTTTTAAGTCCATAATTTCTTATAAAGTTTGAACTTTTTTCTATTTATCAAAATAAAAAAAAGACTATTTTACTAAAATCTTATTGGCTCCCATGAAAAATAGCAAGGAGGAAATTGAATTTTGGAAAGGAAAATTCCAAGAAATATTGCCTAGACTTGCACGAATATCAACGTCTGTGGGTATTGATCATGCAATTAATGATCAAGAATATCGTTTGGATTAGGTGGCATACAAGACTCGAGACATGTTAGCTAGGGTTTCTCAATCTTTTCCCGATTGTAGAATAATCTAGAAGCTTAAATGTTCTATGTTGTGGGCATTTTCAACAGAGGGAAGCTTATAGTTGTTTAGATAACACTCCCATTTTGTTAGTGCCCTAAATAATTTTCATGGCCTCCCAACCTTTCCCCTAGTTTTTTGCAATGCTTTCCCCTCTTACTGGCTAGCAAAACCCAAGCAAAAAATTTAAAAGGTAGCCGTTGGGTTTGAAAAATTCAAAAAATAACCTAAGTCTACCCTGGCCCTGTTCTAATTTAGCGTTACTTTTTGGGCTCACTTAAGTCTTCAATACCCATGTGCTAATTAAATGACCGCTTCGCATGTTAAACGGTTTGTCGCATGATCGCATAAGCTAACTCCATGCCATGTGATCATGCGACTATAGTTTATGTCAGGCCCGCTTTTTAATTTTCCTAAGTCCTTGGTAAATTTTTCTTAAAGTCTGCACGCCCAGCGGTGATTTAATTAAGTTTCCCTAAGTCGTGTTTTAATATTTCCTAAGTTCTTTGGCTTTATGTATTTCCTGGGCCTGGTCTCTTGACACATCTTGATCCAACAGTTGTCATGTTTTTGCAAGCGATGTGTCAGAGGCTTGCAAAATCGTGACGGCCGTTGATTCCTTTTCATGATGTAGCTTTTCTTTGCAGGCAGGTCCACTTGACATGTCAGCATAGTTGGCGGTTCCTCATTGGCCGAAGGAATTAATGAAGTGGCATCAGCGGGCCCGGGTGGAGTCAAGTTGTCAATCGCTAGAAAAACTTGTGGTTGTCACTTGTTCACAAGGAATCTTTCTTCCCCTTGCGAACATGTGACAAGGCGCCACCTGTCCCAGCAGACCCGTCAGCAAGGTTCTGACATACTTTAAACCCCAGTGAGGATCAACGATCATCGCTATACCACTGAGGAAAGCTGCAGGTGTTTTATCATCATGCTTTAATGAAAGCCGTTGATGCAGTATCTAGGCAAAGATCGAAGTGGGACCAGTGACGTGTCACACCACCTCAGTGTCCTCTCATTGGTCATGTCAATGCATGGTTGAGGGGTGTCAGTACCGATTGCGCAAGGTTTTGGGGTGGTCCTGGTTTCAGAAAGGAAGTGAAGGCGCGTGATTTTATTGGTTGTCGCATGATTGCATGCCAGGAATTTTTGAAATGCGACCATGCGACTGGTTGACATCTGTCGCATGGGGCTCATTGGTGGATAGATGTAGTGGTCCTGCTGTCAGGGAAGGTGGTGTTGTGGCGGTCTCCGGTTGGTCTGATAAATAGGGTGGCAGATTGGCAGGCGGGCCCAGTGTCTCAGAGGGGAAAGATTCTAGATCCAACAGCTGTCGTGTGATTGCATAGAATCTTCCTGACCCATGCCATCATGTGACTACCATCGATCTTCACTAAAGGCAAGGGGTTTGCGGTGAGACCTGTCTGCTTGGTGGTGATGATGTCCTCGATTCTCATTGGTCAGCGGGGTGACGAGTTGGATGTTGTCAATGGGGCCGCAGTTTTCAAAGGAAGTAGAGCGTCTACAAGTCTGTGAAGATTGTGTGGTTGTCGTTATACCGTTGAGGTGAGATGCTCAACTTTTAGCATCGTGGTGTAACGATGACAGCCAATTTTGTTTAAAGAAATATAAAGCGCGTGGAGCCCACGAATTTTAAAAAGATCTGATGGCGGTGTTTTAAAGTTGATCTCAGTTTGAATGTGGGTCGTAGATATGTCTGTGGTGCCATGAAAATAGTCGTTCTCTGCAAATTTAAAAATTTGAAGGATTTCTTGCGACCAAAAGGACTAAAATTCATTATTTCAGTGACTAGAGTTGGTAGATGATGACTTTTAGGCTGTTGTAGTGTGGTCCAGCGAGTGCCATGATTGATTGCAGAGACTTTGTGCCATGTGAAGGACTATTTTTGTTGCTCAAGGCATTTTTGTAGGTCTAATCAGATTGTTTGACATGGTGGATTCATGATTTCTGGTACAGCACTCTGAGATTTTTATAAGTGAGGATCATTCTTGGATTTGATTGCCTGGTTGTCTGGTTTTCCTCCCCTGCTTTTAATTTTTTATTGATTCAGTGGGTTGGGAGGGTGAAAACCCTAACCCTAGTCACCCTAAGCTTCATGCAATCTCTTTGAGATTCCCAAGGTGGCTAGTGGTATAAGTAGTTAGTTTTTTGGTAGAGTGATGGTTTGAATTTTAATCAATCCAGAGGTTCTAATTTAGATTAGTTCCAGGGGGTTGTAACAGGGTTGTATCACATTGTATGTAAGTTGAATAGAAAGTCCTTGTAGTTTTTTGCAGGTTATTGAAGTGGTTTTCTCTCTTGCCTATGTTGAACATGTACATGACTCATCATACTTAATATAAGTATTTTATGCTTTCAAGTCTCTCCTTGGTGTCATTCTTGTGAATCTTGGATTTTCTAATCCATTGCATAGGGTTACCTCTGTATATGTTCTTGTCTTTAGTTCTTGATCTAGGATCAGGTGAAATATACTTTAGAAGGGACATAGATTCATTTGTTGTGTCTACAGAAGGATGTTATAAGTAGTGGATGGGTTGAAATATTTATGTTTATGGCTATGAGTCTTTGACAGTAGTTGGTTCATGTTCAATGTGTATATCTGAGATCTGCCCAATGGATAGTGGAACTGATCAAGGATTAGTATGTTCAGTTGAGTTCAATGCCTGATTGGCTTTTGTCTACTTTCTTCCCAGCCTCATATATCAAGACCATTTCAAGTCTTTTCCATTATTTGGTTGATAGTAGTAATACCCTTCACAAGGCCATTTTACCCTTCATAACAATGGAGATTCAATGAATGTTTGGTTAACATTTAGTAGTCTCTTGTTATCATCTGCTTTGTTTAATCCAGTCCAAAGTCCTAAAGATGCCATAAGTTACTGGATTAGGTGCACCCGCCATGGTTTTGCAGAGCCAGAAGTGAAGAGGGCAGTTTTGTCCCTATAGTTGGTCTAGTTGTCTTGCAGAGCTTTCACACTTGGAACTAACCATTCCTAATATTAGTCTCAAGACATATTGGCAGCCCTAGTTGGCATAAGCATTTTCAAACACCAACAAGATGGCGATTCTGCTGGGGAATAAACAATGAATCTTGTTAAAGAAATCATAATCTTTGGAGGCCATGATAAAGAGTCAGATGAACAAACAAAGCATTTGCTAAAATCTTCTCACAAGTTGTGAGTGGCGGCTCTGATGATCTCTATTTGATTAGTGTACCTTCTGATAAATAGTGTATATTACTTGGTGGAGTTTTGTGTTGGTTGGAAGAAGAAACATAGAGCAAGTACAAAAAAATTTCCTCTTCAAGGAGGTGGTGACTCTACAAAGAAGTAACCCTGATGGAGTTACATGGTAAGCTCTAGATCTGGCCCACTTTCCAATTAACAAGTCTTCTGCTGCAAGATTCCCAGGTATTTTTCAAGGTCTGAATGTTTTCTTATTAAGTGATCAAGCACTAAGAAGGGATAAGGTGTGAATAGAGGTTGCATACTTCAAGGCTTTCAGTTGCATCTCTACAAAATTCTATGGAAGTACTGTATTAAATCAAATGGGTAATCAAAAGAAAAACCAGTCTAGGTGACTGGGTTTTATCAAGTTGGATAGACCTTTAAGTTATGATCTTCCAAGCTCCCCTCATTCTTTTCCTAGTGAGATTATGGATCTAATTCCTATTTTTGTTTGTCAGTCTGATTCAACAGTAAAGCATGTCCTAGCATTCTATAGATTGATTATAGAATATCATATTTTTGAGGAGGATGTTAGTATGATGTTTTTTGGGAGATCCCTCAAAGGGGTTGCATCTGATTGGTATCTAAATGTACCCCCAAAATGAATCTCTTCTTTGATTGAGTTCAAGTGGTTGTTCTTAGAAGAGTTTGCTGATGATGATGAATGGAATAAGTTGCAAAGGGATCGTCAGCAAAAGGGGAATACAAGTTGTATTCCAGAGCAATCTATGTCTAGTGCTGAGAGTACTTCTTCTAATGAAGTTTTGTCAGAGTTTTCAAATTGTAGCAGTGAGCAGGAATCAGATTCATTGTTTACAGGATCCTCCATTCATTCAAAGATGTCTGAATGTGATAGCAGTGGTTATTCAGCTGAGGATGATGAAGGCAGTAAAGTGGATGTGTTTTCATATGAGTCAGATGCATCATGGGAGGAAGAGAGTAATGATGGGAGTGAACAATCACTTGATAGTGAAGGTATGTTTTCTCTTTCTAAATCTGAAAATGAAAGTGCATCTCAGTTTTTGCATTGTACAAATCAGTGTGAACATGATGATTTTGAGAGTGTTTCATCCTCAAAATATGAAGACAAGGAAGTGGTGTTTGAATGTGATATCAGTAGGTCTTCATATAGTTCTGATTGTTTTTCATTTGCTGAGAGTCTCTATGAAGATGAAATGGTAGTGATTTTAAAGTGTTTACTAACACTTTATATGATGAGGACTATGATGACTATCAGCCCATTTTTTGTCATGATGTTCAACAAGGTGCATTGCATGGCGTTATCAATCCTTTGTTTGTGGAACATGTGGAGGTTTCAGGGTCATTTGAATCAAGGTGTTCTCCTTCCATGAATGACAGAATTTTCAGTGATAATGATGACATGTGTCAGTATAGGTCTATTTTTTCATTTGAGTTCCAACTAGTTACACATTTGGAAATACAGAGTCAGGGTATAAATGAAGCCTTTCAGCAGGCAGAGTATGAGTTTTTTGTGTTTCCAATTGATAGCATGCATGAATCAGTAGAGAAGAATAGGTTCTTATCTGATGGTAATGTTCATGGGTATGCTGAATTGTATCTTTATAGTGAGCAAGATGAAGAGAGTGCCAAAAAATTTTACATGCACTATGAAGATAGTTATTTTGTTCTGCCTGACAAGCTGGTTAGACATGTTGATAGGCCTGGTGAAACAAATGAAAACAAAGTGTCTGGTGTGCCACATGAAGAAAGAAATGAGAATTAGATTTTTGACAGAGGCAGGAGTTGACTTATGTTTGTTGCTGCAGGTGTTTGTAAAAAGATGTACATTTTGTATTTTTTCCCCCCTTCCTATCTCTCTGTTTCATTCCCTATGTTTTTTGAGGTCTTTGTGTTTTTCCAGTGGATGGTCTACTTCTTCCCAGAGATCTGAAGTTCTTGATGTGCCTGTAGGAGGCACACATCTCCAACAAGAGCCACTGTTAGTGCCCTAAATAATTTTCATGGCCTCCCAACCTTTCCCCTGGTCTCTACAATGCTTTCCCCTCTTTTTGGCTAGCAAAACCTAAGCAAAAAATTTAAAAGGTAGCCGTTGGGTTTGAAAAATTCAAAAAATAACCTAAGTCTACCCTGGCCCTGTTCTAATTTAGCGTTACTTTTTGGGTTCACTTAAGTCTTCAATACCCATGTGCTAATTAAATGACCGCTTCGCATGTTTAATGGTTTGTCGCATGATCGCATAGGCTAACTCCATGCCATGCGATCATGCGACTATAGTTTATGTCGGGCCCCCTTTTAATTTTCCTAAGTCCTCGGTAAATTTTTCTTAAAGTCTGCATGCCCAGTGGTGATTTTATTAAGTTTCCCTAAGTTGTGTTTTAATATTTCCTAAGTTCTTTGGCTTTACATATTTCTTGGGCCCGGTCTCTTGACACATCTTGATCCAACGATTGTCATTTTTTCGCAAGGGATGTGTCAGAGGCTTGCGAAATCGTGATGGTCATTGATTCCTTTTTCATGACGTAGCTTTTCTTTGCAGGCGGGTCCACTTGACATGTCAACACAGTTGGTGGTTCCTCATTGGCCGAAGGAATTAATGAAGTGGCATCAGCGGGCCTAGGTGGGGTCAAGTTGTCAGTCACTGGAAAAACTTGTGGTTGTCACTTGTTTGCAAAGAATCTTTCTTCCCCTTGCGAACATGTGAAAAGGCACCACCTGTCCCAGCGGGCCCGTCGGTAGGGTTCTGACATACTTTAAACCCCAGCAAGGATCAATGATCATCCCTATACCACTGAGGAAAGTTGCGGATGTTTTATCATCATGCTTTAACGACAGCCATTGATGCGGTATCTAGGCAAAGATCAAAGTGGAACCGGTGATGTGTCACGCCACCTCGGTGTCCTCTCATTGGTCGTGTCAGTGCATGGTTGAGGGGTGTTAGTGCCGACTGTGCAAGGTTTTGGGGTGGTCCCAGTGTCAAAAAGGAAGTGAAGGCACGTGATTTTATTGGTTATCACATGATCGCATGCCAAGAATTTCTGACATGCGACCATGCGACCAGTTGACATCTGTCGCATGGGGCCCGTTGGTGGATAGATGTAGTGGTCCTGCTGTTAGGGAAGGTGGTGTTGTGGTGGTCTCCAGTTGGTCTGAGAAATAGGGTGTAGATTGGCAGGCGGGCCCAGTGTCTCAGAGGGGAAAGATTCCAGATCCAACGGCTGTCGCGTGATTGCATGGAATCTTCCCAGCCCATGCAATCATGCGACTGTCGTCGATCTTCACTAAAGGCAAGGGGTTTGTAGTGGGACTTGTCTGCTCGGTGGTGATGATGTGCTTGATTCTCATTGGTCAGCGGGGTGACGAGCAGAATGTTGTTAGTGGGGCCACAGTTTTCAAAGGAAGTAGAGCGTCTGCAAGTCTGTGAAGATCATGTGCTTGTCGTTATACCATTGAGGTGAGATGCATGACTTTTAGCATCGTGGTGTAACGATGACCGTCAATTTTGTTTAAAGAAATATAAAGTGCGTGGAGCTCGTGAATTTTAAAATGATCTGATGGCGGTGTTTTAAAGTTGATCTCAATTTGAACGTGGGCTGTAGATATGTTTGTGGCACCATGAAAATAGTCGTTCTCTACAAATTTAAAAATTTGAAGGATTTCCTGCGACCAGAAGGATTGAAATTTATTATTTTAGCGACTGGAGTTGGTAGATGATGACTTTTGAGCTGTTGCAGTGTGGTCCAGCAAGCGCCATGATTAATTGCAGAGACTTTGTGCCTTGTGAAGGACTATTTTTGTTGCTCAAGGCATATTTGCAGGTCTAATCAGATTGCTTGACATGGTGGATTCATGATTTCCGATACAACACTTTGAGATTTTTATAAGTGAGGATCATTCTTGGATCTGATTGCCTGGTTGTCTAGTTTTCCTCCCCTGCTTTTAATTTTTTATTGATTCAGTGGGTTGGGTGGGTGAAAACCCTAACCCTAGTCACCCTAAGCTTCATGCAATCTCTTTGAGATTCCCAAGGTGGCTAGTGGTATAAGTAGTTAGTTTTTTGGTATAGTGATGGTTTGAATTTTAATCAGTCCAAAGGTTCTAATTTAGATTAGTTCCAGGGGGTTGTAACAGGGTTGTATCACATTGTATGTAAGTTGAATAGAAAGTCCTTGTAGTTTTTTGCAGGTTATTGAAGTGGTTTTCTCTCTTGCCTATGTTGAACATGTACATGACTCATCATACTTAATATAAGTATTTTATGCTTTCAAGTCTCTCCTTGGTGTCATTCTTGTGAATCTTGGATTTTTCGATCTATTGCATAGGGTTACCTTTGTATATGTTCTTGTCTTTAGTTCTTGATCTAGGATCAGGTGAAATATACTTTAGAAGGGACATAGATTCATTTGTTGTGTCTACAGAAGGATGTTATAAGTAGTGGATGGGTTGAAATATTTATGTTTATGGCTATGAGTCTTTGACAATAGTTGGTTCATGTTCAATGTGTATATCTGAGATCTGCCCAATGGATAATGGAACTGATCAAGGATTAGTATGTTCAGTTGAGTTCAATGCCTGATTGACTTTTGTCTACTTTCTTCCCAGCCTCATATATCAAGACCATTTCAAGTCTTTTCCATTATTTGGTTGATAGTAGTAATACCCTTCACAAGGCCATTTTACCCTTCATAACAATGGAGATTCAATGAATGTTTGGTTAACATTTAGTAGTCTCTTGTTATCATCTGCTTTGTTTAATCTAGTCCAAAGTCCTAAAGATGCCATAAGTTACTGGATTAGGTGCACCTGCCATGGTTTTGCAGAGCCAGAAGTGAAGAGGGTAGTTATGTCCCTATAGTTGGTCCAGTTGTCTTGCAGAGCTTTCACACTTGGAACTAACCATTCCTAATATCAGTCTCAAGACATATTGGGAGCCCTAGTTGGCATAAGCGTTTTCAAACACCAACACATTTTTCAAGGGGTTTTTATTCTTGACTTTTCTCCACATGGAAATTCTACTTTCTTTTGTTACTCCACTATTTGATAACCTTGCGCATATAAATTTGCATAGCCACTAGTTGGTCTTTCAGTTTCCCAAAGATCTTGTTCCAAATGGGCGAAGTGTTTACTATTTCACGTTTTGGGGAATTTGGATTTGGTGGGCATTGTGGAGAAGATTATTGGATTTCCATACTCTAATTGATGACCCCTATAGACTATGTTCAAAGGAAGAGAAACTAATGGTAAAGTTTGTTGAAGCTATATTTGTATGAAGGCTTCAAAAAATTATTGTCATCAATCTTATTTTTGCAAATTTTAGAAACATTCCATTCCATGAGATTACAGATCTTTGTGGCATTCTATCTAAATAACCACCATCAATTGCTCATAGAATTGCATGCGATTCCACATCTTGCATATATTTCTATAGAGAAGATCAAATAATTTTCTTTGATAAAGTCTTGCTCCTCGATGCCTATACTTTATTTCTTGGCTTCTTACTCATAGATAGAATGCTGACAAGGGTTATGGAATGCAAATTTAAGCCTACCATTAGCATTTTCTTGAGAAATTTGAAATCCCCTTTGGACAAATTTCTTTTGTGCATACTCGCCAATAATGGTTGTGCTTCTACATTTTTCATACATATTAGTTTCTTTGCCAAGTAGAAATAGGGAAGATGTTGGTAGAAGGTTGTTGTATCTAACTTGACATCCGCCCAATGTGTTTGCATAAAGTTTCAAAGCCGTTGCAAAGACTTTAGGGTTTGTGTATGCACAATTTGGTATGCAAAGAAGGTTTGTGTCCATATTTGTTGTGCATTATGATTTCTAATGCATAAGTCCTTCACCGAATTCTTGGACCTCTATGTGTTTTTTCCAGTCTCAATTTTGTTGAAAAGAATTAGGGCCAAAGTAGTGTTGTTTGCTATTTGTATCTGGGTTGGCCATATCATTCCAACCCAGATACAAATATGATGGGAAGTATTATTGTACATGTAGATCGTTAATTTTTGCTTGCTTTCTGGTGTTTGAACAACACATTGCAAAGGCTACATTAGGGTTTGTGCATGTGCAACTTGTATGCAAAGAGGGTTTGTGGATATCTTATGTTCATTATGATTTGTATCACTTCTTGGGTGTTGTTGTACATTATGATTTGTAATGCATAATTCCTTCACCAAATTCTTAGGTCTATGTTTTTTTTTTTCAGTCTCTATTTTCTAAAAAATAATCAGGGCCAAAGTAGTGTTGTTTTCTATTTGTATCTGGGTTGTCCATATCATTCCAACCCATATACAAATATGCTAGGTAGTTTTATTGTACACAGACGGTTAATTTTTTCTTACTTTTCACTGTTTGAGCAACACATTACAAATACTCCAGAAGGTGTGTGCATGTAAAACTTGGAGACGTGTCAAAAATAGGGGTTTTCTCATAATTTTTTAGGCATTAAAATGAGTAGCAGCACTGTATCATGAAGGAGATTATTGCACTTTTTTAGGCTGCCATTCCACAGGTCTACAAGTTTCAAAGTTAAATTCTTGTTAAAACTAACTGAAATGTGATTTTGGTGTTTTCTTTTACTATCTCTAAGAGTTTTCACTAATTGAGTGTTTATGCATTACAATTTCTCCAATGTCAATTTTTTTTAGGCCAGCCGAAATGGATTTTTAGTTTTTGGTAATTTCTAGGAGATGACAATAGTTTGATTTGTTTTATGCTTTTTTTCTTTTTATTTTACTTCTTTTTCGAGTCATTTTCTATTTAAGGGGAGACATATAGTAATACCAACATTGTTTGCAGGCTCCTAATTTTTGAAAAATGTTTACTACAAAAGAAGCCATGGTAAGATTCTTTTGTCATTTTTTGCAATGGATTTTAATGCAGAGGTGTAAGAGTGTTATCTGTTAACTGTTGGTTGCTGATTCAATGAGTATTTTAGAATGTGGCAAGAGAAAAATTGCACTACAATTGGCTAAATTTGTTGTCCTTACTCCTTTTTTTTCTTCTGACTTATAGGCCCATACATACTTAGATCAAGTGATATAAAAAATGATATTTTGTTGTGCTCCCATGTATGCTTTAGTCAATATCTATTAGCTAGAATGCTCCTATGTATGCTATCTAAGTTCTGCCAATACCATATTTTTATTTTATGATGGACATTGAAACATGGATGAATTGTTCATAATTAATAAAAATGAGAAATAATATTGATTTGTAATTTTTCTCCATCTTGTGATAAAATTCATTTGTTAATCTTGAAACTTGGTGAGCTTTTCATCCGTGAAAATTTATTTCTATCACTTCTATATGACTTTTAGCTATTATAAATACAATGCTACGATATTTTGATCAGACTTGAAGAACAAAATATCTTCACTCTCTTAGTTTCTACTTGAGTCCAAGCAAAGCAAAATGAAACTAGTTCAAAAGTTGTGGACCAATCCCCGCTGTATACACCATATTCGAGAGAGTGCTGAAATTGGCTATGGAACCCTATGGAACTGATTTTTCTTGTAAATATAGCAGGCTTTTAATTTCAAATTTTTTTGTTGAATTGTAATTAGGTCTATCTCTTAATTACATACTAATCTAGTTACCTGTATCCAAATTTTATGTGTAGATAGACATATGTGACATCATCTTCTGGTTATTCATCATATATTTAACTATAGTAAATTTCAATTGTTTAGCATTATGGTCTATAGTTCTATTTTTGTTAAATAGAAATTAAGGTGTTATGTAATAGGCAAATGCATAAATGAAATGTTGTTCTATTTTATGTTTATTTTGTCTTGTTCAATGATTTCAATCTAGAGTTAGAAATGCTTAACTAAAATTAACAGCGGGTCATGAAATAAAAGGTCTGAGGACTCTGTTCAACATACTGGCAATACATGTTTTGTTTACTTTTGTTCATGCATATTGAAACTGTATGTCTTTGGACATGAAATTTTTAAATTATGCAATTCCAAGTACTATCAATATGCAAATTTCAAATTGTCAATCTTTCACTATGCATCTATTAACATTTTGTTTTTGTCTGTCATGAACCATCAATGACAAAGACAAGTGAAGTAATGGTTGGATTTGTGTTCTTATGTTCATAGTAGCTATAATTGCAACACATAATTGAGATTATGTTGAGCCACATGGCAGAGGCAAACTGGAGAACTGTAAACATATGAAACGCTAAACAATATTCAAATGGGTTGTCCAAAGATATATACTACTAAATTTCAATGCATTATGAATTTTAATGTACAAGTATTTTACCTCTTTGACAAACTTCCAAATTCTTTATTTTTCCACTTCATCTTCACTCTATAAGAAAAAAATAGATCAAATTGTATTAGTATTGTTTTCAGTCTGTTTAAGATAGGAAAGAAGCAAAAATAAAGATATAGTGTCAAATATCTATACTCAAAATATTTTTTCAAAACTTCCATGTTTTAGTTCAATGTATTTATCATTTGGTGCTTGGTGTTACCTATTTCAAACATTCCATGATGTAAGCATGGTTGTCTCCAATATTTGTCAAAAAAAAATTGGTGCAAGAGATATAAATTGATTTTATATGTTGCCATATGTTTGTATTAGATAGAAGATCTAATTTTGGGTTTTGATCCAAGTAATAATTAATTGGAGGTTTTCCTAAAAGCAATTCAAGTAACTAGCTGGCTATATCATAGGACATATTTAAAGTCCATGAAATGATTAGAGGTTACATTCTCAACAATAGGAAACATGTAGTTTACCATGGTTATTAATTGGATATATGACCACCTTTTTGTTGCTACATAGGCTGATTTTTTTCTTTTCATGCAATCTTTTAGGGTCTTGAATACATTACAAGAACAATCCAGTTAGGAGAATTTTGAAATACAAATGCAAATTCAAATTTGCACAATGAAATTGATGACCACATGACCATATCACCTCCAACAGGAGCAACCACAGTAAATAAGTCATGCACAAATACTTCATCCTAAGGCAGGTTTGGACTATTATGTCTTACATTTGTTTTAGAGACATTGCTCACATATTTCTTTTAAATTACATTATTTTATACATTCTTTATTGGTGTTCAAGATACTGCCACCTCTATGTGAATTGTCATCTACTGTTCTATTTGAAAGGGCCAGATATTTAAATTTCAAACACATTGCGACAAAACCTTACATATTCCAATGATATTATCAACTGAAGTATCATTTTCAAGGACTGTTGTGGAAGAGATCCATCAAGTCAACTGCCCTCATAGCTAAAATTTTATTTTCTACTTTTTATAATGTATTCAAACTGTAGTGGAGCATTTTAGACATGTAGTAATTGCATTTTTAATTCCATACATGGTTTGCAAGAAAATAAGATAGGACACTGCTCATTTTTAACCATTACAAATTTGTATACAACAAGAAGTTACAAAAATATATTTCTCCTATTTACAGGTTCATTAAGACCACAAACGACTGGGAACATGCCATGTTATCGCTACACAAATTAACAAGATAGAAAAGCTCTCCAAAATATGCCATGAAGCTACTCTTGAAGATCTTCACAAGCCTGGAGTAGAAAATGATCCTCATTCACTTGCTTTAAACTATGAAGATGCATATCAAGAATATCCCCACTATTTGTATTAACTGTCATTTCCTATGTTTTACATCTTTCCTCTCTGGGTGATTTTAAATCTAATGCATTTGGATGGCATGTTCACAAAATATCTTTTTCTCTAGTTGTAGCACCAAAATGTTTTTGCACCCTTGTTGAAACTTGGGGTAGAGTATGGCAATGTACATCAATTCATCATTAACATTTATCCATTGAAAAGTGATGCTCATGACAATAGTTTCTGGGTCAATGACACATTGACAGACACTATTATCCATGTATTATCTTCGCAAATCCATTAAATAATTTTTTTTGGGACTTGAAAATTTGTTTCGTACATCAACTTTTCTATTAGATGTCTCCACTAAGGGTATCAAATTTGATATCATACTTACCGCTCATATCTCTCTTCATTCTGCTATAGCGTATAAAAGACTCATTTTTTAATACTGAACTAATTTGCTTGAATGATAAAGTCATACGTATTCTCGGGCATGTTTTCAAGAAAGTTTCTAATCCTTTTTAATTATTTCTCTTGTCACAACTTTTTTTGTATTACTTTTCTGTTCTCGTTGTGCTATTTTTGCAAATTCCTTATGGTAAGTAAAAATTACATACACTTTTTCCAAATCATTGCTACATTTTCTTCTCCAAATCTTATAGCTTTACACCTCTTACAAATAATATGCCTTTGCATTTGTTGTGCTGAGATCTATTTGTACCTGGCCAAAGTGACTAATTTTTGTAGCCACTCCTATTACATTTGTATATTCTTGTAATTTTCCACTACCTTACATCAGAGAATCATTTTGTTTTTACATAACAGAGATCTATGTATATATATAGTAAATTTGTTCTCTACAAGCTACCACAAATTCTTTGTCTTCTACAAGGACATGCCTTATTAGGAATATCTAATGAATGAAATGGTTATTCACAAGGTTTAATTTATAATCTCCTCTTCTAAATTATTATGTTTGACATTTTATCAAGTCGTTTTATAGTGCTAGTAAGGATGTTTCACTCGTTATGGAAATTAAACTTTTTCATTCAAATTTACATAGATATTTAAGTTTCAAACCAATATGCTTCATTCAATATAACTATATAACTTGCACAATGTGGGTACCATGGAATATGTTCACTCCTTAATGACAATTTCATTTCACCATATCTTATTCCTAAAAGCATTATACTATTGGCATGAACTTTGACGCTTTGCATCTCTTTTTTGATATGAATTGTCTTGATTATAGTTATCTGTAAATATCTTTGTAAAGATTTTGCTTCAAACCAAATAGAAATGTACAAATATGTAATTCTCATTTTGCAATATCGAGATCATATGACAGAAGAAGTTTATTGTTTTAGAAACCTGAATATTTACAACTTACTATCTAATAAAGCTTCTGCACACCTACTTCAACTATATCCTAATCTAAGAAGTTATTCCCGAGATTCATCTCTAGGTTTAGATCGGTGGGTATGGAATTTTTGCCATTATGACACTAAAATCCTATGCGTAGGATTAACATAGCATCTCCAATTGCTTGTTGGCCATTTGGATTTCATTGTTTTAAACTTTTAGGAATCACTCTTATATAATTTTAGGGCCTTTCTCCGAAATTGATTTAATCCAAAATTCATGTTGTATCAAAAGAATATTTGTAATATTGTTAGTCCAAATCATGCAACCTCTATGGGCATCTGGGGCCACCTTCGATTAAACTGGGGAATGCGGGGACAAGGTGCTTCTTACAGAGATAAATAAGAACAAGTGGTATTTTATGTATTTTGTGCTATGTTTGAAGTGAGTAATGGGTTAAATTCTTGCATTGTTCCTTATGCTTGTATAATATATTGGGCCATTTTTTATTAAAAAAATGTTATTTAAATTTATTCTTTAATTAATTTTGTTGGCTATCCATGTAACTTAGAAAGATAAATATAAGGAATAAGGACACAAATAGATGTTTTTTGGTTAGATAATTTGAGAATGGCTAGTTATTTATTTTGGTAACTATTTTCTACTATAGAAAATTTTATGCCTCTAATTTATTAAGCAAGATATATCTTATTATCGATATAACCATTGCACCTCCTTTAGAAGATGAAGAAGAGGAAGAAGAAGAGGAAGAGGAAGATAAAAAAGAGGAAGAGAAAAAGGAAGAAGAGGAAGAAGAAGAGCAAGATGCCTATATTAGAGGAAGATAAAGACGAAGATGATGACAATGACTACATTTGATTGCCCCCCTTCGAAGAAGAAGACAAAGAAGAAGAAGAAGAGGAAGAAGAACAAGAAGAAGAAGACGGAGAAGAAGAAGAGGAAGAGGAAGGAGGAGGAGGAGGAGAATACATTTGATTGCCCCCTCGCCCTTGACCACCGTAATATATTAAACTAGATATATCTTATTATGGGATATAACCATTGTACAATTTGGGTGCTGCATAGACATTGTGGTGTTTAATTTGGGGGATCGAATTACGGCCTTAGCCAGATTCAATGAATCTGAACTCCTTTAATCACGTGATTGAATTCGATTTTTTTTTTTACTTCATCGAACCATTTTTCGTTGCGATGACATCACGGATTACGTCGACCCCGGAAGAGAGTCCTAGGATTCTTGCTAACATCCACCTCCTTCCTTTACTTTATACCAGTCCGAAGAGAGTGTTAAGTGCGTGATAAAAGATTAGTTTTTGTGAGTAAAAATGGTGAAGGCGTGGTTTTACAACAAGTATGGTTCTGTAGACGTTCTGCAGTTTGGGGAAATCCAAGCTCCGAGTTTCGGGCCTGGTCAAGTTTTGATAAAAGTTCGTGCAGCTGCTCTCAATCCTGCGGATTACAAGATTCGCCAATATGGCACCCCGCGCAGCGCAGATGCCCCTTTTCCTGTATGCTCAAACAAACCCTCGCTTCTTTAGGGTTTTAACATTTTGTTTTCGATTTGATTAAATTTCCGCTTTTTCTTTGGGGTTTGGTTCGCAGGTGGTGCCGGGGTGTGACTTAGCAGGAATCGTTGCTGACGTGGGCGACGGCGTGTCGAAATTTAAGAAAGGCGACGAAGTTTATGGACTAATTCAATATTTCACGGGAGAAAACTTCAAACAGGTGGGCACCCTGGCAGAGTTCACGGTGGCGGAAGAGCATGAGTTGGCAATGAAGCCGAGCAATTTGTCTTTTGAGGAAGCCGCCAGTTTGCCGCTTGCGCTCTTAACTGCACTGCACGCCTTCGATTTTGTTAATCTTAAGAAGGGGCAGAGCGTTTTTATTGTCGGAGGCGCAGGCGGCGTAGGTAGTCTGGCCATTCAGTTGGCAAAGTATGTTTTCGAAGCTTCTACAATTGTTTCGACTTGCAGCACGGGGAAAGTGGAGTTTGTGAAGAGCCTGGGTGCAGATCTGGTGGTGGATTACACCAAACAGAGCTACGAGCAAGTAGATGAGAAGTTCGATTTTGTTTTCGACACCATAGGTAGGGTTTCAATTTGTTATTTTTGATTCGAAGAATAAGAGAGGGTTTTGACGAAAACAATCGGAATCTTTGTTATTTACAGGCGAATCGTTCAAATCTCATGTGGTTGCAAAGGAAGGGGGTAAAATTGTGGACATTGCAACATTTCCAGCGCATCCGAGAGCAGTGAATGTGATTGTGAAGCCTGGAGGCAGCGATCTGGAAAGGCTGGGGAAATACATTGAGAGCGGGAAGCTGAAAGCTGTGATCGATCCAAAGAGCCCATATTCGTTTTCTGATGTTGTTGAGGCATTCAAACACCAGGAGACCGGAAGAGCCAGAGGAAAGATTGTCATCTCCCCCATTGAATGATCGGTGTTTGTTTCAAGCCGTAGAATGTCCTTAGCCAAATACTTCTGTATAAGGACTGAATATGGTCAGAGATAAATAATAGTAAGAAAGGTGTGTACGTTGGGGCGGCGTATTAAACCTAAAATAAATATATTTCATTGACACAAATATCTTTACTAAGGATAACTTTTTATTTGCAACAAATCTCATTTGAAAATATTAATATATTACAAGAAAATAAATGCTACTAAAATGACATTACTTTTTTATTTGCAGCAAATCTCATTTGAAAATCTTAACATGAATTCTAAAACATTTCTTATGCAATCACTTTTGGAATTTGTCCATGCTTGTAATGGTTACATGTAATAAGTACAAGCTGACTTTAGAGTAGGTGTTTTGTTGATGTACCAAAATTTAGAAAATGATATGTAGTTATTAATATTATACTAGCACTTGCACCTAGGAGAGGTGCAATGGTCACGCCGATAGTTAATATATAATTCTTTTTCTTATTTCTTATTTCTCTTCCTCTTCTATCCTCCTCCTTCTTTATGTATAAATATGATGTAAAGGATAATTAACTAAATGGACTATTGAAAAGAAATTGTCACCATCATCATGCCCCCAAATGGAGAGGCATCTAAATAGCCTCAAGGATGCCTCACCAGAGTCCAATGATCAAATTCAAGAAATCCATTCATCTTCTTAAAGTGAGATTTTAAGAGTACATAATGGGAGGCTAGATATTTAGAAATGATAAATTTGAGAAATTGGTAAAACACAATGGTTCTCCATGTTTTGAAATATGGGGATGCAAGGCATAGGTTGGCAATATCAGATCTTATGAATCTCTCTTGAATAGATGGCAACAGAATGACAATGTCACCATTACAGTAGTTGTAATCTGGATGTGCAGTGAGATCATAGACACTTACCACTTCCTCCTTCTCATCATGAGGATCTACTAGATGTTGCATAAGCTTTAGCCATTTTACCCTTATTGTTCACTCTTTTGAATCTACTTTTTCACAACTCTTATTTGGTTGTAATTAGAAGCCACTCTATCCTCATCCTGAACCTTTTACAACACATAATCCTCAGGCCATAAATTGTGTTCTCCAAGATTATCAACAGGAAACAAGGTCTGAATCTAAACAAAATGAATGAGTGACATCCTGCCAAACCACATCCACCTTTGTCTTTGTGTTCACAACCAATAGTGCCTATTCAATAACATCTCCCTTTTTATTCCTTTTACTATTGTGATTCATAAGACTTCTATGGGTTTTGTTGTGATTTAGAGTATCAAATTTCAAGAAATCCAACTCCACATTAGTTTCTGCGTCTCCACTTGACTCCACAGTAGAAGAGACTGAACCTGATAAGTCTCCTTTTGTAGTGAGCAGGCACCAGTCACCAAGTTTCCAATTACCATGTGAGAAACATGACAAGAGTGTCAATTTCTTAGTGTTCTGCAGCTTAGAAGGAATGGTTATTGATTGTGAATGACATCCTGGCATGGCCGATGTGATCCATCTTACATGTACATATCTCATATCAACATCACTTATCATACCTTCCATGTAACTTGCTTTCCATCTTCATTGTAACCATCGAGCATTCTTGAATACTTCTGGTGAATTGGCACGAACTTGCTGACTTAGAAAATAAGGATAAGGCCCCTCTTCTAGAAGATCTTGTGAAACTGGGATAAGGTACTCATAGTCAACCCTCCTTATCTTGCACTTTTCATTGTCACTGAAAAAGACCATTAAATTTTGATCCACCCCCCAACCCTGCCCAACCAGGGACCGTAAATAACATAATCCCCCACTGCAAAGCCACATACTCTGACAAGTTTTTTGCTATCAACATTTCTTATGATTTCTCCACCAGGTGCTTTCAAATCAACTGTAAGTTTAACGCTAACTATTGTACCTGTCTACCCTGATGAATCCGATACAGATGCAACAATTTCTCTAGAGGTGCAGAATCTGAACCAAAGGTAGTTGATTGAATGAAAAGATCAAAGCCATGCGTAGATATGGATCGAGATGGAGATGGAGACAAAGCCCCAGTTGGGGCCTGGTGGACTGAGCATATCCTAGAGCGGGTGGAGAAAATTCCCACAATGAAGGACTACATACAACTCAAT
This sequence comes from Chamaecyparis obtusa, assembly GCA_027943335.1. Lineage (NCBI taxonomy): Eukaryota > Viridiplantae > Streptophyta > Pinopsida > Cupressales > Cupressaceae > Chamaecyparis > Chamaecyparis obtusa. The sequence goes on along the minus strand of BSBK01004753.1, from coordinate 210,767 downwards.
AAAGGGTGTGTTAATTTAAAATAAAAGTAAAGAACAAAGTAGAACAGGAATCCATAATAGACATCCAAGGAAGAATACTTTCAAAAGTCTGTTTACCAACCCTATTCCAATCTGAAAATCAAACATGCTATTTGGAGCCAAGTGGACCTATACAGTTCAATAGATGAAAATTTGAGAGATTAAGAAAATATTAACCATTGTCATGAATGGGGAAGGGACTCTAACTAAAGTAATTGTAAGAGATTATTCCAGACAAGTGGGCATTTCCATAATGAAGCCATGGTGCAAAGCCATGATACCAATATGAAGAACCTGAAACAGGGGAGAACAGGGCAAAACATAGAATACTCAATTTGAAAGATTTAAAACACAGAAATACACAAACACGAATTTACACAACTCTGCTACAACCTCGCTGATTCTCCTGATTGCGTTTGTATTTAGTTGAATAGATATCCACAAACCATTATTTGGCTCTCCCTTCCTTTCAAAATCAATGGACAACAGTCACAATCATCAAATCTCTTGACAACGGATTTTTTCACTCGAACAAGCCTTCCTTTCAAACAACCTTCTTCAACACAATCCTGGCTCTGATTCCAATATGAAAGCTCTGATACCACCTTTTTTAGCAGAGAGGACATATAACAATAAACATTTACTAGTGCAATTACAAATAAGAAATAAAAAATACTCACTGTTCTGCTACATCAGGATACAAATGTATTGAAAATCACGCCGCTTCCTTCCATGCTGCGATTGATCTCGTCCGTGACGAAACTTTGCATGGGGTTCGTGTCCGTGTCTCGCATGACGAATGGCAGATCGGATTTACGAAGCCTGAAATCGAACGGAAGGTCGGGGGCCTAGAAATACTCGTCGTCTCTGTCGACATTCTTTTGCGGCGTGTTCTTCATGAAGGAATGCATCACAGACATGCCAAAAGCTCCCGATGTGTGGAAAACCATGGTGGGAAGCCCAGATTTTGCACCACATTTGTGAACCCAGGATGTAAACATGTCGCTTATTAAACAAACGGGAGGAGTTGGGGCCACATTTGTGAACCCAGGATGTAAACATGTCTCTTATTAAACAAACGAGAGGAGTTGGGGAATTCTGGATCTGATCCTCGACGTTTTTCAACTCCTGTTCCAGCCATTGCTCAAATTGTCCGGCCAACTTGTAGGACGATTTCATGAGAATTCCACTCAAATGGAGCGGAACAATTTTAGAACTTTCAATTCCGGGAGGCAGGCCTATTTTCCGAAGGCAAACAACGTCTGAATGCAATTGATGCTCCTTAGAGACTCCCATACATGCACGGCTAAGAATTTACTCCCCACTCCTCATATTGGCGTTAAATGAGGGAGAGTGGCTTGTTGCTAACTGATAGAATGATTGATCGGAATTTGTTTTATCCATCGGAATTTGTTTTCCTATCAGACAATTCCGTTTGGGCGATGCCCACATAAAAAAGCCTATTGGCTTAATTAATTAATTTTAATTAAGTTAATTGTTAATTGTGGGAAGCCATAAGATAAGGACATCAAGTTGTCACAAATGTGCTTGCATTAATTCTACTCTCTATGATAAGAGTTTATATAGAAAAATTGCAACTTAATGAATTAAATAGTATAACACCTATATTAACGTTCGATTTGTTTTGTACAACTAAATCTCTTAACCATAGAAGTATAGACAAATCACAATTAAATGGATATGAATGTATGTCCTCCTTAAGTTGGGTAAAGCTTGAATACAAATAGAAGTATCTTAATTACAATTTCAAGTTCATTATATTTTTACTTCTATAAAAAAACATAACTTTTGATTTATAAATTTCATATAAGGTGGGTGACACAAACACATGTTAAGATTAATGTGTTATTTGCTTTGCAATCATATATATTATTAATAAATGTCCAACACTATTAGAAAATGTTTGCACATTTACAAAGAAATTAGAAATTATTTTGGAAATCTTAAATTAATTATCATATACATCCATGAAGAAGGGGAACACAATAGTGTCAATTATGGTTGGCTAAAAAGATCACCAAATACATATTTCCAATTTTACATATTAGGATTGAGGAATGGAAATCTTGCATCACAAGATGGGTTTCATGTGAGTTGGCTAATCCATTTTGGAGTCTTACACTTGAGTTGTGTTGTCAAACCTTATGACACCTAAGAAGATTTTCTGGTCATATTTTCTATTTAGGGGTGCCAATTGATTGTGCCCCATATAAAGTCTTGAATGCATTTGTTATTCTTGGAATTTTCCCTCCAATGGATATGGGATTTTCGCATGATACCATGGTTTTGTTATCCGTTATTTTGAAAAAAACATTTATGATTTAATCATCTTTTTGTGTCTATATATTAAGGCATGAAATAATTTTGGGAGATTGTTTATAGGTATACGTGGGTCATCATAGTGAAGAGTGTTAATTTGTGGATGTATCTCCCTTTTCAAGATTAATACATTTGTCTTCTTTCTAGTGCAAATATTTTTTCTCAAAAGGGTTTCTCTATACAAATCATGAGTTTGATATGGTTTTCCAATTTAACCCTAATGACTAATTTTGCAATCAAATAATTTTAAAACCATATAATAATCCTTCTTTAAGAAAATAAAATTTAAATTTTCATATACTTGTAGAATTGATTCTTGCAAAAGTTTCACCTTTTTTTGAATGGTTTGTAGTCTAAGGAACTATTGTAGAGTTCCCCTTATAATTATTACAAACTCAAACCATTAATATGGAGACCCGAAATACATTTACACATTTTTTTCTATCATCACAATATATCTAGTATGCATACTCGAGTTTAATATTAATTAAATAAATTTTATTTATTTGTATAATTGAACAATTAATTCATCTATTCCTATAAAGTTTCATTTTTAAGAAAACAAATCATATTTATCTGGACAAATTAATCATAATTTCAACATTTTCTTATAAATTAAATAAATATATAATAATTAATGGGTGATCCCACGAAGCTATGTCCCACTTTTAGGGACGAACAAAATCAACAAAATGGAAAAAAAAAAACGTTAGGGTCTTCGTCCGAAGTTAATACTTCGCACGAAGTGGTGGACCCTCTTTGCACGAAGTACCCTTGATAAGGGGCTTCATGCGAAGACCCCTCTTCGTGCGAAGTACCCTATGCAGGGGTCTTCGTGCGAAGTACCCTATGCACACAAAGACCCTTTGGGCCAGATTTTTTATATATTTTTGGCGTTTCATTTTTTTATTCTCATTGTTGCTGTCAGACTTTGTGGACCCCAGGCATTGGAGCGAAGCACCTCAATACGTCAGCACACCAGCGCCTCCCGAGCTTCTTCGACATCTTCAGATTGTTAGCAGTATCAGGTACATGCATTTTTCTCATTTTTTATTGTAAATAATATGTTTTATATTTATTTTAGTTAGTTATTTGTTTTAAATAATTTTTTATTTGTAGAATGTTAGAAAATCATAGTTAAATATTATCTAATATGTTAGAAATTAATAGTAGAATGTTAGACAATCATAATTAAATATTATAAAATGATAGAAATATTAAAAATTGTAGCATTAATGTTAGAATATGTTAGAAAATGGTAGAAAATCGTAGTAGTTTGTTAGCAACTGTTATAAAATATTTACAAAATATTAGAAACTGTGGTAGAAATGTTAGAAAACATTAAAATCTTATAGAAATTATTAAAAATATTTATTTTTAAATTTGAAGTTTAAAGTTGTAAATATTAGGAATCTCTCTCTCTCTCTCACATGTACACGCATTTTTAGTAAATATTAGTTAGTTATTTGTTTTAAATAATTTTTAGTTTTTAGAAAATTGTAGTTAAATTTTTGACAATGATCTAGTAGTATGTTAGAAAATGTTAAAAAATTGTAGTAGAGTAAGTTTCTAGGACCCTTATTCCTCCCTTACGACATATTAAGACACTTAAGATCCCTTAAGAATCTCAAAATCTTATAATACATATTAGTATGTCCTATGACCCATTGATGTACATGTTAGGTTCCATTAATACATACAAGGACTCATTGTTTCCCTCAAGGCCCTTAAGACATAAGACCATTACGTATACCAGTCCGAAGAGAGTGTTAAGTGCGTGAAAAAAGATTAGGGGAGAGGACCCACTAGTTGTGCACCCTAACTTTGGGCTTCTCAAAAACCTACGTGGAAATTTCAAATCACTCCCATTTTTTTACAGTAGCTTACTTGGCAAGTCTCTTGCTTATAACTAAGGTTTCAGAGCCACGTCATCAAATATGATGCCACTTCAGCATGCTTTTTGCCAAGGTGTCCAAAACAGCCCAAAAAAAAAGTGAGACCAATCATAGTGAATTAGGTACCCCAATAGTTGTGCAGCTGATGTGGCATCACACTATTGGCTGCTTTTTAGAACAAAGGGTACATTTCATTCAATTATGGGTAGTCATGATTAGCAAAAACAACTTTAAAGTCACAACCATTGGTACAATGTTGTCAAAAATATTGGATATTAAATCAACAACTATGGGTATTAAGTTAAGAACTACTATCACAACTATTCGAACGTGTTCAACTACCGGGTCCTCTCCCCTAGTTTTTGTGAGTAAAAATGGTGAAGGCGTGGTTTTACAACAAGTACGGATCTGTAGACGTTCTGCAGTTTGGGGAAATCCAAGCTCTGAGTTTCGGGCCTGGTCAAGTTTTGATAAAAGTTCGTGCAGCTGCTCTCAATCCTGCGGATTACAAGATTCGCCAATATGGCACCCCGCGCAGCGCAGATGCCCCTTTTCCTGTATGCTCAACGAAAACCTCGGTTATTTAGGGTTTTAACATTTTGTTTTCGATTTCATTAAATTTTCCCTTTTTGTTTGGGGTCTGGTTCGCAGGTGGTGCCGGGGTGTGACTTAGCAGGAATCATTGCTGACGTGGGCGACGACGTGTCGAAATTTAAGAAAGGCGACGAAGTTTATGGCCTAATTCAATATTTCACGGGAGAAAACTTCAAGCAGGTGGGCACCCTGGCAGAGTTCACGGTGGCGGAAGAGCATGAGTTGGCAATGAAGCCGAGCAATTTGTCTTTTGAGGAAGCCGCCAGTTTGCCACTTGCGCTCCTAACTGCACTGCACGCCTTCGATTTTGTTAAATTTGAGAAGGGGCAGAGCATTTTTATTGTCAGAGGCGCAGGCGGCGTAGGTAGTCTGGCCATTCAGTTGGCAAAGTATGTTTTCGAAGCTTCTACAATTGTTTCGACTTGCAGCACGGGGAAAGTGGAGTTCGTGAAGAGCCTGGGAGCAGATCTGGTGGTGGATTACACCAAACAGATCTACGAGCAAGTAGATGAGAAGTTTGATTTTGTTTTCGACACCATAGGTAGGGTTTCAATTTGTTATTTTTGATTCGAAGAATAAGAGAGGGTTTTGACGAAAAAAATCAGAATCTTCGTTATTTACAGGCAAATCGTTCAAATCTCATGTGGTTGCAAAGGAAGGGTGTAAAATTGTGGACATTGCAACATTTCCAGCGCATCCGAGAGCAGTGAATGTGATTGTGAAGCCTGCATGAAGCGATCTGGAAAGGCTTGGGAAATACATTGAGAGCGGCAAACTGAAGCCTGTGATCGATCCAAAGAGCCCATATTCATTTTCTGATGTTGTGGAGGCATTCAAACACCAGGAAAGCGGGCGAGCGAGAGGAAATATTGTCATCTCCTCCATTGAATGATCGGTGTTTGTTTCAAGCCGTAGAATGTCCTTAGCCAAATACTTCTGAATAAAGACTCTTCTATAGTTAGAGATAAATAATAGTAAGAAAGGTGTGTACGTTGGGGCGGCGAATTAAACCTAAAAGAAATATATTTCATTAACACAAATCTCTTTACTAAGGATAAGTTTTTATTTGCAACAAATCTCATTTGAAAATATTAATATATTGCAAGAAAATAAAGGTTACTAAAATGATATATATTTTTTATTTGCAACAAATCTCATTTGAAAATCTTAACATGAATTCTAAAACATTTTTTATGCAATCACTTTTGGATTGTGTCCATGCTTGTAATCGTTACATGTAATATGTACAAGATGACTTTAGAGTAGGTGTTTTGTCGATGTACCAAAATTTAGAAAATGATATGTTGTTATTAATATTATATTAGTTAATCTTAATTAAGTTAAGTGTTAATAGTGGGAAGTCATAAGAAAAGGACATCAAGTTGTCACAAATGTGCTCGCATTAATTCTACTCTTTATGACAAGAGTTCAAATAGAAAAAAATGCAACTCAATGAATTAAATAGTATAATATATTAACGTTCAATTTGTTTTGTACAACTAAATCTCTTAAACATAGAAGTATGGACAAATCATAATTAAATTGATATGAATGTATGTCCTCCTTGAGTTGGGTAAAGCTTGAATACAAATAGAAGTATCTTAATTACAATTTCAAGTTCATTATATTTGTTAACTTTCTATGATCGCTGCAAATGTAATAGCACTATGTTATTGTATGTGTTTTCCAAATGCAACAATCTCTTTCATTTATATTGAGAATGAGCCAATAAGAGACATGTCCCTCTAAAGGGACATGTCTATTTATTATTATTGTAATTAATATAATTAATACACTTATGATTCTATATTATATATTATATATATATAATATCTCTTTAGTATTATATTAATAAATATTTATTTTCTCAATTTAACTATTATTATGAGAATAATTATAACCTAACTTTATATATACATATACATTAATGTATATAGTAATATCAATTATTATATACATTGATATGTATGTATATATACATATATATATATAATAAATCATTTCTCATAATAATCATGTAGTCAATATTATTTATTTGACCGATGCTACAAACATCAACACTCCCTCTTAGCGAGGGAGGATAAATCAATCCAATGTCAACACTTATGATTTTCACCATGAAAACACAAAAATTGTTACAATAACTAACACTCCCTCTCAACTAGAGAGGATAGTCATTTTATCACAATGTAATACACACACACACACACACATATATATATAGTGAGTACTTGTGGAAGATCAAGTCCATGATATTCACCAAGTACTCAATGTGAGTATAATAATCATTTTATATGTTCATATCATTTTACTGATATTAAGAGTAATGGTTCTCGAGTATCAAGTCTCACGATACTTCACTGATTACTCAGGGCAATGGCCTACTGAATACAACTCACAAATATTCATCAATTACCCAAAGTGATTATCAAGAGCATTTACCTCCTAAATATCAAGTCACATGATGTTCACTATAGCTCATAAATATCCATGGTATGTCTAATGATAATACATCTCATGATGTATGTCATATGGATACTAAGTTTACGTAGAGACATGTCACTATGTGATATGTTTCATAGGGTCCAATTAATATATGATACTAAGTTCAGAAGGATCCTAATATGATTTGTTTGGATACTAAGTAATCATATATTACATAATTCATGAAGTATCACCTAACATGTGATACCAAGCCTAACATGTGATAGTTATCAGTTTATAGTCCAAACCGATAGTTATTTGTGGATAGAAGTAAACACCAATAAGCTATCAGTATAACCTTTAATGCAAGTTAATTTAATATTTCATTATATTAATATATTAATATGTATGTAATTATAATTTAGTTAGTATCATAGTTTTCATATCATCTTGATATGAGGAATCACCATGCATTGTGACACCTAGTTTTCATACCACACCGATATGAGGAATCACCATGCATTGTGACACCTAGTTTCCATATCACAAAGATATGAGGAATCACCATGCATTGTGACACCTAGTTTCCATATCACAAAGATATGAGGAATCACCCCGTGATACCTAATTTCCATATCACAACAATATGAGGAATCACCCAGTGATACCTAATTTCCATATCATAACGATATGAGGAATCACCCTGTGATACCTAATTTTAGTATCACCACAATAGTGATACAAGGATATAGAAAGTAAAACATTACATTTTATTTACATATAACCCTATTATGGTATGTGCACAGATAGATAACCGTCTACCATAACAAATCCACATTACAAGACCGTCATCTTGTAATCAAATACAAGTGTTCATTGTTGAAAAGTCGTCACCTTTCTCCAATGTTCACAGGAGGGCCCATAAGTCCAGGAGTCACATACATGAAATCCACCTTGATTTATGTCAGAGGGTGGATCCATGCTCATCCCAAAGGGTGGAAACAAAAGTTTTCACCTTAGACTTCTCTCTCAAGGAGAAGAATGAAATAACATACATGATAATAGATGAAACTCCTTTTCATCTAAGGTTTCATTCTCCAATATGCCAAGTTTATCTCGAAGGTACACAACCTTACCTCTAGCAAGAAACATGGTGAGAATATCAGCCATATGTTCTGTAGTGATAATGTAACTTGAATAGGATGTACTTATGCACTATATCTCTTATATAGTTTGCATCTCTCTAGGTGAACCCCAAGTTATGTAGGAGTTAGCATAAAGGCATTTTAGCCAGCACACATGAGACTCAATCTCATGATCATATACTTCTGGATGCTTCCTTTAAGGTCATGTAGCAATCTCCTCACCTCCTCGTCCAAGGTTGTTTTAGATGAACTATTATACTCCCTCTGAATCTAATATCAACCTTCTAACTTCACTCTAGCAGATCGAGTCTTGATCTTTAGTCTATATTACATTCTTTTCTTGAATTCCCAACCATCTATCATGATCTAGATATTTTCATAAGAGCCTTCTAGTTTGCATACATGGAATTTCATCATTTGAATCACAATTCTTGGTCACTAGGGAAACCATCTTGATATGGTTTACTCCCTCTTTATCAATATGACTAAGATCCTTGGAAATCAAATAAGCCATATGTTCTAGATGTTGTACTGACTCCCTCTGAATCTTTGAGTACTAACATCAACATTTAACCTTCTCGTCGAAGGTTTCCTCTGATGGTTCATTAGACTTATTTTGAATCTGGATCCTCGGAAGCTCATAGATGTAGATCCTGTAGATTCTCCCTCAGAAGCTCAGGTTCATGTATCCATCTTGACATTGTCAAACTCCCTCTAAATCTGATATCAACTCTCTACTCAATTTCTTTTCCTGCAAGCACATCCTCAGAGAGAAAGGAAAAGATCAAGGCAAATAGCTCTTATAGTATGTACATAGAAATACAAATAAGAGATTAGAAATATAATACTTAGAAATTGAACTCAAAAATACTAATCTCATGGAGTTAAAGGATATTCTTCAATTGCTCCCACTAACATAGATGCACACCCTTCAAAGTTTAAAAAAAACTTTCATTGTGTACATTCCGAGATATTCACAAATCTTATTACAGGTACCTGACAACAATAAATAATACATTGTCGTTCATGACTTGAGATTGTCCACACCACTTCTCAAATTCATCGATGACTACTCATAGCAAGTTTGTACTCTCTTCTTTGTGACCAAGTTGCTGTGTACGAGACTGTATTAGTGTCTTTTGTGACAATGCTTCTTCGGTCTAATTACAGACCATGGGTTCTCTTTCATAAAAAATATCTTGTGAATACACCGTTCACAGGTTTGCCATAGTTACAAATGATCCCACTATCTTCCTAGTGGATCTTCGTCCTTCAATCTTTGTAACACAAAGCTCATCAGTAATTAATATGGCTCTAGTAATTTTATCATGGCAGAATAAACTTAATATTCGATCAATGTCTCCAATAGTTGTTAACGTAATCATCCTTGACCGATCCTTCTTATATGTATGCCATAAGTATCCAAAGCAATATTAAGTGATACTTATGGCATACATCGATATGCTTGCTGATGGTAATATGGTGACTTATTGCAGATCATTTTGCTTAGAAATTCAATGATAAACAATGCTTGATTACATTATTTCTATTATCAATGATAATAACTGATGGATGCTTATGATGTCATCCTTTATCTGATAGTGATATCGATGAGGAGTAGGACTGGTCTTCATATATGATAGATCTACTTAATGCTTGCTGCCTGTTTATTCATGGTTAGCACATTGCTACCGATTCTAGTAAGTTGATGTTTATTATCTGATTAGTAAATCGCTGATGTGAAGCAATGCTAATTCATCCTTTGTTGAGTGATACATTAAGATGATGATAATCTCCAATTTACTGATCTATTCCTTTTTCCAACATGATGGTAATCGCTGACTTCTAGAAATCTTGGAGAAGATAAGAGGGGTGGAGCCATTGCCTCTAACATTAGGGGTAAAAGCCGAAAATGTGTCAATAAATGCGGTGTTGATTGCGACAATGTTGTCTACAACAACCATATCAAATTCAGCGCGGTGGTTTCCAAAACATTCACTGTGATCCAAGTATTTTCGGTTGCGGCTACATAAGAGGCTTCTCACATCAATCCTTCCCCCACGACAAGCAAGAATCTGAAACAATATATTTCTAACTGTCATGCAGCTCCTGAGTTCTCAGATCGTCTCCGTAGACATTCACACAAACGACGGATCCTTAAATTATTTTGCAATGTTTATTCAACAAAGCAGACCAGATCTTTAATCTTCGTGTGTTTGATTTATCTTTTCAAATTCATATCCAACACTCTACTGCAATGATGCACACACAGACACCAAAGTATTCAGATATGAAACACCAAATTACTAGTTTTGATGTTCTATTCCTATTCATACAAAATTTGTTGTGTATTTGACTTTGTCGCCTTTAGAATTTTGTATAGATCACAGGCTTTGCATATGCCCCCAATGATAGAAAATGATATATCGATTAAACTCTGCAATTATATAACTCAATGCTTGTATCGATAACTGAAATAGCTTTCTGAATACAAGGATCGCATTTACCAATGGTAAGGCATTATTTAGAATTCAGATATAAGCTTTGTGTTGTATTTCTCCTCCCAATATCGTAGGCCCCAATATCTTCTGTTTTGTATGGTATAACCAAATCTCTTCTTCGCATTCGCAGATGGGTGCTGAGTGTATCCTTTTCTATACCATTTCTGTTCTTTCTCACATTTGCAACTTGGCTCTGATACCATGTTAACTTTCTATGATCGCTGCAAATGTAATAGCACTATGTTATTGTATGTGTTTTCCAAATGCAACAATCTCTTTCATTTATATTGAGAATGAGCCAATAAGAGACATGTCCCTCTAAAGGGACATGTCTATTTATTATTATTGTAATTAATATAATTAATACACTTATGATTCTATATTCTATATTCTATATATATAATATCTCTTTAGTATTATATTAATAAATATTTATTTTCTCAATTTAACTATTATTATGAGAATAATTATAACCTAACTTTATATATACATATACATTAATGTATATAGTAATATCAATTATTATATACATTGATATGTATGTATATATACATATATATATAATAAATCATTTCTCATAATAATCATGTAGTCAATATTATTTATCTGACCGATGCTACAAACATCAACAATATTTTTACTTCTATAAAAAAACTTAAGTTTTCATTTTATAAAATTCATATAAGGTGGATGACACAAACACATGTTAAGATTAATGTTTTATTTGCTTTGCAATCATATATATTATTAATAAATGTCCAACACTATTAGAAAGTGTTTGCACATTTACGAAGAAATTAGAAATGATTTTGGAAATCTTAAATTAATTGTCATATGCATCCATGAAGAAGGGGAACACAATAGTGGCAATTATGGTTGGCTAAAAATATCACCAAATACATATTTCCAATTCTACATATTAGGATTGAGGGATGGAAATCTTGCATCACAAGATGGGTTTCATGCGAGTTGGCTAATCCATTTTGGAGTGTTACACTTTAGTTGTGTTGTCAAAGCTTATGACACCTAAGAGGATTTTCTGGTCATATTTTCTATTTAGGGGTGCCAATTGATTGTGTCCCATATGAAGTCTTCAATGCGTTTGTTATTCTTGGAATTTTCCCTCCAATGGGTATGGGATTTTCGCATGATACCATGGTTTTGGTATCCATTATTTTGAAAAAAAATGATTTAATCATCTTTTTGTGTCTATATATTAAGGCATGAAATAGTTTTAGGAGATTGTTTATAGGTATACATGGGTCATCATAGTGAAGAGTGTTAATTTGTGGATGTATCTCCCTTTTCAAGATTAATACATACTTGTCCTCTTTCTACTGTGAATATTTTTTTCTCAAAAGGGTTTCTCTATACAAATCATGAGTTTGATATGGTTTTCTAATTTAACCCTAATGACTAATTTTGCAATCAAATAATTTTAAAACCATATGATAATCCTTCTTAAAAAATAAAAATTAAATTTGCATATACTTGTAGAATTGATTCTTGTAAAAGTTTCACCTTTTTTTGAATGGTTTGTAGTCTAGGAACTATTTTAGAGTCCCCCCTATAATTATTACAAACTCAAACCATTAATATGGAGACCCAAAATACATTTACACAGTTTTTCTATCATCACATTATATCTAGTATGCATACTCGAGTTTAATATTAATTAAATAAATTTTATTTATTTGTATAATTGAACAATTAATTCATCTATTCCTCTAACGTTTAATTTTTAAGCAAACAAATCATATTTATCTAGACAAATTAATCAAAATTTCAATATTTCCTTATAAATTAAATAAATATATAACAATTATTTGCTCCACCAAAATTATCCTCCTCCCTAGTTAAAAAAAAAGTTCAATTAATTATCTGTCATTTACATATTCTTCCACCACTTTGTTTAAAATAAATAAATATGGGTAAAAAAAAATAACATTTTTAATCTATACACCCTTCCAACATTTTCCAAAATTTTCCAAAATTTTCCCTAATCATTTATGCACCAATCACTATGTTACTTGTAGGCTTCTTGTTATGTCATGTGAATGAACAAGTCCCTTCCTCCATTGCACAACCAATTCTTATTGGTCCTCATTTAAATTTTATTCTCTCATTTCTCAAGCCATTTCCAAGGGTTACAATTAGATACAAAGAAAGGTCTTACTAATGGAATGATCAACTACATCAATTCTCAACAAAACTAATCATCTAAGTAAGCATAAAGGTTTATGTTTTTGATTGAGGTAAAATATGTTTTGATGGGGCCCTAAAACCCATTACAAATAGATTTTGGCAGGCTCTGGAACCCAAAACCAACTAGCTACAAAGAATAGATCACAAACAAACAATAACTGTGATACTGCTAAGAGTTAATTTTGTTGTCATTAGTTATAAGGAAGTCATTATGTTTGTCAAAGTCATTCAATATTGGAGAAAAGACAAGTCGGTGAGGCAAGGAAAGCCAGTCGATAAAGGAATTAGAAGAAAGGGAATTTTGGTAACGAAGAAGTAAGCACAAGCACCGGGCAAGGAAAAATCGAGCACCAAGAACCAAGTTCTACCAAGCACCAAACCGAGAAGAGAAGGTAGTTACCAAGTTAAAGAAAATGTGTTACCAAGTAGAAAAAGTCGATACCAGATGAATTCTAAGTACATTGAACCTAGACACCGATTACAAAATGGTTTACCAATCTCAAGGAGATCGTATAACAAAACATTGGAGATTGAAATCTAATGATTACACATGATTACAAGGTGTGATTAGCCAATAAGAATTAAGGATGAAATATGCATCGGAAGTGTACCCAATGTTATCACTGCTTGAAATGAAGATTCTAGAACATCTAGCACCGCTTAAATTTTGTATATAAGATTATCAGATTATGAAGATCAGTATGCATGCATAAGGAGAAATTGGAGATTGCATGTATGAAGCAGATTGGAGCAGAAGGTAATAAGCAGTGAAACTACTGAGTAATGGAGTATTGGTGAACAATCAAAAATTGAGAGTTGCCAAGTACTGAATTGATAGTGTGATGGATACACAGTATGAGATAATGAATTGAAGAGCACATAGAGTTTGAATAGCATTTGTTGATGCAAGTTTGATAGACATTTTGTTGTTACTGATTAATGAGTAATCATATTTTATAAAGTCTCTTAACCGAGCAGATCCTAACAGATCTTAATTGTAAATCCTTTAACCAAGAACCATTGTTAGATTAGAGTTGTGAAATCTCTTGATAGAATAGACTTAGTAGTCTTTAGACACTTAACGGAGTTAATACTCTTAATAGGATAAGCTATCAGAAATAGCTAAGAATTGTAGCTCTAACAAAGAAAACTTTATTCTTAAGTAGTGAAGTCTCGTGGGTGTCATCCTCACCGCAATTTTTATCCTCTAACAAGGATTTCTATGATACCAGATATGTGTGTTATGAGTTCATGATTACATGTTTTATTTATTTCTTGTGATGCATGGAAATATTAAGGAATCGGTAAATGATTGTGAGTGAAGTTAAAATAAGTTTAAAAGTGTTTTTAAGTACCGATTCACCCCTCCCCTCTTAGTACTTACCTTTCCACACTTGAATCCAATAATTGGTATCGGAGATTAGTTTCTTATTTAGGAGTTTAGTCACTTAAGAGGAAAGATCTAGAAAGATGGAAAGCTACAAGTAGAAAAGAATAATTGATAATATGGAAATGGAACTAAAGATGGCCAATGAGAAAATTGAATAATTGAGCAAGAAATTGAAACATTCAATCAACAAAAGGAAAGAGCTTGCACTACAGTTGAAAGATACTCAAGATCAAGTTGAGGAACTTGAAGAACTATCATAAGGAAGTATGTCTGATGAATTTGATGCTATTATATTAGAACTATTTGAAAAGAAAAAGAACCTTGTTGATTAGGTGAAAACACTAAAAATAGAACAAGAAGCACAATCGGGAAGGATGTGTAAAATCATGGAGAAAAAAGGAAAAGCTAAGGATGACAAAAGAACTGTTGGAGAAGAGAGAAGACAAATGAATACTATACTAGATGAGAAAGACATGGAAATCATGAGGTTGACAAAAACTCACTACAACTTGACAGATCAACTTGTCATTGCAAATTAGGTTGTTGCAAGGAAAGTTGGTGAAATTGCAGAATTGAGATCTGATCTAATGAACATCTGAAGAACAATATGAAAGCTGAGAAAGATGTTAATGAAATCCTAAAAAGAAATGAAGAAGCTTTGAACATACTGGATGAACAACTGAAAAATCAAAGGCAGACAAATGACACTTCTGGACTCGGTTTCAGTGCAAATAGTACTACCGAGAAGGGTGAGTCTTCCAAACAAGCAACCAACCGAGAAAAAGCTACTACCCCACTGAAGTATAAAAAGCCTACATGTTATCATTTTGGGAAACCAGGGTAGACAACTAACATCTGCACAAGTAAGAGAGGTAATCCACCAAATAATCCTAAGTTTGAAGGCTATTATTATAATTGCAATAGGTTTGGGCATAAGGCATTTGAATGTAGATCAAGAATGGTGAACACTCCAAGGAAACCAAGATTTGAAGGTTACTGCAACAACTGTAAGAAATATGGTCACAAATATGGAGAATGTAGATCATAAGGGTATGTGTAGGATCATGGTATGCCAAAAAGTGGCGATGTGAAAAAAACCTATTTTCACTCGTCTAAAAGTGCACAAATAGATTTGTTGACTTTTTAGTAGGCCTGGGAGTCAGTACACCTAGCCAAAGAAAAAGCCAAAGAAAAGGCCTAATCAAATATTTGATGTTTTCCAGTAGTTTTAATTTATAAGGCCCGACCGCGTTCAACAGTTTTCATTTTGAAAACATTGAACGCGGCTTGGGGCTTTTGGATATCCGATCAAATCCCATATTCGATTTGCTCAAGATTATAGGTAAGTTAAATTTTTATGTTTTAAGTGTTTTAATTGTTTTTTTATATAAATTTGTAGTATTTTATTTAAAAATTAGGGTTTAAATGATTTTTTTTTTATAAAAAAAATTGATTGTAATTATCGATGTGTTGTAATTGTAATCAGACATGGAACAAAATCAATCAGAAAACCCTCCTAATGATCCCATAAACAATCTAGAACCACCTCCCAACAATCCCCCACTTCCAGGAGATGTACCAGTATCAAATCCTCGTCATTTAGAGGATCTAATAGGAGACAATCTAAATCAACTTAGAGGATTTCAAACCACCTATGTCAATATCCCCACATTGCACCCCATGTTTACGACATTGAACTCAATTATTGAAAACATAGAGAAACTTACAGAGCAACATAGTGTTGCACTTCTTTGGCGTGATTCCATGCATGCCCAGTTTGACGATGGGCTTGACTATGATCAAGTCATGAACCTAAACATAACAAAACATGACATATGTAATCTTTTTGTGGATCTTAAAACTGGTCTAAAAGTGGACCATAAAAAAACAAGTTGTCAATTAAATGGTGCACAAATAGTGCAATACGTGACAACTTTTGGGACTACTAGTGGATGGTTTTTGATAGACCACCTCATGGAAATTTGGATGTCCCATTTTATTTTATTAAAAAATTGTATGCTGAATTTGTGCTTGGTCACAAGGTCAATTATTGGAGTATGAGACCGAACCAGGGTGTAGGTTTAGGCGCTCCTCAGGATAGACCATGGGCACAATAGGTGAAATCCCGCACATATGTCCCCCCTCCCGAGATTTTACCACCTCCCATAGTGCAACATCCTAGCATTATTGCTGAGGCTGGCTCACAAACTATTCGAGCCATTCACACCTTGAGTGATCTTCTGGTTACACAGAGCACATCATTGTTTCCTCCTAATGTTGATGCTTCTGGCCCTTCCACATCCTCCACGAGCTCACATGTTTGTGTGCTCCACACTTGCATTATGTGCAAGAATTTGTGCTTAGGTCCCCTGAATGATAGTGATGTATATAATTACATCTTTGAGGTGGACGATTCTACACAACACACTACATGCACTAAAGCACCTCATGAAGATGTGCATCAGGGGCATACAGAGCCATGGACTCCTACTGTTACGGTAAGGGTAAACAATTCACTTTTTACATTGTATTTAAATTTTATCGTTCATATTTTTAGTAGAATTTTCTTATAATAATTTCCCACTTATTTGTTTTATGTGTTACATTTATGTTCAGTTGATGACAGAGGAGGAGATGGTACAGGTGGAGGGGTCCACGCTTTCGGCCATATCATTTGGCCTTGACAGTTCCAAGGTACATATGTTTTAATGTACTCTTTGGTTTCCTTAAATTATTATAATAGTATATGTACATTATTTTCTAATTTTTACATTCATCTTATTACATATTGATGCAAGTGTCACCAGTTGCCACCGGGGGGCCATGTGAGGGGGTGCAGGTGTCAGGCATTGACAAGTGAAAGGTAATTAAGTAATTTAGTTTGTTTATGCATACATGTATACTTGTCAGTTGTGCGTACTCATTATTAATTTACATGGTTTATTTGATAGAGAGTGGCATCTGATGATGTTGTGAGACCCTATTGTCACGATAGAGTCACATGCATATCCATTCATAGTATAGCCCCACGGTACGTATATTTCTAAAGTTATTTGAGTGTATTTTACTATCAAGTATATATAATATGATCAAGTTATGATAGTATGAAGTATCTGTTTGACTTTTGTAGGTCACTCCTAGTTTGAGGGAGGTAGAATGCCAAGGGTTTGTATCACTGATGACTCAGCCAACATTTCCTGAAGAAAGTTCAACATAGGTAAGTTTTAATGTTAATTCAATTATTTTGTAAACATATATTTGCTACCAAGTATTTAACATTAAATAGTGTAATCTCTATCTCCTACTCTTTCCCCTCCCCCCCTCTCTCTCTCTCTCTCCCCTCTCTCTCTCTCCCCTCCTTAGGTATAATATTGAACATATAATATAAATATTTGATAAGTTAATATTATACTATTATACAATACAGAAATAAATAAAATATAATACATACTGATATAAAAATTTATATTATAATATTAATGCTATGTTATTAATATTAAAAAATAAAATTTGTACTATGTATTTTAAAATTGAAAAAAATACTTAACTCAATTAATATTAACATAAAAAAATTACAATATAATATGAAACTTTAAATGGAGAAAACTAGTGTAATTGAAAATTTTAATTAGGCAGGAAGTTTATCGAAAATTTGATTTTATTGGATATCCAATTAGGCTTGGTATTTGCTTCGACAATACCAACCATGGATGGTCAACCCTTTACACATGTTTAGGAGATTATTTTTTATATCAAGACTTTGGCCATGTAGCTGACGACTATTTTTTCACCCGAAATTGATGAAACGAAAAGGGTTTCTTAAAGACATTATCAACTTTCCATTAATATAATTGCTGTCAAATTTTGAGTTCAATAAGTAATTATTACTTATTTTTCAATTGAGTTATCTTTAAAGTTGTAATTGACATACTGATTGAAAAACAACTATAACTTTCAAACCGTTTAACCTTTTTGAAATCTAAAATATGTGTCACATTTTATGCTTCAACTACTATAAGAAAAAAAAAGTTTTCAATTTTGTAAAGTTTAGAATTAGTTAAAGTGGTCAGACATGAGAGTTTTTTTATTCTAAAAAAGTTGTAGCATAAAATTCATAATTAATTATTTATTTGGCAAAAAATTGTAAAAAAATATGCGTCGCATTTATAAATGAGTCTACTACTTATATCTAGAATCTTGGGAAAATATATCATCATTTAATTGTGATTAAGGTGGTCAAACATACATGTACTTTTTATCTTTTCCTTGAAATTTTTGTACTACTATGAAATCTAAAATTTTGAACAATTAGATAAAAAACATTTCAGACAAGGGCTAGTAGTTTAGAAACTACATTCAATTTCCTATAGATTCTATTGTTACAAATTTTTCACATAAGGTTCATAAGATGTTCAACTTTTTACGTAAAGTTGACTAACTCTGATTTTCTAATTTTTCATTGCCACTTAAGGCCATAGTTTGGTATACCATGATACTACATATACCCACAAAATAAAAATGAGAAATAGGTCCTGTTATACACTGAATTTGCGCTTCTGATCTCAAGCTCTCGTAGTCTTGATAATCCAGTATAACAAGGGAATCATCTCAAGGTTGTGGGACCTTTGCTAACCAAGATGAGACCTCCAGGTTCTAGGCTGGTTCCTCTTAGATAGTCACCTTGATTTTCTCTTAGACAGGAAAATAAACTTTTGAGGGAAAGGGTTAGAAGGAGTGCATGAAAGGGAAATGACTGAAAGAAAATCTATCCTACTAGGTGATGCACCGAAATTAGGGGGTTTGGATCTTTGTATAGAGGGATGAAATCAGTGGAGGAATCAGGTCTAATAAGTCACAACTCACTAGATAGGCTTGCATAAGTATTTCACAGGTGGGCCTGAACAGAAGACTCAACCTATGACCTGCAAACAAACATCCCTTTCTGCAACTGGGTGTAAGAATGAGACAAGACTGCTAGGGGCTATAGTATACCCATAAAACATCTAAATCAGATCAGACTTAGTAACACACAAAATCATAGAAAGTGAGAGTGACTAAGAACCCCAATTTCCATTGAAAACATGCATAAACCTTAATCCAATAAGAGACAAAATCAGACAAGGAAGCATAGGGACATGAAGAATTGTCACAAAAATACTTTTGCAATGTTTGAAGTCATCAATGGGAATTACAGAATGTGGGAAACTAGGGGGGCAGGAAGAAATGCCACGAATAGCTTCCCAAGAAAGAGACTTTTCTTTTTACAAAATGTGAATTCTGAGCACTACAGGCTCCAAAAAAATGTTATATACAAACTCAACTGCACGCAAGCAAGAGTCAAAAGTTAACCAGGGTACAGATTTTCTAATTTAATAACCAACCCTAGCAGTCAAATCTAATTATAAAAGATATCCCTGCAACATTAAAACTGATCAGATATTTCTCCTTGTGTGCCCATGCCTGTACTGATCATGCCTGCAGATCAACAACCTTGATCCATCTACCTCCCTGCAAGCCCACTGAGTCATGAATACTCTCAAAATCCGATCAGATACTGGCAAGGACCCAAAACGGTGGCCTAAAATCTCTACAAAATTCTATCCAACTGCAACCGCCTCCAAAGTAATCAATCCTCAACTACCCGCACTTGCAAGCATTCTCTACAGAAAAAAGCCCACCAACAAAGTTGCACCGCCTTGAAAAAACAATGGTCGCATGATCGCATGAGCTCAAAAGCTTTTATGCGATCATGCGACAAGCTCTTTAAAAACTACCACCACCACGCAAGACACCTCGGGCTCAAGATTGCACTGCAAACTTAACCTTGGTTTCACCCTCTCTTTAGTCGCCAAGTCGTTAGGACTTCTCCTTAACCCCAGGCTCATCTAGCGACCACGCGAAAACTTTAACCGCGCATTCGCTTAACCAACCTTGGGCCCGCCTTGATTGAGATTCTAATCTAACGGCGGGCGCGTGATCTCATGGGGCCAGAAGATCCCATGAGATCTTACGACCACCGTAGATCTCTTTTCTACCCCTCTGCATTGGACGGTCGACGTTATGCCGCTGCCTTTAAATATCGCACATCTTCTCTCAGCGGTATAGCGACAACCATGGGATTCATCTGCGCTTTAACCTGCCTTGCCTTTTAAAAGACCTCAGGCCCACTTGACACTTGTCAATCTCTTATTTGTTTCGACTGCTTCATCAGCAACACCTGGGCAACCCCTGGCATCAGACCCACCTAACTCAACAGATTCCCATCAGACGGTTGTCGCGTGATCGCATGGGGTCAAAAGATCCCATGAGATCATATGACCACCGTAGATCTTCGTCGCACTTGCGCAAATGCAGAAACTTCAGGCCCCACTGACCGCTTGTCGCATGATCACATGCGGTTAGGAAGTCGCATGCGACCATGCGACCAACATGAAACCGCAAGCTTTGTCATTACCTTGCCTCAAGGCTATTGACCGGCTATAAACCCCATAACCGCAGATGGTTAGTCGCATGGGCGCATGGGATCGGAAGATCCCATGCGATCATGCGACTAGTCGGAAGATGCTACCCAATGACCACTGGTGGCACCATTGAAACCGTTGACAGTTTGTCGCATGGTCGCATGGGATCGGAAGAGTCCATGCGATCATGCGACCAACCGAAAGATGTTAGGGACTGCAAGACCTGACTTTAACCTTAACTCGACCTTCACCTTGGGTTCACCACCGATCTTTGCTGATACCACATCAACGGTTGTCGTATGATCTCATGGGATCGAAAGATCCCATGTGATCATGTGACAGTCGTCAGATCTTTCACTGGACTGGCATGACCTTGAGGAACTGGGACCCCCTGGTCGGAGTTATGCACTTGGGAAATATGCCACCAGAGGAAGAAGTCCGAAACACAGAAGGGGTCAAAAACACAGAGGGTTTTCGAGCGATGGTCGAAAAAACACTAAGCTTTCAGAGCAGAGGTCGAAAGCACATTGGGTTTTTGGGCCAAAGGGCAGAAAACACACTGGACTTTTGACACTTGAGCACTTCTTTGGAAAATAGGACTGCGGCCAAAAATGAATGACAGGGAATTTTTGGGCAATAGGTCCCTAACCGACAGAATATTGATAACAACCAAGAAGGACCTACTATAAAAAGGGACTATAATACAAGGATTTCTTGTACTGTATGTGGAAGATTTAGTCACATTGTTGTAAACTACTTCGGGATGCATGGAATGAACAACAAGAAATCATGGAGAAACACTGGAATGTCTTGTTTCCATTATCACAGAGTCCGTCACCTAGCTAAGGACTACAGGTGCTGAAATAAGGATTCTATCGAGGAACAACCAAGTGAAAAGACTCCAGTAAATATTGATTAAATCAGAGAACAAATGAATAGGACTTGCAGAAGAAAGTCACAACATGATGGAACAAAACTGGGAACTAGTGATGGCACCACATCCTCTGGATCTGTGCACCTATCTTCACTTAATCGGTCAAAGGTATGTATAGGAGTTGATAACTTAAAGTTTATCATAAATCAGTTCCTAGATCCAGTGTAGAGATCCATATCAGCATACTAAGATGCATTTGGATATAAGTTATGAAGTTATGTTGATCGGTGAAGTATATAACCTATTTTGTTGTATTCGGTAATGAGAAGTGTAATTCGATTAATGGTAAAATAAAGTTAGGTAAGAAGCATTAAATGCATAAAGGAGTTCATACATTTTCTAATTCCATTTCTTATTTTTGACCATTGGGAGCCCTAACCTAAAGGAAAAAACTATAAATAGAGGGTTTCTCACTTCATTTTTACTTTACACTTTTGTGAGAGCATTTGAGCATTGACAAAAATGAGATTTCTAAGCAATTCTAAGAATTCAGTCAAGCATTCTGAACATCTACGAGAGCATTTGAGGCATTTCTAGTGTTCACTGAGATGAATTAATAGATTCTATTTACTATTCTATTTGAACCCTAGTGTTTGTTGAAGTATTTCAAGATCAATGACACCTAAGTTGCAAAAACTAGTTTTAGTTGAGAAGATTGACCCAGTAAATCCAAAGTATAAGCGTCCTCTCACTGTTAACTTACAAAAGTTGACAAAACCAGAGCCCTATCCATGATCCCACCAAGAGTCAATTTGATTAAAGATGTGTGTGCCTTCATTCATTGTAAGATCAAAGATATTTGTTAGGGAGAAATTAATACATGTCATTCAGGAACTTGTGTGTTAATGGTAATTTGAAGAGATATCACACACACTTGTAGACCAAGGGTTTGGTTC
Organism: Chamaecyparis obtusa; assembly: GCA_027943335.1. Taxonomy (NCBI): domain Eukaryota; kingdom Viridiplantae; phylum Streptophyta; class Pinopsida; order Cupressales; family Cupressaceae; genus Chamaecyparis; species Chamaecyparis obtusa. The sequence goes on along the minus strand of BSBK01004753.1, from coordinate 187,964 downwards.
ATGCAATGCATGTTTTGATAGTCTTTAAACATGAGTGGATGAGGATTATATTGAAAATAGTATATGATCATTTTATGTGGCTTGACGTACTGGCGAAGATAACAAAGGATGTTTTACATATTGTAACAGGACTTTCGGTCGGTGATAGACTGAGGGCCTATAAACAGACAGATAAGAACAAACTTTGTGAGCTTACAAAAGCTAAATAGGATGTAATAGGCCTTAATCTATCTACAGTTGAAGACCCCAAATTAAAGTTTGCATCAAACATCATATCATATAGGATATTCCAATCATCTCGGGTAGACAGTGTACCCTGTGGAGCTATAGATATTGCCTACAAAATTGTGAAGAAGGACATGAAGATTGACTTGTACAAGATTCTGCTGAAACAATTAGATGACAACATGAATACCATTCAAAAGGCAAAGTCAAATACACTAAAGTTCAGACCACTATTGGTTGTATATTATTTAACTTTCAAAACTAATTTCCAATAGTTAGTGAAGTCATATGGAGTGCAGCTAAACCCATTATTTATCAAATTAGTGAATTTATTCAAAGTATGGGTAACAATTTTAATGTTAAATAATCGATGATTATTTTAGTAAATTTCAATATAGAATGCATAAGAGGTATAGAATTCCACCCCAATTAGTGTAAGAGTATAAAGATGAATTGTGTTTTGAAGTTGATATAGATGTTTGTATCATAAGGGAAGTGGAACCTAGAACTGAGTGGTTACCATCGATGGGCTATCAAATGAACATTGATGCTGCCACCATTCAAATAAAAGGACTATTGGAGAAACCAATTGATAGAACTGTAACTTGGTATGGAACCTATGAAGAGGTTAAGGAGAAAATTAGAGCAGGTATATTGATACCGAAAGCTATAAGGAAAATAAGTAAAATGATTAGTGTATTATCTGAGAGTTTAGGTATTGTTGATGTTGATGAAGTTGAGAAAGTTTTTGAGCCTTTAGAAATCAAGGGGAAGAAAATAAAATTAAAGAAGGAAATCCCTAGTCCTACCAGTGTAAGACCATCTACAAGGTCTACCTCTACAATGAGAGGAAAGAAGAAAGTAGAAGTTGAACCAGTAAAGACAAAAATATATGTCAGAGAAAATAAGGCCATTGGGAGACCAAGAAGAAAATTGAAGTTGCTAAAGGAAAGTGATACTGAGTCGGATGACTTGTCACAATTCAAAGTTGCACCGAGTAAGAAGTTGAAAAGTCTTGATGAATTGCTCAAGACACTTGAAAAGTTTGGTGGACCTAAGGTCATGCAATAGTTAAAATATGATACAAGGAATCACTAGTAGAATTTGGGCAATAAATGACCAGGTGACTACAACTTTCAGTCACGTGACTAAAACTGATCATGTTCTACCCATTTTTTGCAATTCACAAATATAAATGACTAAATAAATGACCAATTTGGTCATTAGTTAAAATCACAACTAAAATGACTAAATAAATGGCTAATTTGGTCATTGGGTAAAATGACTAAATAAATGACAAATTTGGTCATCGGGTAAAATGACCAAATAAATGACTAAATAAATGACCAAATAATTAGTCACCCTAATAATAAAAATGACTAAATGAATGATTAATACTCCTTTACACATTAACATTTGATAATATTATATACTTATATTCTTATAAGTTGCATTTCAACAATAATGTGTGTTCGCCAATAGACTTATTATGCAAACATTATTTTGTGTGCTCTAATACTCTATTTACCAATAGACTTATTGTTGCATTTCACATTAACTATTCTATGTGCTCTATAATTTTTAGATGTTTCATTATTTTGTTTGTATCCCAAGGTGAACTTTAGTAGTTATGCCATTATTCAAATATTGTTGATACATATGTTTAATTTTCAGGCAAGGTCGAGCCAGCCAAAAGATTATTCATGGTCAGAATGTGCCAAGCGTGGCTATTCATGTGTTATCGCTAAAATTTTGAATTTAATTATCCATTATATTATTCATATACATTTATTAAATGCGCTCAATGTTCTCTTCTCTTCTCAAACCTCTTTTTTGTATGTAGTGAATCCCAACAAATGGGATGCCTTACTGTTCTTCAACCTACACCCAGATGCTCCAATTAATGATACCAGTCTGCATGGTAGTTTTGACAAATGATCTGAAAAGTATGTAAATCTTCAAACATTTCTACAATTATAAATCTTAACATAATTACATCGAATTGCATCTTCTTAATGCAGCGGTTGGTGACAAGGGTTTAACAACCTCGTGTGGATTCTATAAGTCTAGTGGTTGTATCAGGCATTAACAGTTTGAGCTTTTGGTGCAATGACAACCACCCAATCTAACAACATATACAGACTTCTCTACACTAATTTGGTCATCAGGTGAAATCACAACTAAATAGTTGGTTAGACAAATAAAAATGACTAAATAAACGACTAATTTGGTCACTGGATAAAAAACACAACTAAATAATTAGTCACACAAATAGAAATGACTAAATAAATAACTAAATTATACCACCAAAATGTGATGCCAAAATCACATCAAAACAAAGGCAAGAGAAGAAGGTAAATACCAAGAATTTAGGTAACAATTATATAGGCATCAAGCAATTAGTAATTACTTGGTCCATTCTATTGGGGTAATATACAATTGCACCTTATATTTACTTAGGTAAATCATGAATAAGAGGACATATCAACTCCCTTGATCGATAGAATTATTTGTCATCTCTACATCATTCATTTCCTTGATTGATAGTATTATGTATCATATTTCTCATTAGGATGAGTTTACTTAACACATTTTCTCTTACATACAATTCAACTTCTTTTGGGATACTTTCACACCTTGACCTTTGCATCCTAGTGTGTAAATATTACAATTCATTTCCTTTGTTTTACATACTCTTGAATACATATATTGAAATTTATTTATTTTCAAAACTAATTTAATTGTCTTAAATTAAAAATATAAACTAATTCAATTGTCTTAAATTAAAAGGCTAGATAAAAGAATCATGCATTTTCAATAGGCGACAAAGGATAGAAGAATGGTGGGAAGTGAAATTCTAACATGTCTTTGTTAATTTTAACATATTTTTGTTAATTCTTAATATCATTTTGCAGAGCCTCTAATGTTTCTCACTTGTTTTGAGATGCTAGTTATCCTTCATGCACTGGTTGATTGGGAGGAAGATCTGATATCTATTGCAGAGACGTCACTGCCATTTTATATACATTTTATTTCCATTTTCTACTAATCAATGGTAAGGAAACTTTGAATTCTCGTGTCCTCAAGGCCAAGCTTGTTGGCCGCATGTATTTAGGGTTTTATTTCAATTTCAATTTTTCTTGAAGAAAATTTCCTTTACCTAAGGTTTCATTACTATTTCAATTTTTCTTGAAGAAAAATTACATTTACCTAGGGTTTCATTATGATCTTGATTTTGGTTGAAGAAAATTTATGTTTATTTCATATTTCATTTTGATTTATTGATGAAAATAGAATATGATTCTATCTATGTCATTGTAGAGTGAATAAAGAGGCAAGTTGATCACTCCCACCTCAGCCTAGATAGTAGCAGAGAGGCTTGCCAAGGTTGCCATGATGCGTAAATCTTTAAACTAGGTTAGTGATTTGCACAACTTTAAGAATGCAAGGTTTTAGTTCTTTTCTATCCCAAAACTTGCCTTGATTGATGTGTGACCACGTGGAGTCCTTAACTGAATGTTGAATTGCTGCATTTTCCTTAAAAACTCAACTTTTTGAGCCTTCAACTAGTTCTCTACCATATACGAACTTATATGTCAATAGGACAGTGAACTATTTGACAAAATGCCTCAATCTGTTCCTCCCAATTGCAAGGTCATGGTTTGTGAAGCTTATTTCAGACAAACAACTATACCCGGAGTTGATAAACTATCAACAATGTTATGTATATGATGTTGATGGAGCTCCAAGCTTTTAAGCTTTTATAGCGTATACAAAAGAGACATACAATTTCAAAAAATAACTCTTTCGAGTGAGTACAAAATTCTTCAACAGTTGCTCTGAGTTTATTCAGATCTAATTTTATTGTATTCCAACTGAATCAGATTTACAGTCAACTCTACTTCCACCATTTATTGATCTAACTATGTTTGACATATTCCAGTCTGTATTTTTCAGATAAATGCAAAAAATTGCCTACCACACTAATTACAAAAGAGTTGCTTGCCAAATGAATTCAAAATAGTATTCAAAAGCATAGAGTCTCATTGAAATAGAGTACACTGAAATAATCTTATGGATACAAGTCATGGAGAACACAGATTTATAGAAAGAAAAATACAAATTCAAGTATGATGGTTTCACAGCCGGGTGGCATTGAGAGTGTATTTCCTATGCATAGGATAGAAGAGTATGAAATGAAATGTAATTAATAGAGAAGCTAATTCGGACATTTGGGAGAACATAAAAAGGATTAATAGTCTTTAACAAAGAGAGCCCTTCACTATGGTCTTCTATGATGGCCAAATAGAAGTTTGACAAATATAAATTGAGAGGAATTGGAAACATACCATTCACATTCGAAACATTTCTAGCATTTTTGGGAATTGAAGCAGAACCTAGGAAGAATTGAAATTAGAAATGGAAACAATAAGAAACTTAAGGAAAATATACTAGTTTAATATACTACCATCATGTTTTAACTAGACGGTTTGTAGATGAATAATAACTAGCATAGATTCCTCTTAATATTGATCTGATATGTGTAGAGGTATAGAAATGATTTGAGGTGCCTACTCCTATTTTCATACACTTGTGGTGGTAATGACACCTTAAGCCTTTGGATGCCTCTCGGCATATGGAAGAATTAGATGGATCAGTGCACATATTTATATTCATAGATTATGAATAATGTAAAAGTGATTATAATGCATACACTTACAACCTAATGAGTCGGTGAAGGGATATGTATTCCATAGAGGAGGCAAGTGTTCAAATTGGTAGTGTATGTTTACCTAGTATGAACAATATATAATGTATTTTTTTTTTTTAAAAAGAATAACTCCCTGGGAGTATTCACAGGTGGGGCCTCATAAATTAATTTGGCGTGTCACCTGGAAGTGACCTAAAATGCAGGATAAATTTAGTGTGGATGAGAGTTGTAATGATGAAGATAACATGATAAAGAGCCCTTGTCAGGAGAGTATCATTAATTATGACTGTGGTAAGCCAGCTGAAGGTCTTCAGGAACAAGAAAGTAGTGTTTGCAATAATGCCTTTTCTCAATGGGGACTTCCTCTCTCTGATAATAAGAGAGAACCAATTGACAGCTCATAGGATGTTAGTTCAAGTCTAGAGGGCAGTGAACCTATATATGAAGGGGAAGAGTGCATTTTAGCTGATATTGTGCTTCCAATGTATGAAAATAGGGAGCCTCTCTATGAGGGCGAAGTAGCTTTGGCACAACAGGCTGACAAACAGGCAATTTTGCAAGGTAATGGAATGGCATCGAAAGATGTAACTTTGCTTCAAGAATGTGAGGAGCCTCTAGGTACAGCAGATAGAGAAGGTAAGCATGTTGTTGCATGCTTTCTAGGGGAAACTAATATAGAATTTTGATTAAGGTTTTTTGCTTCTCATTCTTGAAAAAGTAATTGCAGCTCAAACCGCAGGAGCCCTGATAGACCATTTTCTGAGGAGTAATGCAAGTCAATTGACTATTTGTGGGTGGGTTGCTGGTTGATTTTGAATTTTGATCAACTTCTATGCATCTCATTAGATTTTTTTGTAGTGAAAAACTGAAATTTAACAATTCAAACTCTTTTTGTATGTACCTCTAGGCTTTTCTGTCTGCAAGAAGGATTGAAAGAACGTGAACTTTGTGTTTTCTTTCACAACAATCACTTCAGCATAATGTTTAAGGTCTGTGGCTTCTTTTGACTTTTCCCATTTGTGCGTTGTTAAGGGTGTCTTATAATCTGGTTCATTATAGAAAGTTCTATTGAGTGTCTAATGGGTTTCTTAATCTGTAGTTGAATGGAGATATCTACCTTTTAGCAACAGATCAAGGTTATATTAATCAGCCAGACCTGGTCTAGGAAAAACTCAATGAGGTATGTTGTAACTCTTTGTAGCTGCTGACTTTTCTTGTGTAGATTAGCATTAATATAAAAGGAATTCTTTTGTTTGCTTTAATGTATCATCATTCATAATCATTAGGCAATAGTCTCTACTTAAAATCTTTGTCCATAATTGGTGTTGGTTCTTCGTTGCAATTGTTCTTTCTTGTTTGAGGTAATGATGATTGGAAATTTGAATAGTTTGTCAAAAGGATGAACTTGAGAAAATAAACTATTTATTAATAGTTTAAAGTTTAAACTAAATGCCCGCTTGTTCTTGTCTTTTGCGATTTTGAAGATTCAGAGAGTTGGGTTCACTGATGTTTTTATGGCAAACAAACCTTAATTTCTTGATTGCGCTCATACAGTTTCATGTATAAGGTCCATGGATATACTGTGTTCATGACTGGGAAGTTCAAGGAATTTAAAGTAGAAGACTAGGTTAACAGCTGCTGGAATCAAAATCATGCTGCAGCTAGCACAACAGTAAGTATTGGAAAGTTTATCAATCTTTATTTGGGATGAACATGATTTAAATTAAAAATGTGTAATTGTTTTTGATCTGGTATTTTTCTTGGATTTCAGGATTATATTGCCTCTGTGACAAGTACACAGCCGTTAGACTCAGCACTTAAGTAAGTCTTTAGTACTGGCTTAACTATTATCAAACTTATTTTTAGTATTGTCTTCAATAAAAGCTTGGCAGTGTTGAAGTTTTTTTGTCCATTTAGTAGCAAACACATGAATCTATTTAAAGACTTAGAATCCACTTCATGTTGTAGAAATGCGTTCATTTAGAAGCTAGTTTTACTTTTAAGGCTCTAATCTCTGAAAGACATGCTAATTAGGAGCATGTTTTTAGAACTTATCGTCAGACGGGACTTAAGTATAAGGATTGCATAAAAAAATATACTGAAAAGGAGTCTGTGTTTTGATTTTGATTATCATCAACCATTGAATATATAATGAGCTCAAGCTTAGTTGTGATGTTGAACTATTTTGCCAGATGGTCTAGTATATTGATGATTTAGTGCCAGAGAAAAGCCTAATGTGAGGCAAAGGGACATTAACTTTATTTCATGGATTATGCAGGAGTCTTATGATTATTATACATAGTTTGCACTTTCAAGCATCAGTCAATATAGATCCTCAGTACTAGACACAAATCATGCATGTGCTAATTAAGTAGTAGTCAATGAGTGCATTACTGTTAATTGTGTATTTTGATAGTTGCTATTGTACCAAAAACTGTTTATCTTGATCACCTAGTCAATTTATTCAAAAAAAGTGATCATTATGTGCATTCAAATGACAGAAAGAAGGGCTCATCCTTCTGATTATGGGATCCCGTGATGTACTCAGGTTTAAACCAATTTTAAATATTGTATCCTCAATCAACAATCACCTGGTTATTAAACTGGTCATGTATCACATGGAATAAATTTTTTAATTGGCAACAAAAAGGTTGTGCAAAGTTGAGTATTGTTGAGATGTGGGGCATGTCAGTTATATACAATATTATTGGGTTTGCCCCTATGCTCTTCCCAAACTGGTCTGATGGGTTCCCTAGCGGTCAACCCTGAGCACAGTGTGGATGACTGGGTATGGGCTGGGCAGTGCCCTGGTGCACCAGACAGGGATTAATGGGCCCAATTTTGAATGTAAAATAGGAAAAATCTTCCAAATGACTCTCAACATGCTTGGGCCCATATTGTAGCTCTAATGTCTATATAAGATAAGGCAATTCCATAATTTTTTCTCGAATGAGATTAAAAACACAACCCTTAGCTTATGAAGATTAGTGGAAAAAATCTCATTAGTTTCCTAGATTTCAAAGGGCAAAATGCCTTTGGATTCCTTAGGGCAACTTCAAACAGAACTTACATCACTTCAAGCTTAGTAGATCTCAACATTTAGGCATTTCAACATTCTTTAGTATATTTGTGTTCATTGTAATCTATGTTATCAATAAACAATTGAAGTAGAAAATCTTTGCAATCATCGAATGAACAATTTGAATGAAAAATCTCATTCCAACTAGTTTACATGAACACAACTATACATTGTGTCTTTGATTTTTAATAACTTTGGTTGAAACTCAATCAGGTATTTCATGTCTAAGTGTTTTTAGATAAATATTCTAAGCTGGTTGAAACAAGTTCTCAATTGTTATTTCATAAATCAAATATTCTAAGTCAATCCAATGAGTGCTCAAATTGGTTGTTTAATAAAGCATTGAATGTTTAAGGCCTAATGAGATAGAAAATATATTGGTAGTTGATTTGTCCTCAACCCATCTTTTTTGAGACGTGGAGGTGGGTTATAGATGATTTAAGTTTGTTAGAAAGTGATAACCATACATTAATTCTTCCTCTTGTCAATTTGTTTCTTTATATTTTAATCAAATAGATGAATAGAAATTTATTTTAGTTGAATGGAAAACATAGCAAGGAAAACCACGTCATTCTTGGGAATAGTATAATAAACCTAGATAAATTAGGGGTGTGATACTAAAAGAATTTCATTAGCTATTAAATGGACTGTTAAATCTTTACATGGTGATGAAACTTGAACACAATTGTTAGAAGGTGATGGAGTTCTGCATACCAAACCCACTATCTTTTCAACAAGATTCAATCTAATACAATGACAATCTCTTCTATCAAAGTTACTCATGACCTTCTCTATAGGAATTCACAAAACCTGCCATTAGCTCTATTGGATATATAATTAATGTATCCTAAACCACATATAATTTCCTGAGCAAAACATCAGATATTTAACACAGAGACAAAACATTATCAATTCTCATGCATTAACAGAGATATTCACAAACAGTAGCATGTAAAATACTTTTTATTCATCAATCTCTACTATGTATACAATGTTTGGCCTGATATGCAATACGAGCATACACAACCATGACCTTTCTCTTTCCTCTCACACTTGTTCTCTATCTTCTAATATCTCTTCCATGCCTTTCTCTCTACCTCCTAATGCTCATTCGATTACAATTATAAATAGAATTTAGAAATAGAGCAGATTTGTCTTAGGCCCCAACATATTGCTAACCGATCCTAGAATATTTCCAACATTTCTTCCTACAATCTCTCATGCCTATGAAAATCCAAATTCTAACTTAACCAACTCTACCCATTCAAATCTTCTAGATTATAACTTATCCTCTCTAGAAATTATTTATCAACTTAGAAAATACAATTATTTACATCAGGAAATTAGAATTCCTCATCAAATGTCAAGACCCCTCTTTTAGATCATTTCCCTCCAAAATCTTTATGACATAGAAGCTGGGATGCTCCTACATCAGAGGGCATTGTCTTAATACATTTTCTCTTATTGGTCGGTTTCTTCTTCATATTTGAATCAATTGAAAACTCCATCTAGCTGAATGGAAAATGGAAAAGGCATGCTATCTCTTGAGATTCGTGCGCTAAGCATACATAAATCGGTGGTGTGAGACAGATAATTTAATTATCTATTAAATAGATTATTAAATCTTTCGTGGTGATGAACCTTGATAACAACTACTGAGTTATAACATGATTAAGATTAAGGGTGTGAGAAAGAATTTCATTATATATTAAAAATGGATTATTAATCTTTGGTAGTGATGAACCTTGAAAACAACTGCTTAGTTATAACATGATTAACGTTGTTCCAAAGAATTGATTAATTGGAATAATTTACATCTATGAGGTATTTTGCTTAGTAGTTTAAATTTAAACCAGTTGGATATCCTATTTTTGTTTGGTATGGAAGGAGTGGCACTAATACATTTGGGGGCATTTTGTGACGGCTATGTGTCACAATTGCGACAGCTATGTGTCGCAATAGCAACACCCATAGACGTCGCTATTTTTTAGTCACAAATTGCGACGTCTATGGGTAGCCGTCGCAATTGCGACACATATCCCGTCGCAATGTGACTAAGATTTGTTAGCGGCATGGCCGTCGCCCCCCCGTCGCATGGCTTCGGAGGGCCGTCGCAATCGCGACGGACCTCCCAAGCAATTGCGACGGGCGCCTGCATCGCATTGCGACGGGTTTCCGTCGCAATTGCGACGCCCGTGGGTGGATTAAAAAAAATAAATTAATTTAATACATTGCTAATGAACCACATTAATGCTTTTTTCTTTCAACAAATGAGGACAGCCACTGTAAAGACAACATGATAATGTACACTCATTGTAAGGACAGTCACAAATGAGGACATCTCACAGTGACTGTCCCTAGTGTAATTGCCACTTGAATGTATTGCTATTCAGCCACATTAATGCTTTTCTTCTTCAACAAATGAGGATAGTCACTGTAAAGACAACATGATAATGTACACTCACTGTCCCTAGTGTAATTGCCACTTGAATGTATTGCTATTCAGCCACATTAATGCTTTTCTTCTTCAACAAATGAGGATAGTCACTGTAAAGACAACATGATAATGTACACTCACTGTGAGTGTACATTATCATGTTGTCTTTACAGTGACTATCCTCATTTGTTGAAGAAGAAAAGCATTAATGTGGCTGAATAGCAATACATTCAAGTGGCAATTACACTAGGGACAGTCACTGTGAGATGTCCTCATTTGTGACTGTCCTTACAGTGAGTGTACATTATCATGTTGTCTTTACAGTGAGTGTACATTATCATGTTGTCTTTACAGTGTCAATATATGCATTATTACTTAAACTGAAGAGTACTCTAAATAATATGTCATTGTGGAGTTCTGATTGCTTCCAATTTGATATACACTTGTTCTACTTATGTATCCAGCATCATGTAAGAAAAGTTGATGCTTTTAAATAGATTCATTTAGCCATGAAATGCCTGTGCATGTTACATACAAGATTCCAAGGCCCAAAACTGATTACTCATTATAATTCATGTACAGAATGATAATCAACCACAACGAGGCATGCGTAGGCGCTGCTTAGATTTTGAGGCATCAGAAGCTCATAGAAGAAACTTGACCAATGGCTCATGGAATGCAACAAACTTATTGCCTAAAACAAGAGCATTGGTAACCACAGATGATGGTTTTGAAAAGAACACTTCACCATCAATGTCACGTGAGGGAACTGCAATTTCTGATGGCAAGTAACTTGTAGTATATAAGAGAGATGCAGGTACAGATGCTGGGAATACATTGCTAATGAACCACATTAATGCTTTTTTCCTTCAACAAATGAGGACAGTCACTTTAAAGACAACATGATAATGTACACTCACTGTAAGGATAGTCACAAATGAGGACATCTCACAGTGACTGTCCCTTGTGTAATTGCCACTTGAATGTATTGCTATTCAGCCACATTAATGCTTTTCTTCTTCAACAAATGAGGATAGTCACTCTAAAGACAACATGATAATGTACACGGGCTATAAGTGTACATTATCATGTTGTCTTTACAGTGACTGTCCTCCTTCAAGTGGCAATTACACAAGGGACAGTCACTGTAAAGGCAACATGATAATGTAGAGAAACGTTGTCATTTGTATTTTCAACAGTGTCGAGAGAGATTCCCTCCGCGAAATCACAGCTACAATTTCTGAGTACGTTGGGTTTATTTTTCTTTTGTCATTATTATGTAATCTGGTATTCAGCTGTTACAGAGCTAAAATACCCAGAAATGAGGACATATCTGTGTTGAATTTATTGTTAGCGGCTTTGGTTATTTAGAAGTTTAATTTTATTTGTTCATCTTTCAAGTACAAACGTTTTGTGGACCGTAACATCTTCATTGTTTCGGGTATGCAATGAAACAGCCGTAACTTGCAACTACCTTCACGGTACTTGTGTACATTATCATGTTGTCTTTACAGTGACTGTCCTCATTCAAGTGGCAATTACACAAGGGACAGTCACTGTGAGATGTCCTCATTTGTGACAAGGACAGTCACACATGAGGACATCTCATAGTGACTGTCCCTTGTGTAATTGCCACTTGAATGTATTGCTATTCAACCACATTTATGGGCCCGTTTGGACCACAGCACACAGTAGCATCTACAGAGAAGAATATCCCAGGTGTAACAAGTTGTAAGAATATACCAACAGTTCTAAGAAGTTCCCTAGCACATAGTAGCATCTACAGAGAAGAATATACAACATGAGGGCAGCCACTGTAAAGACAACATGATAATGTACACTCATTGTATGTGTACATTATCATGTTGTCTTTACAGTGACTGTCTTCATTCAAGTGGCAATTACAGAAGGGACAGTCATTGTGAGATGTCCTCATTTGTGACAAGGATAGTCACACATGAGGACATCTCACAGTGATCGATTGTCCCTTGTGTAATTACCACTTGAATGTATTGCTATTGAACCACATTAATGCTTTTCTTCTTCAACAAATGAGGACAGTCACTCTAAAGACAACATGATAATGTACACTCATTGTAAGGACAGTCACAAATGAGGACATTTCACAGTGACTGTCCCTTGTGTAATTGCCACTTGAATTACACAAGGGACAGTCATTGTGAGATGTCCTCATTTGTGACAAGGATAGTCACACATGAGGACATCTCACAGTGATCGATTGTCCCTTGTGTAATTGCCACTTGAATGTATTGCTATTGAACCACATTAATGCTTTTCTTCTTCAACAAATGAGGACAGTCACTCTAAAGACAACATGATAATGTACACTCACTGTAAGGACAGCCACAAATGAGGACATCTCACAGTGACTGTCCCTTGTGTGATTGCCACTTGAATGTATTGCTATTCAGCCACATTAATGCTTTTCTTCTTCAACAAATGAGGATAGTCACTCTAAAGACAACATGATAATGTACACGGGCTGTAAGTGTACATTATCATGTTGTCTTTACAGTGACTATCCTCCTTCAAGTGGCAATTACACAAGGGACAGTCACTGTAAAGGAAACATGATAATGTAGAGAAACTTTGTCATTTGTATTTTCAACAGTGCCGAGAGAGATTCCCTCCGCGAAATCACAGCTACAATTTCTGAGTACGTTGGGTTTATTTTTCTTTTGTCATTATTATGTAATCTGGTATTCAGCTGTTACAGAGCTAAAATGCCCAGAAATGAGGACATATCTGTGTTGAATTTATTGTTAGCGGCTTTGGTTATTTAGAAGTTTAATTTTATTTGTTCATCTTTCAAGCACAAACGTTTTGTGGACCGTAACATCTTCATTGTTTCGGGTATGCAATGAAACAGCCGTAACTTGCAACTACCTTCACGGTACTTGTGTACATTATCATGTTGTCTTTACAGTGACTGTCCTCATTCAAGTGGCAATTACACAAGGGACAGTCACTGTGAGATGTCCTCATTTGTGACAAGGACAGTCACACATGAGGACATCTCACAGTGACTGTCCCTTGTGTAATTGCCACTTGAATGTATTGCTATTCAACCACATTTATGGGCCCGTTTGGACCACAGCACACAGTAGCATCTACAGAGAAGAATATCCCAGGTGTAACAAGTTGTAAGAATATACCAACAGTTCTAAGAAGTTCCCTAGCACATAGTAGCATCTACAGAGAAGAATATACAACATGAGGGCAGCCACTGTAAAGACAACATGATAATGTACACTCATTGTATGTGTACATTATCATGTTGTCTTTACAGTGACTGTCCTCATTCAAGTGGCAATTACAGAAGGGACAGTCATTGTGAGATGTCCTCATTTGTGACAAGGATAGTCACACATGAGGACATCTCATAGTGATCAATTGTCCCTTGTGTAATTGCCACTTGAATGTATTGCTATTGAACCACATTAATGCTTTTCTTCTTCAACAAATGAGGACAGTCACTCTAAAGACAACATGATAATGTACACTCATTGTAAGGACAGTCACAAATGAGGACATCTCACAGTGACTGTCCCTTGTGTAATTTCCACTTGAATTACACAAGGGACAGTTATTGTGAGATGTCCTCATTTGTGACAAGGATAGTCACACATGAGGACATCTCACAGTGATCGATTGTCCCTTGTGTAATTGCCACTTGAATGTATTGCTATTGAACCACATTAATGCTTTTCTTCTTCAACAAATGAGGATAGTCACTCTAAAGACAACATGATAATGTACACTCACTGTAAGGACAGTCACAAATGAGGACATCTCATAGTGACTGTCCCTTGTGTGATTGCCACTTGAATGTATTGCTATTCAGCCACATTAATGCTTTTCTTCTTCAACAAATGAGGATAGTCACTCTAAAGACAACATGATAATGTACACGGGCTGTAAGTGTACATTATCATGTTGTCTTTACAGTGACTGTCCTCCTTCAAGTGGCAATTACACAAGGGACAGTCACTGTAAAGGAAACATGATAATGTAGAGAAACGTTGTCATTTGTATTTTCAACAGTGCCGAGAGAGATTCCCTCCGCGAAATCACAGCTACAATTTTTGAGTACATTGGGTTTATTTTTCTTTTGTCATTATTATGTAATCTGGTATTCAGCTGTTACAGAGCTAAAATGCCCAGAAATGAGGACATATCTGTGTTGAATTTATTGTTAGCGGCTTTGGTTATTTAGAAGTTTAATTTTATTTGTTCATCTTTCAAGCACAAATGTTTTGTGGACCGTAACATCTTCATTGTTTCGGGTATGCAATGAAACAGCTGTAACTTGCAACTACCTTCACGGTACTTGTGTACATTATCATGTTGTCTTTACAGTGACTGTCCTCATTCAAGTGGCAATTACACAAGGGACAGTCACTGTGAGATGTCCTCATTTGTGACAAGGATAGTCACACATGAGGACATCTCACAGTGACTGTCCCTTGTGTAATTGCCACTTGAATGTATTGCTATTCAACCACATTTATGGGCCCGTTTGGACCACAGCACACAGTAGCATCTACAGAGAAGAATATCCCAGGTGTAACAAGTTGTAAGAATATACCAACAGTTCTAAGAAGTTCCCTAGCACATAGTAGCATCTACAGAGAAGAATATACAACATGAGGGCAGCCACTGTAAAGACAACATGATAATGTACACTCATTGTATGTGTACATTATCATGTTGTCTTTACAGTGACTGTCCTCATTCAAGTGGCAATTACAGAAGGGACAGTCATTGTGAGATGTCATCATTTGTGACAAGGATAGTCACACATGAGGACATCTCACAGTGATCGATTGTCCCTTGTGTAATTGCCACTTGAAATGTATTGCTATTGAACCACATTAATGCTTTTCTTCTTCAACAAATGAGGACAATCACTCTAAAGACAACATGATAATGTACACTCACTGTAAGGACAGTCACAAATGAGGACATCTCACAGTGACTGTCCCTTGTGTGATTGCCACTTGAATGTATTGCTATTCAGCCACATTAATGCTTTTCTTCTTCAACAAATGAGGATAGTCACTCTAAAGACAACATGATAATGTACACTCACTGTAAGTGTACATTATCATGTTGTCTTTACAGTGACTGTCCTCCTTCAAGTGGCAATTACACAAGGGATTTGTGTTTTCATTTGTGTTTTCAACAGCGCCATAACCCTCTGCGAAATCACATCGGGATATAAGGGCAAAACAAACAAGAACGTTGTCATCTGTATTTTCAACAGCACCGAGAGAGATAAACAAACTTAAAACTCAGACTTAAGAAAGATGAAGGCAATGCTTCAAAAGGTCGATGCCCTAAACATAGGAAAACACAATACCACCATTAAACGATGCCCTAGTCACCGTATCAATGCTGCCAGCTCCGTACCAGTATGCTGACTGCTCACTTTCATCCTGTGATAAAGGTAACTTCATTAATCATACTTGAAATGGCAGCATACGAACTAAAGCTGATGAACATTTATAAACTAAAAGTTTAAAACTACAGATTACAAATGTAGTAGTTTCATACGAAAAGAACTTGATGTCTGAAATTTACCATTAGAAGTATCCAAAGGAATACCACAATACTGTTGAACTTGGAGAATCGGAGATGATCTACACAGCAAGGTTCAACAGCTGTAAGGACTGTTACACCATCTTTAGCATTTGAATACATTTTCTCCTTGGCTTCTGGTGGATCCTCAAAGACCCCCAATGACGTTTTCCCTACAATTATCAATTGTTTGTCAGTATGAGATATTAATAAATAAACATTAATCACAATATTAGGCAAACAATGTTCTTGATGTCTGAATCTAAATCACAGAAAGCTCTAATAAAGCAGTTCTCAGTTTCACATTAAACTAAGTTTCAATTTCAAATGGTTATAATAATTTTTGCAAGTTATAAGTAGCTGGTTACAATACATGACATAAAAAGAAAAAAAAATATTTCTATTCTTTTCTTCTTTTTCTCTTTCAACGAAGCTTTTGCACCACACAAATGCATACCAAGAATTTCTCAGGAGGTTTCAAGACCATTGCATACCAAACTTCTTCTCTGTAGATGCTACTGTGTGTCGTGGTCCAAATGGGCCCATAAATGTGGTTGAATAACAATACATTCAAGTGGAAATTACACAAGGGACAGTGACTGTGAGATGTCCTCATGTGTGACTGTCCTTGTCACAAATGAGGACATCTCACAGTGACTGTCCCTTGTGTAATTGCCACTTGAATGAGGACAGTCACTGTAAAGACAACATGATAATGTACACATACAATGAGTGTACATTATCATGTTGTCTTTATAGTGACTGCCCTCATGTTGTATATTCTTCTCTGTAGATGCTATTGTGTGCTAGGGAACTTCTTAGAACTATTGGTATATTCTTAGAGCTTGTTACACCTGGGATATTCTTCTCTGTAGATGCTACTGTGTGCCGTGGTCCAAACGGGCCCATAAATGTGGTTGAATAGCAATACATTCAAGTGGCAATTACATATATTATAATGTATCTGTCTAGTCCTCATGACTGCTCATAACAGTACAAGTGATATTTTTTTGGGAGTGGGGAAAGGTTCGAGACTTTCACCTGTATGAAGAATCCTTTCTACCTAACACAAAAATGCACCCCATAAAATATCTGATTGGTTCGAGTATCTTTGAACTATTTGGGTCTATTGAAAACACTAGACCAGTGTATACAGAATGACTAATTTCATGCAAGACAATGTGATGCAGAGTGGTCAGCAAGAAACTTGGTCTTAAGCCCCAACCCACTTCAAGACACCAAAATGTTACACCTAAGCAATTTAGCCTCTGATTCTATTAGACTAGTTTAAAATCTCTGTACTAGAGGGACTTCAAAGGTTTCAAGATACTTCTAACACCTTATTGACTCAATCCCAACCAAGACCAAATTTCCTTTTAGGGACAAGTTCCCTGATTTTCTACCAAAAGAGACTTTATTGATCCTAGGCTTTGCCAACCCAATCAAACATTTGAAAACTCTTAAGATTCCCTAAAACATGCAGAATCATGCATTGGTTGTGTTCCAAACAACCCAAGACATCAAAATCACAAATAGACCTAGTGACTCTAGTAGGTCTCCAAAACCTGTTCTGCAGCAATAAATCTTCAATTTGACAAAGGACCTTATGAAATTATATGTTTTTTGAGTACCCTTTTTGATGTTCTAACAATCCTCCAACTCCTAGACCCTGACTCCACTCCAGCATATCAATGTCCTTATTGAGTCCGCAGACCTAATGCATGCCTTTGGGTGTGGGTTCCAAAACAAGGCATTGCAAATGGGTGCATGAAACCAAGATCAGAGTTTGAAGATGTCCAACATGCTCTAAAGATCTAGATTCAACAAGGTTTGAGGTCCTTTACTTGCCGCTACCCTCTGATCTTGCATAATCCATCAACTCCTAGTCAAGAACATTGAGATTCTTGACCTAGGGCTTGCTCTCGAAATTATCTGGCTTAGTATCCTGTTCCAAAGCTTTTAAAATATGAAAATAAACCCCCTTAACTTGCATTTTACAAAGAACAGAGGATATCCTATGGTTTATTTGCAAGTTAAGGCCATTTGAATGCAATAACCCAAAAAATGAGGGTTTGACAGAACAACAGATAAGAAAAAGGAATAACTTTGATATAAGGTGTCTTGAATCTACCAAATAAACTCTCAAAGCATAAGATATAAATACTCTAACTTCCACACTGGTCTGCCCTCCCTTTCACATCCATACACTGTACAGTGCTTGAAGGAAATGCACAGAAAAGGCTCTGAAATAGTGGCTCTATCTGACAGAGAGTCCATGCTAGGCTTCATGACTAACCTAGAGCACATTCCTTGTTATGGAGGAAGTTTGAATGGTGAAGAACTTATGGAATGGATAGAGGACCTAGATAACCATTTTGACTACAAGTATCTTATTAATAACCATTTTGACTACAAGTATCTTATGGATAGAGGACCTTGATAACCATTTTGACTCATTTAGTATCTTATTGAGCTTCACTTTGTTTCGAGAATATAGTTTAATATTCTCTACTAAACAGGGCCAACCACGTGAAGGTGGAAGCTCATTTGGCCCCACCCCCCTCCCCCTAACATCACTCTACATTCCCTGTTAACATCTAACATTCATTCATTCTTTCAATTATTAATAAAATGTAACATTCAATCAATATCACATGATAACATTCATTAACACATTAGATTCGTTAACATGCAACATTCATCAATATGAAAATAAACACATAATTCATGAACATTCATTAGCACATAATTAAATTCATTGAGACATAAAATTCAGTCATTATCAATTAAGGTATTTAGATGACAATCATTTCTTTTTTCTCTTTCTAATTTTTTTTTCTATGTAAGCTCTAAGAGGAGCATCAGTGTTATCATCAATACCCCCCTCATCAGTTGTTTTGTTCTCTGTTCTTGATGATCTCAAATTCCTATGCTGCTGCAAAGGGGGGTCCTCTACAATAACAAATAAAAGAGTTAAATTTAAAATATTTAATTATAATTGTTACAAGTATTTAATTATTTTAAAGAACATAACTGTGGCGCTCTTTAATTACCTGATCTGGCCACATCATTTTGTCTAGACTCAACCTCAACATGCTCATGAGCACCGACCCCTCGATCCTCTACAGTTGCTATACAAAATGTTACATTAATCCAAACACCAATTGTAATTACATATAAAAAATTTAATAGAAAATGTATACCTCCACCACTAGGATGCACATCATGCGAACCTTCATTATGCATAGATTGTGTAGAAGGATTGTCAGGCTACATTCCAATATCCTACACATTGTTATCATTGCTTTCTTAAAACAGATATACTCACTTTATATTAGAACTTAACATCAAATAGACTAATTGGTAAAGTATTCAATTTGAAATAAATTTCATTTAGCTTATTTACCTGTGGCTTAGATGCATCATTATTTGAACCTTGCACACTGATTTCAGCTTGTAGCCGTTCAGCCACAGCTCTATAGCCTTGTTGGAAGCCAATTCTCTTGTCCTCTTCTGTGAGGCATCTATTGAACTCTGACCCCTACATTTTTGCTTGGTATGGTGAATTTTACTTGCATTGTTTGATCAAAAAAAATTTCCTTGCAATATATAAAAAAATTGATACAAGTTTTCATTTACTAATACTTACAACTCGTGCTTGAAGTTTGGAAAAACCACCAGAGCCAAGCTTGTGTGTCCCGTGCTTTTCTAATCTTGCCTTTGTTGCCTTTGATGTGTTAGGCAATCTATGAAAAGTTTGAAATATGTTAGAGACCAGTACAGGAAAAATTTAGAGGTTAATTAGTACATAATTACAGGAAAAATTTAGAGGTTAATTAGTACATAATTACATTCTCAAAAGTATCACATACCTTGCTCTACTCTCTACTGGCGTAATTCCTTTTTTCATGTCGGCTTTATACTTTCCATCCAAAATCAAAGCCTGCCACTCAGCCTCAAGAACACAGGGCGGACGCTCGTGCCTTGGGTTAACCTCTAAATATTTCCTGTACTGGTCCCTAATATACTTCAAACATAAACCAGCTCTTTCAAGGAGCTTGTTTCTCTCGAATGCACGAGGTCCAAAAAGCTGGGTCATACTATGTACAAGATCATCCTTCAACTTTTTATCTTGGTTATTCCACCTTTTAAGTAAAAAAAAACATGTTAGACTCATAAATGAAGAGAAGCTACCTTAATATAGTTCAAGAAATTGATGAAAAGGAAAACTATTCTAGCAATGATATGAAATCAAAATAGTGGTTTGGGGTTTTAGTTAGGATATGATGTTCCACCATGTATGTAGGGTGGGCCCGAATATCCGCAAACACTCGTCACCAAGTTTTCGCCAAAAAATATCATTCCCTACAAAATAATCATGGGATCATTAGTCGATGAAGAGTGATCAAAAACTAAATTACTATTATATCACTATAGAATAATAATAACTTTAAAGTACTTGGAACTTTGGCTACTTTTAAGGGAATTCCTTCATCGTCGCTGATGATCAATATGCAATCCTTCACCGTTCCCGTACTAGGAACACGGGAACATCCAGGAAATGATGTTGCATCGGGACTTGTTGCATCTCCTATTGCAAAAAATGAAAACCATTATCAAATGCCTCCAAGAAATAATACTTCAAGGGAAATAAATTGGTGCAGAGCACCCATGGCACAAACACAATCAAGGGATCTACATCGTAAACACATAACACTTAAACACATAACAAAAGAGAGAAAAAGAGGGATTTGTGTACCAGTAGATGGTGCAACAGTTGGTGCATTTAGGCTGTGTGTTGTTGACATGGCAGTCGGCAAGACATTTGTGGCTGTCCTGGATGGAGGCGGCGTTGTCATATCATCATGGAAAGGAGCTGAAGAATAAAATTGTTAGAGCATGCATAAATATAGAACGCGTGGACTAGCATGGATAAGATTGTTAGAGCATTAAAAAAAAAGATTGTTCGAGCATGTATTGTCAATGATTATGATCATTCCTATATATATTCAGTGGAAAACACAAGTGGGGAATGGAACATGTGATCTACCTGAACCACTTGCAGTACCGGCCTCATCATGGGAATGGGGTTCAAAATTACACAAATAACTTTGTAAAGACAATGCATCCATATTTTAATTAATGTCATAAAAGAGCATAACATAAAAACCATTATTGAACTCTTGTAATAATTAAAAATTTCATTAATACTTACTTTAAAGTTTTCAGAAGTGCGCAACAACTCAGCTGCCCTATCTTTTATTTCCTGAGTCTGAGGATGTATGGATACCAAACGTAGAAGTTCTTTCCCAATTTTCTTTAGCAGCTTTTTAATGGAACCGATCAAGTCATCGGTCTCTGTTAAATCAATAAAAAAAGGGTCCACAAGGGGGGACTCCTGAGGGACTACAGGTTGCTTTCCCTCTCTCCGACCACCGGCCCTCTGTGACAACAATAGTATTAGTATTATCAAAATTACTCCAAAACAATGAAGAAAATAACATTAAAAAAAATAACATTTTGCTTCTATCTAGTTTGCACAATTACAATGAGTTTTACCTGCTCATGTGTAGATGAGCTAGGAATATCGTCACCATCACCTTCGGGCGGTTGCTCCATATTGTGCCCCTGTGTCAAAGATCAAGTATAAAAATGTTAGCCAAAAATTTAATAACTAAATGGTATGTTGGAGTCATTGATTAGAAGTTGGTTTAATAGTATGTACCACCCCCATGATAGTAGCCTCGTTTGTATCTATGCGGTTCAAATTGTAATCAATAAGCAGCTCTTCCCCTGCACATATTGATTTTATCGCACAGATGAATACACGATTTCCCTCGCGCGCCTCAAATATGCAATTGGGTTGCTTTATAGTTGACCCAGGTCGTGTACTATTTATAAAACCCGCAATATTCCCTGTTGCTTTTGGCCTTCCATCAATGTATATAGCCACACTTTTACTTTGATTATTGTCTTGCTGTTGTATATAATTTGCCGAGAGTGCATACCTACGCATACTTTTTTTATATTGAACAATATGCATCCAACTTTTGTAATCGTAACATGGTCCAACATACTCCATCAATTCAGAAACTTTGTTGTAAGACACCTTTATGCCATCCATAGAAAATAGGCCCAAACCATGTAATGATGATGGTGCTATGCGATATATCCTCTCATTAACACAAAAATCAGTGTTTATTGGAGGAAGTTCCTTGGGTACCCAATGTTTCTGTAGATGTTGGTACCTCAAGGGAACCTCGATGTCGCCTTTCGTCTCATCATCATAAGAACATGACCCCCCTTGAGCAAGGAAAAATTTCATGTGTTTATTGAATTTCCTTCTAGTCCTTTGACCTCTAGTTAATCTCCCTATTCTAGATAAACTGCATGTCTCACTTTCCTCTTCTATTCCTATATTTCCCTCACTCGAGGAAGACACTTCTGACAAATACCTATTTGCTGGTACCTGCAAATGGGAGAGATCTTAGAAGACATCAATCTTACTATTGATAAGTGTATTAAATAGACTTTCTATAAGGTGTATTGACTTATACCTGTCGATCCATGAGACTGTGCGGGATGCTCTTGAAAGGGGTTCAATTTCCTGCAAATGTAATTCAATTATCGTGAGCATAATCACATCATAATCATAATCACATCCATCATAAGCATCACATAAAAATTAAAAGCATTACAACGTACACATTATAACACTTAAATCAGGCTCACATTATAAGCCTGCTAGGGAAGTAGGCCTACTGAAGGGCTAAAACTAGGTTTTTGTATCAGCTGATGAGTTGAGGGCTTAGTAACCTTGGGGACATGCTATTTGAAGTTGTTTGATGTGTGTGGTGGAGGTGGAAGAAACACCTAGTTAAGGTGAAGTCAAGTTTGGAGCCTATTGAGGCATTGTGAGCATTTGATAGTTTGTTGATTAGATTTCTTGGATGAATCCATTGGATGGATTGAGGGACATTGGGATTATTCCAAAGATGTAGAACGCTAAGGTGGCATAAGGATTTGGTGTGCACTCTGATAGGTTATGGAGTTGGCTTGGATCAAGGAGAGTGATCTTATGAAGATGCTTGGTTGGTGTTGTGAGAACACTTACAAATGCTTTTGACCTGAAAGAAAATAAGGCTCAATACATTCATGCATCAATATGTGTTTTAAATAGTTTTATTTAATTAATTTAGATTAATAGTTAATTTAGATTAGCAGTATTCTATTTGTAGTTGAAACTTGTAGCTTTTAAATAGATAATGAATAAACTATGTAACCATTTAAGACAAATATATTTCTATCAAGAAATGAATATTAAATACATTAAGGATTGATGGCATACCTTTAAATTTCATCATCATCATCCTCATCATCATCATCATCATCATCATCATCCTCGTCATCGTCGTCATCATCATCGTCATCGTCGTCGTCGTTGTCGTCATCATCAACATCATCATCATCAACATCAACATCATCTTCATCATCATCATCAGTAGCAGCATCATCTTCTTCTTCTTCTTCATGAAAATTTGTCTCAGGAACATCATCCAATAATTGTCGATCGTGATCATCATCTACATCATCTTCTACTTCTTCGGTATCTTCTTCTTCCATCGCATTATACTTTATCGGCCTTCCTCTCGGTTCATGTCTAACAACAAATGACCAACCCGGTTTATGTGAAACCTCTGAGTAAAATACCTGCTCACATTGGCTTGGAAGAACATAGGGCTCATCCCCAACTGGCTCAAACGACCTTGTATTAACCATTGTAAATCCATTATCATGTTCAATAACAGTTCTATTAGGATCATTTGGATTAAGTCGTAGCCTGTACCATTTGACAACGAAGAGTACTAATTTGAAGGAACTAAAGTCGCACTCAAGTATATCATCCAAAATGCCATAGTATTGATTTTTAGACTCTTGAGGATCTAAGTCATTTCTAGATGAAATATTAGTCACTTGAAAGACTGCAGTTATTCCAGAATCACAAGTTTTCTTCGTGTCATCCAACACTTTGACGCGAAATTTTTGACCATTACAGAACATACCCTTGTGGTGTTTAACCTGCAATAATATGTGAAACATGTCAAAATTATTATATCATGAGTTGATAAACATACGGGTGATTAATAATTTTGTACGTACTGGGAAATCTCTTAAACCATATGCTAAATCTATTTCCCTTTGCGTAACATTAGAATCTCCATTACGATGAGCTTCTTTAACCAATGAAGATACACCTTCCCATGTTAATGTGTGACCAGAATGTTGACATCGTTCAATCCATACCGTCATCCAATCAAGATTGTTTGCAATATACAAATGTAGTGCATCCCACTCTCGAGCAACTGTACAAAAAAAAAATAGACGACTTACAACAGATTTATTTTGAAGATTAAGAAATAATTTATTACAATAACATCTTATAATTTATTACCTGTCACTTTCCTCAATCTACCTTTCCCCATCAAGTACTCCCCTTTGAATTTTTTAAAAGGGTCGAGATCCCAAATGCGATCTACATGGATATTTGAAGCAAACTTAGGAAGATATTCAGTAATGTACACCATAGTCTGGTATACCATGTATCCCTCTACCATAGAACCCTCAGGATGTGCTCTTTGTCGAACCAAAGCCTTCAAAGATTTCAAGTGCCTCTCAACCATCCACATTGACCTAGTGTGTGCAGGTCCACACAATTCAATCTCCTCAACTTGGTGTATGAGGTAGTGTTCTTGTGCATTGAAAAAAGTTGGAGGTAGACACTTTTGCATTTCACACAATAAATGAGGAATTCTTCTCTTCCAATAGTTTATATCTTCTTTATGGATTTCTTTAGATGACAACCACCTACATTAAGAGATTCAAGTCACAAAAAATATATAAATACGAGACTTTACAAAATAATATACAATAGATTACATAGCAAGAAAAACAAATCGCAAATATAATAAATATATACAACAAATTGAACAGATATTACTGCTTACCTCATGTATTTTCCAAGATCATATATCACTTGTTTGATGTTATTGTTGAAGTGCTCTGGGAGAGATAGAGGTAGCACGTACTGCAGTAATTATAAACCAATCATTTCATTATTTTCTAACATAACATAATGAATAGTACACGTAGTTTATGAATATATTGTAAATACAGAAGAACATAACTTACCTTGATGAAAGTATGCCAATCATGCATTTTGAGCCCTGGCCCAAATTCACTTTTCTTTGATATGAGATTGCTTATGTTCCCAGCAAATCCTGTGGGAAATTGAATTTTTCGTATGACTTCTTTTATGGCATCACTTTGCTGCTCCGTTAATAACCAAGGAAGGGCACTTATATTAATCTGATCTCTATTGCTATTTGAGTGAATGAAATTCTTCAGTGCATGATTGGATTCATGAATGTCATTACAAATTTTGACAATTTTTTCTTTGTCACGCCTTCCATCCAGTATATTCCACAATGTCTCTGTTATATTCTTTCCAACATGCATAAGATCAAACAAATGCACAATTTGTAGGTCCTCGTAGTAGGGCAACCTACTAAATTGTCTGGGATAGCTTTTTAGTCCCTTTGGAAGGTTGTCAGTAGTGCCTTGACGACCTTCACGATCATCAATTACATAATTAGTAAACAAAAATCACAATAGAAATATATAAATTACAAACATAAACCATTAAGTGGAATGACATTACCTCGACGATTAATTCTATTATATTCCAACTTCCATAGGCGAGGTTTCATTCTTCGTGGCTTTGATGTAGTCTCTTCTTTCCCATTGAAAAGATGTTTTTCCATACTTCAATACTTATGATTCCTGTGGAGGAAGTGTCTGTACTCATCAAACACATGCTTTCCTAAACTTTTTGAATGACGAGATTTCATCTTTGGACCACAAACTGGACATGCAAATTTTCCCTTTGTTTGAAGACCTACAAGATAATGATATAATTGGATTATTAAATATGTTTATTTTTATAATTAGAATTATCATGCGCAACTTGAATTCACTATAACATACCACAAAAATGTGTTAGCCCTGGGGCATCATGTATTGTCCATACAAGTATTGCATGGAATTGAAATTGTCTTTGTCCTATTGGTCTAGACACGTCATACATAGTGACACCGTTCCATAACTCCACCAACTCGTCAATAAGAGGCTCAATATATACATTCATATCTTTAACTTGATATTTACCTACTTGAATGAACAGTAACATTACATAATTATTGTGACCATTTTACTGTAAGATTTGTAAGTACATGTAAATTAATAACTATCAAATGATAAAATACCTGGAACAATCATTGCCAACATAATGTGCTCCCTCTTTATTGACATCCACGGAGGAATGTTATTGTTGATAACAAAAATAGGCCACACCGAGCAAACAGATCTCATCTCTCCAAATGGATTGACACCATCCGTTGCCAATGAAAGCCTGAGATTACGAGGTTCTTCTTTGAAGTGTTGCCACTTTCCCTCTATGTGCATAAATGCCGAACCATCCACAGGGATTCGAATAATGTCATCTCGACTTCTATTGCGTGCATGGTAATCCATAAATTGTGCCAAGCTAGTACACCTGAATAATTGTCGCATCCGTGGAATAATGGGGATGTAACGAAGAACCTTGTGAGGCACCTTTTTTGTTATTTGATCTGTTCAATATCTACTCGTATGACATACAGGGCATTGTGTTGCAAATTCATGTTCTTTATAATATATAATATGATCATTGGGACAAGCATGTATTGCTTGATACTCCATTCCAATATCTTTCATAATAGCAGATAATTCTCGATATGAGCGAGGTAGAATATTTGATGGTGGTAACAAAAACTCGCCTATCAATCTACAACAAAAAATATAAGTTGTTAATATAAACAATATTAGTGGTACATTATTCACCCTTTGTTAACTATAAAGACATATATGACATACCTTAACATACGTGACATTGTTATGTTGGATAAACCATTCATAACCTTCAAGTTCAACAACAACAATACAGCAGAGAGAAGAGTTGTTTGGGAGTCTTTGTATAGGGGCTCGTATGCCTTCTCAAGTAGAGGTACATCAAGGCTATCATCATCATCATGATCAGATCCGCTTGGACTAAATGTGTCATGGATCAATGTATTTATACCATCATCTTCAATTGTGTTTTTTGGCGCATGATCGTCATCTTCCATGGGATCATTATCTTCACCTTGGATATTCGCACCCCCATGTTCCTCCATATCATGTACTTCCCTGGGGAGATCAACCTATATAAAATTGATTAACATAAATAAACCATGATCTTCAACTCATCATCAAGTGATTTCATATGTATATAAATTGTTAAAATGATATAATGAACAACTTACCAGTGGATGATAGTCATGCCCCCCTTCAATGTGACCATTCTCCCTACAATGTCTCTTAACTGTTTTGATTAGCAATCTTCTACGGTTTAAGCCCTTACAAATTTTGCAGGGACAATAACATTTTCCATCACCTTTTCTTTTCAAGTTAGACCACAATATAGCGATTGTCTCCCTATTTTCTTCTTCACTTATATTATCTGACATGATCGTTCTTCGCAGGAAGCAAAAATTGGGCTATGAAAACTTCGGTCTACAACTTTCAGTGACTAAGCAAAATTGTCAAAAGTACACAAATCTTCTTAGACCTAGTTAAATCCTTTAATATTTTAAAAGTCTAGTTAAAATATACATTAGATTAAAAAATATACAATTTTCATGCCTGAGCGCGCGGCTACGACTAGTGCAATGGCCTTCTTGCTTAGCTCTAGAAGCTCTCTAGCAATCAAAACATATAAGCTACAAGGCCTAACAGCAATTTCAAAACATATAAGCTACAAGGCAAGACATATTACATGACATGGAAAAAGGATTAAAATATACATTAGATTAAAATATATACAATTTTCAAACCTGAGCGCGCGGCTATAACTCGTGCAATGGTCTTCTTGCTTAGCTCTAGAAGCTCTCCAGCAATCAAAACATATAAGCTATTAGAATTCATTAACTTTTTGTAATTGGAAAACTCTATTTGATATTAGACCATAAACTACTACTATTCTCTCCATAAGAACTAAGTACAAAATTCTTTCAAGTTCACATCCATGATTCCCTTTAGATTAAAATATACAGCAAAAATAAGCTAAAAGTCTAGTTAAAATATACATTAGATTAAAAAATATACAATTTTCAAACCTAAGCGCGCGGCTATAACTCGTGCAATGGTCTTCTTGCTTAGCTTTAGAAGCTCTCCAGCAATCAAAACATATAAGCTACAAGGCCTAATAGCAATTTCAAAACAAGGGTCATCAAAAGAACCAAAAACAATGTGTGCAAACAATACCTTGTGAAGTGGTATAGACAATTAGAAGATGCTACTATGTGCTAGGGAACTTCTTAGAACTGTTGGTATATTCTTACAACTTGTTACACTTGGGATATTCTTCTTTGTAGATGCTACTATGTGCCGTGGTCCAAACGGGCCCATAAATGTGGTTGAATAGCAATACATTCAAGTGGCTTACACAAGGGACAGTCACTGTGAGATATCCTCATGTGTGACTGTCCTTGTCACAAATGAGGACATCTCATAGTGACCACACATGAGGATATCTCACAGTGACTGTCCCTTGTGTAATTGCCACTTGAATGAGGACAGTCACTGTAAAGACAACATGATAATGTACACATACAATGAGTGTACATTATCATGTTGTCTTTACAGTGGCTGCCCTCATGTTGTATATTCTTCTCTGTAGATGCTACTATGTGCTAGGGAACTTCTTAGAACTGTTGGTATATTCTTACAACTTGTTACACCTGGGATATTCTTCTCTGTAGATGCTACTGTGTGTCGTGGTCCAAACGGGCCCATAAATGTGGTTGAATAGCAATACATTCAAGTGGCAATTACACAAGGGACAGTCACTGTGAGATGTCCTCATGTGTGACTGTCCTTGTCACAAATGAGGACATCTCACAGTGACTGTCCCTTGTGTAATTAAGTATTGTGGGGAAGCATTCTAAATAACCAAAGCCGCTAACAATAAATTCAACACAGATATGTCCTCATTTCTGGGTATTTTAGCTCTCTAACAGCTGAATACCGGATTAAATAATAATGACAAAAGAAAAATAAACCCAACGTACTCAGAAATTGTAGCTGTGATTTTGCGGAGGGAATCTCTCTCGGCGCTGTTGAAAACACAAATGACAACCCGCTTGATTTCGCGGAGGGAATCTCTCTTGGTGCTGTTCAAAACACAAATGACAACCCGCTTTGTTCAAAACACAAATGATAACCCGCTTGATTTCGCGGAGGGAATCTCTCTTGGCGCTGTAGAAAACACAAATGACAACGTTCCTTTTTTTTTTTGCACTTATATCCCGACCAACATAAGGTCCATTTGTAATACAACATGATAATGTACACTTACAGTGAGTGTACATTATCATGTTGTCCTTAGAGTGACTATCCTCATTTGTTGAAGAAGAAAAGCATTAATGTGGCTGAATAGCAATACATTCAAGTGGCAATTACACAAGGGACAGTCACTATGAGATGTCCTCATTTGTGACTGTCCTTACAGTGAGTGTACATTATCATGGTGTCTTTAGAGTGACTATCCTCATTTGTTGAAGAAGAAAAGCATTAATGTGGTTCAATAGCAATACATTCAAGTGGCAATTACACAAGGGACAATCACTGTGAGATGTCCTCATGTGTGACTGTCCTTGTCACAAATGAGGACATCTCACAATGACTGTCCCTTGTGTAATTCAAGTGGTAATTACACAAGGGACAGTCACTGTGAGATGTCCTCATTTGTGACTGTCCTTACAATGAGTGTACATTATCATGTTGTCTTTAGAGTGACTGTCCTCATTTGTTGAAGAAGAAAAGCATTAATGTGGTTCAATAGCAATACATTCAAGTGGCAATTACACAAGGGACAATGTCATGAGCCGTGACATATTGAACTTAGTATAATAATAAAATGATTAGATGATATATAATAATCTATTATTAACGGTATATAACAATAATATATAATTATTATCAAAAGATAATAATAATATATAGTTAGCATAATAAGTAATATGTTAATTAAATAATATTAAAATATTAATAAATAATATAATTATGATTATAATTATAATATAAATTAATAATAAATAATTATTAATAAATTATATATATTATATTATAATAATATATTAAGTAATAATATTAAATCAATTATTGATATAATAATTTTAATATATAAATAATATTAATAAACCTCTCAATATAAAACAATATGTTATCACTATAATAATATTTATTATAATATTATTAATATTACTAACATCATTAATTATAATATTTAATAATAACAATAACATTAATAATAATAATAATAATAATAACGTTTAAAGCAATATCGAATATCTGTAATCGATATACATCTACATTAAACATCTGCATTATCTATCACGATGAGGAATGAAGAAGTGATACAACAATCACTAGTCATTACACATCGATACCATGAGAGGATGATTAATGAACCAAATACTATGAAGTCAAGATCAACATGATATGAATAAGGGATAGGTCGCTATGTGTTTCAGAAGATGTATTGATAAGCAAGAAGGATAACCATTCATATATTATAAATAATCATTAATTGCACAAGTTTAGACAATGACATATCCGATAAAGCAATATCAAACATGAAGACCCGCTAGCAAATATGCACCATCACTTCCTATGTTATCATGACAATAACATAAACTAGATTGAATTCTACTATCTATATCAATAGACACCACATAGGAGGATATCGACTAGAGGATTGAAAGATTATCGATTGTCTGAGATAAACCACATCTTGTAGAAACACAAAAGCATCAGTGATTATATCACAAGCTATTGATGAATGAGGCATCAGTCATGGATAATAAGTACAATGTATCCTTAAGTATTAACAGGAATGGAAGTCAATTTGAAGATCAAACTCCATTACCAGCAATCAACCAATAAATGGACAATTATCAGAAAATGATATCGAATTATATCAGAGTAGAAAGATTGGATATCATCATAACAATATGGGATAAGGCAAGAGTTAATATCGATTGACTAAATACTAATGATAGTTAGACCAAACTAATACAAACACAATGGATGTTAACTACTGGTTGCACTACCAATTAGGGAAGATTACCTTCATAAAAAGATTTGATATTGAGTCAATCTGGGAGTTATCTATGATCAGAAAATAATGAAATAATATTATGTGAACTATCGGATTATGGAAAGGTGTGATTAACAAAGGGACATGGAGGAAGAAACAAGACACGTCTCATTCATAGCATCTCTTCATTTGTTAAAGACAATATAAGAATGCATTCTCGTCAGTCACTCAAGGCATCATTAGAACTTTATTTACTTATCCATATTTGGATATACTCAATAGAGCATCTGCCTTTGGCAGTTTGGTTTCAAGTTTATCATTGCAGATCAGAGACAACACCATGATTGCACAGATAGAAAGGATAGTCAGAAACAGCATCAATATTGGAAGTTGCAAGCATATAATTCAGAATCTGAAATAGCAACATATCACTCATAGCGATATTACACATTTGCATAATTACATCATCATATCAGACACAGCAAATACATTGCTGTAAGCAATACTTATTGATTGTATATCAATATTGTTTATATCAGACATACCATCATTATACTATCACTATAAGTGATAGGAAACATCATATTCATAGCATATTTCATATCATTATATCCGACAGTGCTATTAAACATATTGGTATCAATATCATCTTGCACACATATTGTGATTGAATCTGAAATAGCGGTTGATATCTTAAGTAACCTCCATTACTTAGTTTAATTGTAAGTATCTGATAGAGTAAGTCTGAGAAGTGGAGTAATTGTTCCTATTTTCCAAGTTAGCCAAAAAGGGGACATTACAGACAATCACTGTGAGATGTCCTCATGTGTGACTGTCCTTGTCACAAATGAGGACATCTCACAATGACTGTCCCTTGTGTAATTCAAGCGGCAATTACACAAGGGACAGTCACTGTGAGATGTCCTCATTTGTGACTGTCCTTACAGTGAGTGTACATTATCATGTTGTCTTTAGAGTGACTGTCCTCATTTGTTGAAGAAGAAAAGCATTAATGTGGTTCAATAGCAATACATTCAAGTGACAATTACACAAGGGACAATCACTGTGAGATGTCCTCATGTGTGACTATCCTTGTCACAAATGAGGACATCTCACAATGACTGTACCTTATGTAATTCAAGCGGAAATTACATAAGGGACAGTCACTGTGAGATGTCCTCATTTGTGATTGTCCTTACAGTGAGTGTACATTATCATGTTGTCTTTAGAGTGACTGTCCTCATTTGTTGAAGAAGAAAAGCATTAATGTGGTTCAATAGCAATACATTCAAGTGGCAATTACACAAGGGACAATCACTATGAGATGTCCTCATGTGTGACTGTCCTTGTCACAAATGAGGACATCTCACAATGACTGTCCCTTGTGTAATTCAAGCAGCAATTACACAAGGGACAGTCACTGTGAGATGTCCTCATTTGTGACTATCCTTACAGTGAGTGTACATTATCATGTTGTCTTTAGAGTGACTGTCCTCATTTGTTGAAGAAGAAAAGCATTAATGTGGTTCAATAGCAATACATTCAAGCGGCAATTACACAAGGGACAGTCACTGTGAGATGTCCTCATTTGTGACTGTCCTTACAGGGAGTGTACATTATCATGTTGTCTTTAGAGTGACTGTCGTCATTTGTTGAAGAAGAAAAGCATTAATGTGGTTCAATAGCAATACATTCAAGTGGCAATTACACAAGGGACAATCGATCACTGTGAGATGTCCTCATGTGTGACCTTTGTGAAGGCAAGTGCCAATTTGTACCCAAGTTACCAATATTGTGGCAAAAGTGGGAATGAAGCATTTAGGGGTCAAATTGGGCAAAGAAGTGTAGAAGTGGCCTATGTGAGGTCTAAATAGCCTAACTAAGTCATGGTTAGGGTCTTATGGTGTTTGAACAATAAGTTTTGAACCAAAATCCCAAAGGTTGTAACAAGTTGTCAATGTTGTCATTCACAACATTGACAACATTTGTGCAAGGGAGCATTTTCGAGTAAGATGGTTATGTAACTATATGAAACCATTGAATTAGGCATCAGATCAACTATAAGAGGCCTCCATCGATCTGTGCAAAAGGTTGGGGGGAAAAACATTTGGAATTAAGAAGATTTGTAGAGTAACACGGTTTTAGTGAATTCTTGAGTTTTTTTGTTTCTTTGTTTTCAGTTGATTAATGGATTAGATAGCTCGCAGTGTCTATTGGAAAAGTTAGTACAAGTTGTTTTTTTATTCTGTGTTGTGTTTTTTTTGAGTTTTGAAGCATTCCAACTAGTTTGTTAATTCTTTTGTTAAGTACCCTATCATTGGTTTGAACCAGGCAGGTTGAACAAATGGAGTCTTAGCTCATCATTCCATTGTCAATTTTGTATGGGCTCTTGGAATGGGTGAGGAGACTCCATGTACTATATGTTTGGAAGGAGGGGCCCTGGGAAGCTCATTTTCTATGTTTGCAATGATGTCCTAGGTGAGTCAGTTGAGCACAGTTAGGGATGACAAATCATTACAAGAAGATTACAACAAGTTGAATGCATTGGTTGCTTCAACTAAAATCTCATGGAGAGGTAGACACACATCTAAAGAAGCCCCAAGTCAAATTAGAAGATTGGGTGAGTTTCTTTGGCTGCTAAGAAAACAAACTCTTAGTCAGACTGTCCAAGTTGTGTCAAAATACTTGTTTTCAGGCATGGCTGTAGCAGTTGGTGTACAAAAAATCTAGGAGGAGAAGACCTTAGATATCTTGGAGTTCTCAATAACGGGCATCTGAATCCTAAGCCCTTTAGGTGGCTTAATATAAACAAAAAGGCTTGACAAAGGCCTAATTGCTAGCAGCCTATTTTTGGGTGCAATTGGCATGGTTTGATGAACCGGATTGAAGTACTGATGAAAAGTATAGGTGAAGGAGTAATATTGAAACCAATAGAGGTCCTAGTGGCCAGCCTCTCCATGGAGTAAATTTCTAGTTGAATGTGTTTCAATTTGTGAAGACAAGACTAGGAGTGTCCTAGTAGCTAGATTGGTATTGAGCAGAGTTCGTTGTATTTCTTGTTGGTGTGCACTAGTTGAAGGAGTGGGATCTTGGGTAGAGATACCTAAAGAGTGTAGGGATAGTTAAGTACCCTATCAAGTCAAAACATTGGCCTAAAGAGACCCTAGTGAAGGATAGGGAGTGAGCAAGACAAAGTGTTACATCAATTAACAAGATCATTTTTTGGTAATTGTGTACATTATCATGTTGTTTTTACAGTGACTGTCCTCATTTGTTGAAGAAGAAAAGCATTAATGTGGTTCAATAGCAATACATTCAAGTGGAAATTACATAAGGGAATATCACTATGAGATGTCCTAAGTGTGACTGTCCTTGTCACAAATGAGGACATCTCACAGTGACTGTCCCTTGTGTAATTGCCACTTGAATGAGGACAGTCACTGTAAAGACAACATGATAATGTACACAAGTACCGTGAAGGTAGTCGTAAGTTAGGGCTGTTTCATTGCATACCCGAAACAATGAAGACATTACAGTCCACAAAATGTTTGTGCTTGAAAGATGAACAAATAAAATTAAACTTCTAAATAACCAAAGCCGCTAACAATAAATTCAACACAGATATGTCCTCATTTCTGGGTATTTTAGCTCTCTAACAGCTGAATACCAGATTACATAATAATGACAAAAGAAAAATAAACCCAACGTACTCAGAAATTGTAGCTGTGATTTCGCGGAGGGAATCTCTCTCGGCGCTGTTGAAAACACAAATGACAATGTTCTTGTTTTTTTTGCCCTTATATCTTGATGTGATTTCGCGGAGGGTTACGGTGCTGTTGAAAACACAAATGACAACGTTCCTTTTTTTTTTTGCCCTTATATCCCAACAACATCGCAATTGCAAGTTAGGGCTGTTTCACTGCATACCCGAAATAATGAAGATGTTACGGTCCACAAAACGTTTGTGCTTGAAAGATGAACAAATAAAATTAAACTTCTAAATAACCAAAGCCGCTAACAATAAATTCAACGTAGATATGTCCTCATTTCTGGGTATTTTAGCTCTCTAACAGCTGAATACTAGATTACATAATAATGACAAAAGAAAAATAAACCCAACGTACTCAGAAATTGTAGCTGTGATTTCGCAGAGGGTTACGGCGCTGTTGAAAACACAAATGACAACGTTCTTGTTTTTTTTGCCCTTATATCCCGATGTGATTTCGCGGAGGGTTACGGTGTTGTTGAAAACACAAATGACAACGTTCTTATTTTTTTTGCCCTTATATCCTGATGTGATTTCACGGAGGGTTACGGCGCTGTTGAAAACACACATGACAACGTTCCTTTTTAATTTTGCGCTTATATCCTGACAACGTCGCAATTGCGACGGTGTCGGGCTATATTTGAAAAAAAAAGGGCAAAACCACATGACATTTGCCTGCCGTCGCAATTTCACCCCAAATGTATTAGTGTGGAGTTTTGTTACACATTTTTATTGAAGGGCATGATGTCAATGCAAACACTAAAGAATGGGTTTTGGCTTTCTATATGGTGGATGCTAAAATATAAGGACTTGCTTTAAGTGTGTGCATAATGAAGAGTCTAGAGTAGTAAACAACATAAAATCAGAGGGATAACAGAATAAATAACATAACAGCCTCGAGAGAAAGAGGGAGTAGGAGTTTCAAATGCTCTATAGGAAGGAAAAAATAATTCAAACTACAAATATGAGGATAACTAAGAGGATTATGTTGTGAATGAGCTTTTTGATCAAATGAATGTAGGTGGCAAAGATCCCACAAAGAGGCATTGGTGAGGATTACTAAGAGGATTATGTTGTGAATGAGCTTTTTTATCAAATGAATGTAGGTGGTAAAGATCCCACAAAGAGGGGTTGGTGAGGATTTCAACTACGTTGAGGCATCTCAAGCTTTGGTTTTGAAGTGACTTCAACTCCCCCTTTTATACTTTTTGTGCGGGCTTATGTCATGAACCTAGATTTTATCGCTGACCAAGGTTTGGCCATAGTGCAATGTGATGTTTAGGCTTGTGATTGATGTGCAAGTAGAGATTCCTTCAATTGAATAGGGATCAATGGTTCCACCATGTGTTTGGCTAATCCTTGCCAATGAGACGCATCCTTCACCGTGGATGGTACATCTGCTTTGTTGTGGATTATTGATGCTATCATGAACAAAGCTTCAGCTTGCATAAAGATGCCTTAATAGGAGGTTCTTGCAATCTTGTCTACATATTGATGTTGTCCATATTTGGACTATTAAAAGATGGCATGTTTCCAATCAGTTTTAGGTGGCTACCATGTTAAATAGATTTTTCTAATTCTCCTTCCAAACCCTTGATGATTGCACAAGAATTCTATAGGATAGACCTTGGTTTCTTGGCAAAACTAATCTCTTTTTGAAAAGATGGTCTACTAGTTTTGACGCTACTAAGGAAAAAATATAACAAGCTCTCTATTTCAATCAGGCTCCTAGCACTTCCTTTAAAATGTCGGGACAAAGAAATCATATGAGGTATTGAGAATGCTCTTGGTCCATTTTAGCTACTGACAATGTCACAAAATCCATGAAAGCTTTGATTTTTTCCAAATTTTGAATTTGTGTTGATACTAATAAGATGTTGCCAAACACTATTAAACTATGCTCCAAGATGGATGTCTAGAAGCATAAAATCCATCGAGTCCTCTTTGCAAGTTTTCTCTCATTGTCATAAAAGTGGGTGCTTATTCCCATTTGCATCAAGATATCAAAGAGAAGCTCCATGTACAACAAGAACAGATCTTTCCTTCCTGATTATGGGAAGTGCTCTCTTAAGGACATGTTTGATCTTATCAAATATAAGCCAAGCATGAGAAACTCATGGGTCTTCCTTTAAGAATAAGAGGCCCAATGTTGTATCCTTTGGTTGCATTAATTTTTGGGAGCTGATATTTTCCCCTTTTTGCTATTGTGGGGCTTCCATTGGTACGTTTTGTATCGTGTTTCCCTGAGCAGCCACATCTATAAACTTCATAAAATATTTAAAAAAATAGATTTTTTTAAAACTCCTGCAATTTTTTACTCTTTATTTTTGCAATTAGTAAATTGTTGTTTAGCTTTCACATATCTCATTGATTGTAGTGGACTATTGTCTAAAATACTAACCATTGTTTTCACATCTCTGTCTTTGTGTCAATTGGCTCTTGTATCATTCTATTTTGATGCTTCTTAAACATACCCGTGCCTAAACATTATCATCCACTGTACCTTTCATGACTTGAATGGTATCTTTTATTGTCTATTGCAGTGTTGTCTTTATGACCTTCTTGGCTGTTATGGCTATGTTGAAATAGGGATGTCCCTTAATTGTATATCAGGGATCTCTATCTCTTATTCACCTCTGATAAAAAAACAATGACATATCCGTTGATAATGATGTTGTCCTCCATTAGTGTTCTTGATTTCCTTTCATTGTTTGTGGTAATTGTATAATTGCATTAGAATTATCATTGTTTCTTTATTCGTGCTCTTTGTCACTGTCTTTCAGCTTTTTCCTTTCACTGCTATCATACATTGAAATCAATGTTACTTGTGACTTTCACGAAGGACTTTTCTGTGCTCTATTTTTTTGTATTCCCTTGACTATGGTTCATGAACCTTGCATCTCTTCTTTCATTAAATATCACTGTCAAACTTCCTATATGACTACCCTTTGATCCTTGGACTATTGATGAACTGTTAAGTGTTGTAATCTATATGGTTGTTTTCAACCTCAATGTTCACTATTCTGTATCCTTGTGTTGTAATTGTATTGAACAAAAAAACTATTTGGCATTATACCTTTGTGATTTGTAGTAGCCATGATAGCTTTTGTTGCTCATATGACAGTCATACCTTACTTATGGAACATGAATGCCATTTGTGAACTGTCATTTCTCATGTGTTCTTCATGAATTCCCTTTAGTGTTTGGAAACAACAGCTTCATTAGCTATCATAGCTCCATGAAAACGCTTAGTCTCTTGCTTCTCAAATTGTTTTGGTCATTGCCTTGAGTGATTTTTACATTGTAAAAACACTATTAATGCTCTTTTCCAAATAGTTAAGGAAAATAACAAGTTAATCTCTGCTTGCCCACCAAAAATTTGGTCATATATAGTTGTTATTGTTGTTTTCCTAGATATACTACTCATTTATATATTGCCGTTATTGTTGATAGGGGAACATAAGGTGCAACATTTTTCAGATCCAACTCCAAAAGAAGTATCACCACAAATTCTCCTAGAACTAAATTCTTTTGTGATCTACAAGCACTGAGCAAACACACCCAGAAAATCGGATCAGGTTTTATTGGCATTTTAATGGTGAAATTCAGTGCTTCCTCAAGATAGTTAGCATGACCAAGAAGGTCAACCATGCATACATAATGATCCATTCCAGGTAAAATGCAATAAGAGTATCTCATTTGATTGAAGTACACACAACCCTCATCGACCAGGCCTACATGGCTATATGCAAATAATATACCAACAAAGCTTACATGGTCAAGCTTGATGCCAGAGCGCCTCATTAATTCAAAAATTTTAAGATCATCCTCACTATAGCCATGCATTGTATATCTTGCAATCATTGCATTCCATGAGGCCACATCCAGATGGTCTATGTTATCAAACAAATCACGTGCCTTCTGTATGCTACCACATTTTGCATACATATATATCAGAGCATTCACAACTACAATATCTGATAAAAACATACTTTCAATAATCTTTTGATGGATTTCCATACCCTGTTCCAGAGCTCTAAGTTTGGCAAAAGCTAGGAGGATGCTTGCAAAGGTAGATGAGTCTGGTTTTATACCAGCCAATTGCATTTGCTTAAAAATTTCCACTGCTTTTTCAACAAGTCCATTTTGGGCATATCCAACAACAACTGTTGTCCATGAAATCACATCCTACTGGGGCATTTTGTTGAACACTTGAAATGCCTTCTGCATGCTTCCACATTTTGCGTACATGTCTATCATGGCGGTCGTAACTACATCATCTGACATCAATCCAATTTTGAATACCTTTTGATGGATTTCCATACCTTTAAATTATAACAAAAATACATTATTAGATTAGTGAACTCTTCAAATAAAGCACAAATAGAAAAAAATAAAAGCCTACTCCCTATTCTATTTTGCTCTTAGCAGTATGCATGGCAGTGTAATCCAAATTATTGCTGCAGATTTTAATCCTAAGAAATAAAGAGCAAATGAAAGGAAAAATATATAATCCATGTAGTGGGATGTATCAATAGGAAAACTATATGAACCTTATGATATCAAACCTGATAAATGAAAGATAAGCTTTTATAATGACAAAATTGATTTACACATATCTTCTTTACACTAACTATTGAGTCTCCAACCCATAAACTTGCCTCATTTTTCTATATATAGACACATTTCTTTATAATATTTTATGAAACTATATACTAAACATAGAGGAGCCTCCACTCTGGGAGTGCCGTCAACAAGCTATGTAAAACATTCAAGTATGCGATTCCTTTTATTTAAATTGTGACCCTGCTCCGGTAGTTACAGGAAATGTGTACAAAGAATAGAACAAATAAATAGATGGGAAAGAAAACTCTTTTATCTTTCAAATGATTTGTTGTAGATAAACTAGAGGTATATAGAAATAGAATCCACAAATCATGCCATAGATTAGGGACTCATTAACTGAAACAAGACTGCACAACTTAGGATTTTTTTGACTAAAATGGGACTGACTGTTTGCGGTTTGCCAGCCTTGGTAAGGCTTATTTGATAGGGTGTAGGCATTTTGGAGAGA
Source organism: Chamaecyparis obtusa (assembly GCA_027943335.1). Taxonomy (NCBI): domain Eukaryota; kingdom Viridiplantae; phylum Streptophyta; class Pinopsida; order Cupressales; family Cupressaceae; genus Chamaecyparis; species Chamaecyparis obtusa. Next base: position 147,836 of record BSBK01004753.1, on the reverse strand, counting down.
GAGATAGGAAGGAGGGGAGTAGTGATAAGATGAATGATCGAACCAGATCATGAAAGATAATGTAAACTATTTTATAGCAATGAAAATGTAAATTAAATTATATTCTGCTAGTCACTGCCCATGAGGGTACAGTCTGTCTATTCATTAACAAATCTTTCCTTTAAATGGTTGGTTATGATCATATTATGATGCATTTACTTCGAAGTCTAGAATAGTTTCTTTTGAGTTTGGAAAGTGTTTAATCCCTCCAAACGTGACTGTCCCTGTACAGTCAGGGTATGTAATAGTATGGATGAATTAATGCATGGTTGGATTGGTATAGTCCTTCCTCATGTATAGAGGAGTAGAATGACATTTTTTATTTGTTTATATCTTTCATGAACACCTTGTGGAAGATTAAAGGAGGTTATGGTGTATTGTAGTTGTTATACACTAAGTTTGCACCCTTGTTTCAAGCTCTCGTAGTCTTGATAACCTAGTATAACATGGGAATAATCTCCAGGTGTGGGACCTATGCTAACTGAGATGAGACCTCCAAGTTCTAGGCTGGTTCCTCTTGGATAATCATCTTAATTTTCTCTTGACATGAAAGTAAACTTTTGGGGGAAAGGGATAGAAGGAATGCTTGGAAAGGGAAAAGACTGAAAGAAAACTACCTACTAGGTGATACACCAAAATTAGGGTTTGGATCTCAGTATAGAGGATGAAGATAATGAACAACTCAAGTCTAGGAGATCACAACTCACTAAATAGGCTTGCATAAGTATTTCATAGAAGGGTCTGCAATAGAAAGAGGCTATTCAGGGAAAGGAAGGATTTCACAAACAATAGTATTCCTAAGGGATTTAGACACAATTTATGACCTGCAAACAAACATTCACCTCTGCAACTCGGTATAGGAATGAGACAGATAGTCAGGGGGTTGAGGTATACCCACAAGAGCATTCAAATCAAATCACCACAATAATACACAAAATTGCACAAAGAGAGAGGGATCAGGTTGCTTGTCTGCAGGTTGATTTCAGTACAGGGATGGGCACGTAAACAAATATCTGATCGGTTGAGATATTTGCAGAGTTACATTTATGATCAGATTGATTGAGTTAGGGTTGGTTGTTATTCTGAAAAGATCTATGTAACCCTAGTTAAGTTTTAACTCCTATTTGCGTGCAAAATAGGAGATGTATATATTGTATTTTTGGAGCTTTTGAGCTCGGAGTTAGACAATTGTAAAAGAAATTCACTTTTCTTAAGAGTTATCTATGGCATTTTCTCTTCCCTCTAGCTTCTATAGTTGTAAATCTTTCATTGATGATTCAGATATTGCAAAGGTATTTTGTGACAATCCTTCATGTCCCTATGCTTCCTTGTCTAAATTATCTCTTATTGGATCAAAGTATATGATGTTTTTGGTGGTATCTTAGGGTTCCTGATCCCTCTTACTTTCTGTAATTGTGTGTGTTATTGTGTTTGATTTGATTTAGATATTTTTGTGGGTATACTTTAGCCCCCTAACAGTCTTGTCTCAATCCTACATCGAGTTGTAGAAGTGAATGTCTGCTTACAGGTCATAAGTTGTGTCTTATGTTCAGGCCCTCCTATGAAACACTTATGCAAGCCTATTCAGTAAGTTGTGACCTACTAGACCTAAGCCTTTCATTGATTATATCCCTCTATGCTACAATTCATACCCTAATTTTGGTGTATCACCTAGTAGGTAGTTTTCTTTCAGTCATTTCCCTTTCAAGCATTCCTTCTATCCCTTTCCCTCAAAAGATTTACTTTTCATGTCTAGAAGCAAATTAAGGTGATTATCCAAGAGGAACCAGCCTAGAACCTAGAGGTCTCATCTCAGTTAGCATATGTCCCACACCTGGAGATGATTCCCATGTTATACTAGGTTATCAAGACTATGAGAGCTTGAAACAAGGGTGCAAACTTAGTGTATAACAATTTTGGTACGCTCGGTGGGACCAAAGTTCAGATTCATGTTCAAGGTATGCTATTTCTGATATGTTGATAACATACTACAGACCTAGAAGAGGTCATTTTGCTGCATATCTGGCAACTCTAGAAAGTCTACTGGTTTCAAAGATCAAGTGTCGGTATGTTTCAAATCTTTCATATTCAAATTCCAGCTAATTGCATGAGTAGACATGTCAAGTTATTATGGACAGTCAAGTTACTCACCATCCTGTTATGAGAATAATGCTCAATGGGCTAGTTATCAGCCTTATCAAAGTCACCTAAAACTTGCTTTTACCCCAAGCTTTCATACTATACAAGGCCATCAATATATCCAACATACCCCAAATGATTTTGCCCTTGTGCAAGATTATGAAAGGGCCCTCTGACAAGATGGATCATGGGCACAAAGGGCACAACAAAAAATGAAAAGCCAGTTGCCCCATCCTACTTACCACCCACCCACCCCTTCTCAGCCTAATTGGCAACAGACTCAGAGCTCAGACTTCATGAAAGAGCAAGACAAGACAAAGAATCTGTTGCTTGATTTAATTAAGCAAGTGTCTGAGATCAGAGAGCATCAGGAAATGGAGGCTCAAAGTTATGAACAAGGGTTCATTCCCTACCAAATGGTAGAGACTCTTGTTGAGGAGCAAAAAATTAAAAAATTCCAAGAAGAGATCAGACACTGAGCTAACATTGAGACAGCAAGGTTGAGATCACAGATTGTTGAATAAGAGGCTCCTAGGCCTAAAATCCCAAGTTGGAGGACCCATTTTCCTCAAGAGCCTACACGTGAAGAGCATACCAAGCGCTCATTTCAAATTTTTAGGAGCACCCTTCAAAAATATGAGTCTGTTTCGGAACAGTTGCAACCTTATTGTGGTCTGCAACAGCCTAAAGACTATATTAAGATAGAGCCGGCTGCAAGAGACCAACACCAAGATGATAGGGCCTTTAGTTTTCCAAGCTTCAAGATAGGTATGCCTTCTATGTCTCCCACTGAGCCCTCTCAACTTCACATCCCAAGTTTTAAGGAAAAAATTCTTCCCAAGAGCCTTTACTTGAGATTCAGTCTACCACTCTGCAAGAGCAGCCTGTTCAAGAAAATCTTTTATCCCAAGAGCCCCCCCTGGTCTCTCAGGATGATGGAGTGTTGTGGATACCCCAATGGACTCTGCCTCCTGGTTGTCAGATGCCAGATCTTTTCAAAGATACCAGTCTGGTGTCTGAGCAAGGACCTATGGTAGGTAAGCTTTCATTTGAAGAGGAGGAGAGAAAATCTAAGGTATTAGTGCAGAATGATGACTTTGATGAATTGGAGCAACAAGGGGAGGAGGTGGAGATAGATGCCCAGCCTGAGCTCTTAGATGATTTGTTGAATGAGCTTCCCCTCTTTGTTGATGATGAAGAGGAGACCATGTCATTACCTATGGCTGAAGATCAATCAAAACAAAAGGTTCACCATCAACCGGAGGTTGATATAGAAGAGGATGCCATGTCTTTAGTGGATGAGCTACCTATTTTTGTTGAGCAAAAAAAGGGGGATATGATCATAGCCACCTTTGTGAAGTTGTAGCAGCTAGAAGAGATTGATCCTAAGGATATGCTGATTCATGAGCTTGATCTCATCTTTGAAGAGGAGACTTCCCAATGTGCAAAAGATAACCAAAGCCTTGGGGAGGATTTTTTGGAGCACATCATATGAGGCTTGTGTGTGGAGCTTGATTGTGAAGAGCCGGTCATTCCTAGGGATCTTTAGGATATCGACAACTTTGATAAGCTCTTTGCATGTTTAAATGAGGAGGATGATAGTCCCCTGTCCACAGATGATGAGTTGACATGGCTACCCATGGTGGAGGGAAACCATGAAGATCAAGAAGAAGCCATCAAGGAAAGTCCTGCCTTCAGACTTTCAAGAGGTTGCCCCATCAGATACTTGGCACAGAAGGAGTTTACCGAGGCCCCTCCATATGATCAATTGGAGGAGGGTAAACTTGATCCTATCTTTATAGAGGTAGTTAATAATTATTTAACAAATTTTTGTGTGCCTCATATTTTTGTAGCTATCCTCATGAGTCCAATGCAAAATATCCTAATGAGGAAGGGTAGTTATTTTAGCCTACCAGTGAATGGTTTTGTTTGACCCATTTTTTGCACTGGTTAGTTTAGTATAGGTTAGTTTTCTTGCTTCCTTCCAGTTTTCTAGCCTAGTTTTCCCTGCTTTTCAAGAAGTGCTTGTGCACAGGTCCATCCTTTTGGTTCAATTTTTTCTCTTTGTCAAATTTTTGTGTTCCTGAGATGACCCCATGCCCAATGGATATGTCAAGGCCACTAGTTTCCATGTCTAGCAGGCTGACATCCAGCAGAAATCACCAAAATGTTACCCAAATTTTCCTATGCATACAAATTTGGCTAAAATCTATCCCAAGGTCTCTATTTTTATCTTGCCGAGCATCCCTAAAAATTTCATGAAGTTGTGCCTTGTCCTCTGGCCTCTGCAAATTGTTTTATCCACTGGTCTGCAGTTAAAAATTCATAAAACTAGCCATTACCCAAAAAACCCTAAGGCCCTGTTCTAATTTGTTGTTACTTTATTGGCCACTTAAGTCCCTCAATACCCATGTGCACTTTAATTCTATCAGCTAGTCGCAGGTTCTCTAAGTCTTCCGACGGTTACTTTTCTTATTTGGCGAACTAGCAACTGCAGCAATCCTCTTAGTTGTGTAATGTTTGGTGGTTACATTTTTCCAACTAGCGACCCCACGAAATGGTTAAATTCTCTTTAGTTGCATATTTTCTAAGAAGTCTGGTGGTCATTTTATGCGAGGGTCCCAGTCAGGAAGATTCGATGATTGTCGTGAGTTCGTGAAGGGTCTGTCTGAGGCTTGCGATTTCATGATAGATGTCGATCTTCCCTTTTGCTCAGTGCTTCATACGTTGTGTGGGTCCATTGCCATGTTGTCCTATGTAGAAGCTTTCCATTGGCTGAAATTAATGATGTGAAATTTTGTCAGCGGGCCTAGCGAACTGTCAATCTTTTGATCCAACGGCTAGCGTGTATTCTCATGGAGTTTTTCTGACATGACATTATGCGCTAACTATTGATCTTGCTTTGTTGTCAGAGCCTTTGGAGGTGGGTCCTTTCTCATTGATGTGCTCGCATGTGATTGGTCCACATAATGATGAACTGGAACATGACAGTGGGTCCGATGTCAGAAAGAATGCGACATGGATCCGTTTGGCAGTGTTTGATTGGTTGGTGAGTGTGCTACGTGGCGGTTGTCAGTAGGTCTGTGGGGTTAGGGATTTCTAAAGAGCTTAACATCCGGTTTGATCTGGTGGTTGTCATTATACTGGGGATCCAAGATGCTCAACTTTTAGCATCATGGTATAGCGACAACCATCCGATGCTCTTTCTGTAGGTCGTGGGTCTAAGTCTGTCAGACGTGCTGATTTGCTCGCATTTCATTGGTTGTGGACTTCCAAGTGGCAGTTGACCTATCAGAGGGGGAGGTTTAGGCTATTTTTCAAGTGCATCATAGCCATCCATCTGCCAGGAAATAAAGGATATCAATGGACACATTTTAAAATGACCAGCTAGCCATTAAATATTCAAATTCAAATATCTCTACAGAAGGATTTCTACCAGCGATTGATTCAACAAGTTGTAGCTGGTGAGGTAGCTAAAGAATTTATGTCTTTGGGACATTTGCAGTTGAAGGGGATGATGAGGAAGTCTAGGTGGCCATCATGGGTCGATTCTTGTCTCAGAGAGGTACCATTTTAGCATTCATGGTGGGCTTTGTTGCAGAAAAGTTGATGGATCCAGGTTGCTTGTCTGCAAGTTGATTTCAGTACAGGGATGGGCACGTAAACAAATATCTGATCGATTGAGATATTTGCAGAGTTACATTTATGATTATATTTGATTGAGTTAGGGTTGGTTGTTATTCTGAAAAGATCTATGTAACCTAGTTAAGTTTTAACTCTTGCCTACGTGCAAAATAGGAAATGTATATATTGTATTTTTGGAGCTTTTGAGCTCGGAGTTAGACAATTGTAAAAGAAATTCACTTTTCTTAAGAGTTATTTGTGGCATTTTCTCTTCCCTCTAGCTTCTACAGTTGTAAATCTTTCATTAATGATTCAGATATTGTAGAGGTATTTTGTGATAATCCTTCATGTCCCTATGCTTCCTTGTCTAAATTATCTCTTATTGGATCAAAGTATATGATGTTTTTGGTGGTATCTTAGGGTTTCTGATCCCTCTTACTTTCTGTAATTGTGTGTGTTATTGTGTTTGATCTGATTTAGATGTTTTTGTGGGTATACTTTAGCCCCCTAACAATCTTGTCTCAATCCTACACCAAGTTGCAGAAGTGAATTTCTGCTTGCAGGTCATAAGTTGTGTCTTATGTTCAAGCCCTCCTATGAAACACTTATGCAAGCCTATTCAGTAAGTTGTGACCTACTAGACCTAAGCCTTTCATTGATTATATCCCTCTATGCTACAATTCATACCCTAATTTTGGTGTATCACCTAGTAGGTAGTTTGCTTTCAGTCATTTCCCTTTCAAGCATTCCTTATATCCCTTTCCCTCAAAAGATTTACTTTTCATGTCTAGAAGAAAATTAAGGTGATTATCCAAGAGGAACCAGCCTAGAACCTGGAGGTCTCATCTCAGTTAGCATATGTCCCACACCTGGAGATGATTCCCATGTTATACTATGTTATCAAGACTATGAGAGCTTGAAACAAGGGTGCAAACTTAGTCTATAATAGTAGTCTCTCTAATGGTGACTGTCCCAGGCAGATTACAGTTTGACAGTGAAATATCATGAGGAAAGAGTGATTAAATAGTATTCATTTTTTCCATGAATGGAAAGGAGTTGTAAAAGGTTTATTATATTGTGTTATCTATTTTTCAAAAGTATTTGAATGTAGGGTAGGCAGGGGAGAAGCGAATCAGTCACTGATTGGTTGGATAGCCTAATTTTGGGGTCACTGGTTGAGGGGACGGTCAAGGTCTGGATGATTGGTCCATTGAAGGACCATCTTTCTTTACATGGATGATCATTATATGATCATGATATGGTGTTATATCCAATTGTGGGGTTTAAGAAGGTGTGGAAGGGTGTGTTTGGAAAATCCCTAAGGTATTAAGCCTTAGAAGGAGGGTTTTGTAAATGGAGCATAAACTTGTTGAAGGTCCTTGAAAGTATGAAAATCCTTAGTTTGGGATGGTATAGGGATATTGTGAATGGTGGAGAAGCCCTGGCAAGTTTGGGAGTTAGGGGTTCCTTTGGAAAGGGAGGCCTAATGAAGGATTAGCCATAGTGCACCAGTCCTAGTAAAGACAGTTGGTCCAAAGAAGCAATATTAGTTTCATTAGAATTTGAAATACATATCCTTGTGTATCAACAACCTAGTTGTGTTGTTACATTAAAAACTAATTCTGGCACAACCACTTAACTATTTTGATTCATTGAAATACAACTTCATTAACCTTTGGTGTTAACCATAAGGATCCATTGAAGATAACTCCTTTACCACATCAATCAACCCATATGAATGAATTGAAATCCAATTTCTGAACTAAAATTATGTTAAGTAATTGAAAGCTAAGTCTTTTGCCACATATGCCAGACCACATTAACATGCAGGTGTAGAGCCCTGCTACATACGCCAAGCCATATTGACTTGGAGATAATGGTGAAAGTGGGAGGCCTTGCCTGTGAGGTGTAATACCCCAAAAATGGGCTATAGGTTCATTAACCTCCTACATTGACAAATCAAATGAAATCGACATTAAAGTCCTAACCTAAGGCACATCTGCACATTATCGAATCTTAATTAATTATTCTTAATTCTGCATCGGGGAATATTCCTAGCAATGTTCCTAATTATCTTAATTATCTTTAATTTGATGATTATTTGGCGATAAATCACATTTATCCTAAAGTTTGATTAATTGAATATTTTGAATATTTAATTAATTATATTTAATTTTGCCACTTAATTATTTTATTAAATTTAGTTATATTTATTCCTAAATTGTATTATTTAATTTTGACAATAAATCGAACATCTCATGACTAATTGATTAAATTCCTATTTAATTAATTAATGTCAGTTGTCAAATTTAATGATATAGTTTTCAAATAAAAGTTTGATTTAATATTTGATTAACCCATAAATCAGTTATTTTAATTCAAAAATCAGTTAAGTTGAGGATAAATCACTTTATTTATTTAATTAATTCATAATTTATTGTGCACATTCAAAGAGCAGTTAAACTTTAAATCAGAAAATCAATGCAAGTTGTTAACTTTTGGAAACTCAACATCTATTTTGAGTTCAAAGCTGATCTAAACTTCTGATTTGAGTTAAAAAGCTGTTTTGCATGATTTGCATGATTTTGTGAGTTAATTATCTCTGATTTCTTGTTGACTCAAAAATCAACCTGAGTTCATCAAGAGTGATTTATGGCTTTTCTCATGCACCTCCAAAACCCTGGATTTCTATAAAATCAAGGCTTTAGCTCTTCAAAAAGGATCCATGAAATTGTATTGTCATGCTACCGGATTGGAGACTGAAGAATTCATCTTTGCGAATCCAAGCTGTTGTGAGATTTTCATTGTTTTTGAGCATTCATATCATTTAGAATATCATTGTTAGATCAATTGCATATCATATTAATTTCATATAGAATAGTTTCATATCCAGTTTTTCATCCTATTGCATAGAAAATACAAAAATATAGATTAATTTGCATTCATTCCATATCCATATTTTGCATTCAAATCCTTCATTTAGGTGTCGTCAATGTCATTGGTCTCGGTCTAATTTGAGAAGATCATAGTCGCACCTACTAGAAGGCAGTAAATCACCTGGTTAGTTTAGTTTTTAATTCATTGCAGATTTTGATTTTTGCTAACCTCTAATGCTTTACTGAAGTGTTGTGTCCACAGCTAGGTACAAAATTCACACACACATTTCTGGCACCCATCGTGGGGCCCTGAAACGGTTTCCATTTCAATTCAATTAATTTCTATCATTTTCTTGTCATTTTCTGTGCAAAACTATGATTGTTATTTTCTGTTTGTATAATTTTCGTACAAGTTTTGTTAGAAACTCATACTAGGAGATACCCACTGTCATACGATAGTTGATTTAATCAAGGATCATACTAGTAGAATCACATTATCATTTGGAGGCTGAACTGTCGTATGATCAAACACCCAGTGTTGTACGAGTTTTCAGACTGTCATCTGGGAGGTAACCCATTGTCGTACGAGTTTCAGTGCTAGGTTTCAATTGTCATTTCACTTTTTCAAGCAGTTTTCCAAATTTGATTTTTGAATTTGGACTAATAACTAACCCTAACAATTGAAATTTTCTATTTCTAATTGGTATCTATTGATTCTGATTGGGAAAAGCATGTGAATTGCTAAAAATAGGTAATAATCTACTAAGCGCATTGTGAGGAATTCAGGTAATCTTCTCAGCTGATAACATTTTGATTTGGACTAAAACAAACTCTCATGTGTCAAGCTTGTTTGACCTTTTCTTTCTTTCATATCATAGACTTCATTTTGGGTTTTAAAAATGAACATAGATTTACTTTTTGCATATCTGTTACACATAGTAAATAGGCCCTATGAACACTATTTTTGGTTCTTGAGAGAGTGGGTTTCCAGTGAAACTCTTCTCAATGAGGGAATCCTTGTAGGTAGGGAGGATACTGAGAGAGTCTCACGTTCTACTAGATTTTTGCGTCTTCAACTTTTGATTGATACATTCTCTCTCTGGAGAGGTTGATAGATCATAAGCAGTGGACATCATAGATCTTTGTGAGATAATATTAGTCTTAGAGTGTCAGATTAATCTGTCTGCTTTGTTTTGGTGAGGTGAAGAGGCTAGGGGATTATGCTTTACTTCCTTTTTGGATAGTACCAGAAACCCAGATCCTTGAATCTGATCTAGTCCCCCTGTGGTATATTTTGTGAGTCACCTTTAGAGAGGGTTAACCATAGTGGACATTCCCTTAATTAGGTCAACCATGTGGATGGAACCTCAAGTGGTAATAGCCATTTTTTCCATGGTAGTGACAACCGCTATATAAATGTCCTTGTGGAGGAAATCTTCATGCGTGTGATCTCTTGTTGGGCTATCAAATCTCCCTAGCAGCTCCTGATGTATTAAATTCTTGGATTGTGTCAAAACCCTGGTGCACCTAGATTGGAGTTCACCCTCTTGAGATCAAAAAATTTGTAGAGTTAGACCATTACTACAAACCTTAGTGATGCCAAATTTTCATTTTTCTAGGAATATGTGTGTTATTGCAAAATTTTTTGGAACATACACAATTAGCACTCCTAGGGATTATCACATTCAGTCACTTGATTGTTCATGTGTAGGGTTGCTTTGTCCCCTATTGATTATTTTTAGATGTGCTTGAAATCACTTGCTTTCTATTTTGCGTGCCTGTTTATCTATCTGGTTACTAAGAATGAATCGATCCAATACAATCTTCAAATCTAGACAGACAATTTTGTAAACAATCTGAAACTGAAAACCCAAATTTTGCAAAATTTGAAGTAAAATACCTTTCTGGAGTCAAAAGTTGTTCCACAAAGTCAGAAATTTGTACGAGTTTGTCCAACTATCATTTCAAAACTACCCAATTATCATACAGTATCTGGTATAGTGTCGTAATAGTCTTGTTGCTAGTCAATCCAAAAAAGTCAAATCCTGCTATCAACTGTCATGCGAGTTTTTCCAATTATCATATGAGTTTTTCAACTGTCGTATGATCAGGAACCCAGTGTTGTACGAGTCTACAAAAAATCATTTGAGAAAATTTGAAAATTTTCCAGAAAGTGGTCAAAACTGTCAGAGACCTAGCTTTTACAGCCTATTTCCAGAATCTGTCAAACAAATGACTATGTCAGAAATAGAGCAAAAACTAGAATAAATATGATCATTTACCCGAAGCGGCCTTTTGAATCTGATTTAGCCTTTTGTTTTATCGATTTGAGTCTTTTTCATCTTGTGTCAAAACATTGTCATAATTATCCATCTTCAATCAATCTTCAAAATGGCTAAGTGTTGCGAGCTCGTGTTCGCTATCTTTTGGGTGTCTACCCATACATCCAGGGCATAGTATCCTTCATCTAAGTCCAATCTAATCTTCAATCACTTCAATCTTGACAAGGTTGCGTCATTCGATCTTCTTGAATCAAGTCATTCTTCAGTTGTCTTCATCTTATTCTTTTGCTTCACACAAGGTTAATGGTGGAAACTAGAGCTTCCTCACACAAGAAATCTGGAGAAGCGTCTCATACCTTACTTCAATCTTGACAAGGTTGCGTCATTCGATCTTCTTGAATCAAGTCATTCTTCAGTTGTCTTCATCTTATTCTTTTGCTTCACACAAGGTTAATGGTGGAAACTAGAGCTTCCTCACACAAGAAATCTGGAGAAGCGTCTCATACCTTACCTTTGTCTACTCACGTGGGACCAACTCTTGAGAAACTCTACAATTCTGGTCTTTACGAAGATGATGATCTTGGCAATTTTTTATTGAAATCTAGTTACATACCCCCTCCATCATCTCACAGAGGTCATCAACAAACTCCACCTCAATCTATCTCAGGGATTCCTAAAAATCCCACCATGTCTCAAGGAGGAGGATCCCAAGGACATCAATCCCAACATGGTGTAGATCAAGAACCCACACCTTCTGAAATTGCTCGATATCAAAATGACGATGAATTCAAGAAAATGATGAGGCATTTCTTGAAGGAAGATAGAGAAGCATACTTTTTACAGTTAGCTCATCAAGGAGCTAAGCTTCCTCCCAAATTTAATGTTGAAGATATCATCACACATGAGGAAGAAACTCCTATCATGGCTATGATGAAACAAATGCATGCCATGCAAGTCAAACTTAAGAAACTTGAAAAAGAAAAGGAACCTAAGGAGTTCTCCATGGAAGCTCTATGCCCTTTTCCATTTGATAAAGACTTGTACATGCCACCTTTCCCTAAAAGAGTGGAAATGTCAAAATATGATAGGTATGATGGAAAATTTGACCCTCAATATCATGTCAGAGAATTTTGTACCCAATCTATGGAGTTCATGCATGAACCAACCTATCTAATGCATCTCTTCCCTCGATCTTTGGGGGGAGCAGCCATTCATTGGTTCTCTAGAATGCCTCCAACTATCAAAACCTTTGAGGAGTTAATCAAATTGTTCTATTAGCAATACTCCTACAACATCCAACATCCAGTCACCATGATCGACATCTACAATATCAAACAATATCTAGGAGAACCATTCTTGGCGTTTCTCAAAAGATGGAGAAAGAAATTCTCTCTATATGCTAGACCTATTCTAGAAACTGAGAAACTGAAAATCTTCATCAATAACCTTGTTCCAAAAATCAACTACCCTTTACAAATGCAAAATCATACATCTTTTGATAAGATGGTAGACAATGTGATCAAAATTGAAAAAGTACTTGTGAAAAAAGGAGACATCACACTTCAAAAGGACAAGTATGAATCTAGTTCTAAAGACAAGAACAAAAATTGGAACAAGAATAAAGGCATCATCATAGATGGTGTTGTTAACAATATCCATGCCCCATCTAAGGCACCTGCTTTCAATCTAACTATTGGTACCTAAGCCATCAAAGCTTCAGAATAAAAGGTACCTGAATTCTCTCAAAAGCAGAAAGAGTACAAACCTTGGTCCGCTGATAATAAACAAAAGTTCACTCCTCTTGGAGAATCTTTGGAATCAGATATGAAAACCTTATTGGCTAATAACATCATCTCTTTTCCTAAGATCTAACAATCTGATCCTGAACCTAAACCAAAATGGTGGAAGGAGAATGAATTCTATGATTTTCATCGTAGTAAGGGTCATAAAACTAGTAACTGCTTGCGCTTGAAGCATACCATTCAAGACAAGATTGATAGTGGAGAAATCACGATTGATAATCATAAGAGCAATAATGATCATACAACATTCACAGAGCCATTTCCAAAACATGGCCAAGGAGATTCATCTTCTCAGCCTAATGTGGGTGCTAAGGTCAATTATGCCTATTCTAGAAACAATGCTGTTATCAATATGGTTGAACCAAGTCTATTTGAGCATTGTAATGTCATCACAATTGTAAGAAGAGATAGAGAAAATCAATCGGCTAACACAGTTACTCGATCACAAGCTCAGGCGCATCTACAAGGACAAATCCTAGAACAATCCAATGTCCCTAAGGTGCCTTTCAATTTTTCTATCGCTTCTAAATAGAAGGCTACATCTAAATCTTCAAATCCTAAAGACATGAGGCCTACATCATACAGTATTGTTCAACAACTCCAGCATACTAATGCAAAGATCTATATGTTTGAGTTGCTTCAGATATCTCCAACTCATAGATCCATTTGAGACAAAGCTTTTCTCAGATCCAATGTTTCTGATAACCTTGATTTAGACAAGTTCCAGACTATGGTTGGTCATCTTACGTCTCCATAGTATATTTACTTTTTAGAGGAAGATGATAACTCCTTGAGTCATTCGCATAACCAGCCCTTGCACATAGAAGTCTTAATCCAAAACCATCACGTCAAATGTGTGTTGATAGATGGAGGTGCTAGTCTGAATATTTGTTCTTATAGCTTGATCACATAATTGGGATTTTCAGAAATGGCTATTGATCCTAGAAAGAAAATAACTATCAAGGCATATGATGAAGAAGAAATATCCTCCAAAGGAATAATTGTCTTGCCTATCAGAACAGGTCCTGTCATCAGAGATACTACATGTCAAGTTCTTGATATACCTTTGGCTTACAAAATCCTTCTAGGGAGACCCTGGATACGTGAAATGAAAGCTATTCCTTCTAAATACCATCAGTGTTTGAAATTTCCTTATGAAGGAGTAGAGGTGACTATTCCAGCTGACGTATCCACCATTTGCAATGCATTGAAGGAAAGCGCTGATAAACTTGTTCCTAATAATAGAGAGTCTTCCAATAAATAGTCAGACATTGCTTCAACATCCAAAATGGAAGACATTTCTAAAGAGGTCACAATCAAAGAAAAAGGTATGGGAGAATATACTATAGAGCCAGTCTTATCTTTGACATCTCTCCCTATTTCGCCCAAGTCTTATGGGAAAGCTATCAAATAGTCCAAACCAGAATCTAATAAAGGACCTCTTGAAGCATATAAAGGAAAATTTTTTGCAGAACAAGTACCTAAACATGAATTTGAAGAGGATGAAGCTAAGGTTGCATGGCTCTACAAAGAAGAACCCAAGTCTCAAATTGATCAATCATGTGATTCTAAAACATTCAAGGTTCCTTCTAAGTCATATGGTCTAGGGGATAAATCGATTACAAAGATGGGATATACAGGAAAAGGACCTCTAGGACTACAAGGTAAGGGTCTTCTATCACCTCTTGACCATCGTGGTTGAGCAAACAAGAATACAATAGGTCTAGGGTATAAGAAGAAGCCTTTCTATCTTAGCAAGAATTCCCCACATGTCATAGAGAAAATCCAGCCAGGAGAAGCACTTCTTAAGAAAGAAGAAATAGAACAATCTGATAGTGATGATTCTAATGCTACTGATGAGCTCATTCCTTATGAGCGTTTGCCTAAAGAAATAAAAGATCTCCTTGATGATGAAGATGATCCCATAAAGAGAATCAATGTAGTAGAAACATAAGAACCTACTATGGAACAAGAGATAGTTGCAACACAAGAATCAACTAATCTCAAAGGTAATCAAACAGACAAAAGGGAAGAAAATCCTATCACTATAACTGAGCACTTAGAGCATTCTAGTGAGTCTAAAATAGATTCCCATGAGTATGAATTCAAATCAAAATCTGAGGGTAACCCTTCCTGGGATATTCATCCTGACTTTACTCATGTTCTTAAATTTCCTAGAGGTATAGATGAGGAATCAAATGACTATGAATGGGGAGCCATTCCAGAGGAAGATGAGCTTATCATAGAAAAACATATTGATGTTATTCACCAATATGCACCTACACCCAACATAAGTCTAGAGTGAAATAATGAACTTAACGAGTTTGATCCACTGATGGCTGAAGTGGACTCCCATAATGACATTGAGCCTATTCATGAATTGAATGTCTGAAGTTGTAATATCACATTTGAATTGAACTGTCAGGTTAGGACCAATGATGAGAGATCTCTATCTGTAAAAACCATCTTCCAATATTTTCCCGCTTTGACTATCTAATATCCAGATCTTCTTGACCAAACCTCCATAAATCTGAGCTATGGTATTTATACCTTCCCGAATGACTATGCCCTTGCTTGCTACCTAAATGTAGTTGAACCCATGAGGACTTCCATTAGTGAACTGAGCGTCAGCATGATGGAGTCGGACATCAAGTATCTTAGTCAAAAAAATAAGAATAAGAATAACAAGAAAAGGAGTTCTAAGGGTGAAAACCACTTTGTGGCAGTCTCAGAACCTACAAAAGTAAAAATAAAAGAGGTATCCGAAGGTGAAAACCTCTTCGAGGTGCCTAAGGATGAGATATTTGATGTCCTTCTGAGTCATTTACAAGACAAATCTCTAGTTCTAATTGAGCCCACTCAATCTATCAACTTGGGAACAGAAGAGGAACCACAGTTGATCCATGTAGCACAATCCTTATCAGAAGAAGAAAAGAAAAATTTTACAACATTCTTAATAGAGAAAAAGATCAACTTTGCATGGAAATATTTAGATATGCCAGGGTTGGATCCTAATCTTATAATGCACCATCTATCTATTGCTCCAAATGTTAAACTTGTTAAACAAAAGTTGAGAAAGATGCATCCTCATGTTGCACTCTTGGTAAAAGCTGAATTAGAGAAGCTCCTAAAAGCCAGATTTATCTAAGTAATTGATTATGCAGAGTGGATATCTAATATTGTACCTATTTCAAAACCAAATAAATCAATCAGAGTGTGCACAGACTTTAGAGATGTGAATAGAGCATGCCCTAAGGATGATTTTCCACTACCTAATATTGATATAATAGTGGACATGACTGTGGGTTTTGAGATGTATTCCTTGATGGATGGTTTCTCCAGATATAATCAAATAAAAATTGCTCCAGAGGATCAAGAGAAAACTACTTTCAAATGTGCATGGGGTACCTTTTGCTAGAACGTTATGCCATTTGGGCTTTAAAATGCTAGTGCTACATATCAAAGAGCTATGACATCAATTTTTCATGACATGATGCATAGGACCATGGAGGATTATGTTGATGACACTTTAGCAAAATCTATGATTAGAGCTGAACATCTAAATGATTTGAGCAAGATACTAGACAGAATGGAAAAATTTAGTCTCAGACTAAATCCTAAGAAGTGTGCTTTTGGTGTTACATCTGGAAAGCTCTTAGGATACATAGTTTCCAAGAAAGGAATTGAAGTTGATCTAGCTAAAGCAAAGGCCATAATAGAGATGCAACCCCCAAAAAATATTAGTCAAATGAGAACATTACAAGGGAGAGTTCAATCTATCAGACGCTTCATATCACAACTTGTAGACATATCACAACCTTTTACAAAAACACTACATAAAGGTGTGACATTTGCATGGAACGAAGAATGTGAGAACAACTTTAACCATATCAAGAAATATCTATCAAATCCTCCTATCTTGATGCCTCCTATTCAAGGGAAGCCACTGATCCTGTATGTCTCCTCAATAGATACATCACTGGGGGCATTGTTAGCACAACACGATGAGAATAAAAAGGAAAGAGCTATATACTATATCAGTAGAACTTTGGTTGGATATGAGAAGAACTATTGAATGATTGAAAAATCTTGTCTAGCTATGATCTTTGCATCATAGAAACTAAGACATTATATGTTAGCCCATACCATTCATTTGGTAGCTAAGATTGATCCACTCAAGTACCTACTAAGCAAAGCTGCTCTCACAGGTAGATTAGCCAAATGGGTTATGCTCTTAAGTGAATTTGACATTGAATATGTTGAAAGAAAAGCTATTAAAGGCCAAGTTATTGCTGATCAATTGGAAAATGCACCCATGATTGATGATACACCAATGCACATGGAATTCCCAAGTTCCTCTATCATGAATCTTTCTTCTAGAGAATGGCAGTTGTTCTTTGATGGCTCCTATACATAGAATGGATTTGGAGTAGGCATATTGTTTATTACTCCTCAAAAATACTCAATCCCCAAAGAATTTAGATTCAAGTTTCCTTGTACAAATAACATTGCCAAATATGAAGCCCTTCTTAATGGCATGAAAATAGCAATTGAATGGAGAGTAACAGAGATACACATTCATGGAGACTCCCAACTTGTTATCCATCAAGTCAATGATGTGTACCAAACTAAAGATGAAAATCTCATTCCTTACAAAAGAATGGTAGATGATTTAAAGAAGTATTTCATATCTATCACATTTGAGAAAATACCTAGAATAGAGAATAAGGCTGCCGATGCAATGGCAACGCTATCTACTCTATTACAACAGCCTGAACATGAGCTACGCTATGAGTTCCTGGTGGAAGCACTATCTTATCCTGCATATGATTCCCCTGATACCCGCATGATCTGCACTATTGTAGGTCATGATTCATCCTGACACAAGAACCTTTTCTCCTATCTCCAAGACCAAATCATTCTTGAAACCTTCAATCACCATGAGAAAAGATACCTAATCTGTAATGCCTCCTGATATGTCATCATTGGTAACGATCTATACAAATGAGGTCTAGATGGTATGCTACTTAGATGTTTAGAACAGGAAGAGTCTCAACGTGCACTCGAGGAAGTCCATGAGGGTATATGTGGGTCACACTCAAATAGTTTAACGCTAGCTCAAAAAAATGTTAGGGTTGGGTACTATTCACCTGAAATGGAGAAAGATGCAATCAAGTTTGCTAAGAGTTGTCAAAAGTGCCAAGTACATGGTAACTTAATTCATGCTCTAGGGAAAGACCTAATTCCCTTTACTACACAATGGCCTTTTCACCAATGGGCATTTGATCTTATAGGATCCATACATCCTCATTCTTCTAATGGACGTACCCATATAATCATAGCTACAAATTATTTTACAAAATGGGTAGAAGTAGTTCCCTTAACGCAAGCAACTGGGAAACAAATATCTATGTTCATCTTGAACTATATCATATGCAGATATGGGATCCCTCATTCCATAGTCACAGATAATGGTGGACAATTCAAGAATAAAGACTTAGATGATTTATGTGACAAATTCAAGATCACACAACATTGGTCTTCTATCTACTATCCTCAAGGGAATGGACAAGTAGAGGCTTCTAACAAGAATTTATTGAAAATCTTGCACCATACAGTTAATAAAACAAGAAGAGACTGACATCTCCTGATCAATCGAGCCCTCTGGGCCTACAGAACAGGTATCAGAACACCCACTGGGGCTACACCATTCACTTTAGTTTATGGGTCTGAAGCGGTACTACCTATTGAGGTTGAAATCCCATCACTAAGAATCCGAATGCATGGTCTAGTAACTGATGATGACTATAGAGTGTCTACGTTGCAAGAACTTGAACTACTAGATGAGTGCAGACAAGCAGCGTATGATCATCTCAAAGTGTATCAGAAAAGAATGTCTAGAGGCTACAACAAGAAAGTCAGACACAAATAATTTCAGGTTGGCAATCTAGTCTTGAGAGAGAATCCTAAAAATAATCACATAGAGAACGCAAGGGGAAGTTTGAACCCAACTGGCTGGGTCCCTTTGTTATCACTTCTACTTTTGGCTCTGGTACCTATCAACTCTCAATGACTGAAGGAGAACAGCTCTGAGAACCAATCAACGTTCTCCATCTGAAGAAATTCTATACCTAAGGCATTCAATGTTTGGTAAAATGTCCTGAAAAAAGTCTTAAAAATTGGAAAAAAGTCTAAAAAAAATGAACATCTTGGTGAAAACCTTGCAATAGGTGCCTTGATGATTCACAAAAAAATAAAAAAATACCAAAAATATCAAAAAAATTGGAAAAATGAAAAATTCAAAAAAAATGAGAAAAAGAAAAAGTGCCTTGGTGAAAACCTGGAAACAAGTGCTTTGGTAGCAAAAATAGCATCTCTACCAAGATGGTGAAAACCCAAAAAATGGGTGCCACTTGTTTCAAAACACTCCATCTATCAGCACAATCTTGGTCTTTCCCAACTTTCAGTTTTGCTTTAGTTTGTACATATCTCTTGGTGTGTTTTTGCATATCCTTGTTTTCAATAAGTCAGTCTGTACACCAATCAGCTCAAGCGTCTGTATCTTATCAATATTTCCAACTTGGGGGCAATCAACATCATATCCTATGGTCTCTAGTATATCTTAGATGTGTCATATCTAGTCAGATTCCTTTGAAGTATTATCTGAGTTAGTCATTCAGTCTTGTCTCCAGAAAGAATTTTGCATCTACAACAACACAATTAAACATCAAACACAAATTGAAAACAATCTGTGCTTTTTCATGCTTTTATCTCCTTGTATGCTTACTGATTCACATTGAGATTTTTGCATGTTGTGTCTCTTTGAGCTCTTCAATGATGTCCTTTATGGGATTTAGAGAGTGATGACTTGGGGCATAATCTTTTCTTTGTCTTCTGCTTGTATGTGAAAATCTAACAACTTTGGAAATTCTGGATTGATATGGTGTTCGACTATAAGAGCCTCTATCTTGAATTGGATGGCCATGTGTACCTCAACCATTGATACCCAAAAAATTCAAGGAAGTTTGATCTATCTATTATCTTTTTTAAGTGAGTTCTTTCTCCTACTGTGAAACACGATCTTGCCTAAGAATGTGAATGATAAAGGGTCACTATGGGTAATTCACACTGGATTTAGAATGATCTCTTGACTGTTTGATGTGTTTGTAATGCAAGGCGTATTCTGGTCATCATGACATTTATGTTTTGATGCTTATACAAATTACTATATTAAAATGGACATGATATTCAGGTCATCCTGGCGTTTGTGCCTTGGTGCTTATATCTAATCTGACATTTCAATATTAAAATCAATATTCATATGTCCATGGTTGTTTGACCAGTGGGTGTTGTATTGATTCTTGAGCATACAAATCGATATTCATATGTCTATGGTTTCATCACTAGTGGGCATTGTATTGATTTATCCAGTTACCTAAAAATTCAATGATGAGAATGACCGACACATGATCAATGACTAGGTCCTAGGTCTTAGGTTGCATGCCATTTTGCATGTTTCTTTGCATTTTGCATGTGTGCATGATCTCACAATGTTTGGATAAACTTTAAAGCTTAAACGATTCTTCAATCACCTATTCAAATCTAACAAGAGCTGAAATCTAACACGAAGGTCTCTTCACGAAACTGCAAGCAGTTACTATCCTAGGTTAAACATCCTTTTTGACATAAGACTGAGTACTTGTCCTCATCAATACCTGCAAAACATATCATGTGTATTTTTGCATTTACATATCATAATCATTCCATTTGTTGCATTACATTACATCCATGTGCATAAGCATCAATCATACATACATCTTTAAATAATCATTACATGTGCATAACATCCATACATATGAAAGAAATCTTTGCATTGCATAATCCATACATACATTCTACACTACTCATAGCATAAACATCACATGATATCATCATAAATCAAAACATGTCAAGTACAAATGAAGTCACAACCCAAAAATCTTGATCTCATATATCATATAACTCAAAAATAGTCAGGGGTGCACTATTGGCACAATATAAAAAAGAATGAGCTTAGCTAAGCTATCAGAATTAGAACAATATCAATGATCAAAATGCATAAACAATATCTTAGAACATGTCAACATAGATCAATTATAAGCCATATCCTCTACATCTGGTGGAGGTGGAGGTGGTGCATTAGGTACTACCTCAGCTCTGGGTGCCCTGGCTCCCTCTGATGCTATCATATACTGGGAGTATGTAGGGACTCTCTGTGTGATAGGGACAACAGTATAAGATGTAGACACGTAATAGGCTGCCCATGAGGTCTAATGAATCACCTTTGCCTATAATCTCTGCACCTCTGCACGAAGCTCAGTCCACTATCTATCTACCTCTAAATATCTCTCCTCCCACTGAGCAATACGAACCTTCAAGTCCCTGACCTGTAATCTGAGCCATCTAATAGTCTCCTGTGGAGTAAGTGGAACACTAGGATCAACATCAGCTATTGGCATCTTAGTATCTAGGGCTGGCTACTCTGGCTACTCTATGATCTCTTCTCTCTGTGCCTTGTGGTGTCTGACCTTAGCACCTAAATCAAAAGTGGTGTCACCTTGTAATGGATCTATGTCCCCACCACCTACACACTGCTTTGCTGCAAGTACCTCCTTAGTGGTACCAACGCTACCCAAAGTGTCACCCTCTCCCCTAGTCCATCTCTATCCACCTGTGGGCCTATCTATTGTGGTACTAGTGGGACGGGAGGGCCTCATCTATCCAGCTGGTCTCTATGGAGGAGCCATCACTCTCGGTCTCAGAGGTGTAGGGTGCACAACTTGAGCTTGTGGTCTCAAACCTTATCTCATTGGGGTGCCAGTAACATCCATAGCCTCCTCCATGGATGGTATCAGCTCAGTAGGGTCAAAAAATATGTGGATAGGATGATCTGCATGCCATGTAATGAACCCATCTGTAACCCCGGCATCAACAACCTGTGAAAGATAATCCTAGTCTCTACTGATAATACCACTGTACTCTTATGAACATAAAGTATATGTGAGCCTAGCTATCCATCCAAGTTTGATCTCATGAACTATGTGAGCATAAGTGGCGTAATCCTCTGGTGCATCTTGCACTTGCCCATACTGACGCCAAAATCTAGTAATGAGAAATTGCTCTAATGTAGAAGGCGATCGACCAATCAGCACACGACTCTAACAAAGATAACTAAACTACTCTCGTGCTGTGGGCCAAGCCTCAATCTCTAAATAAGGCCTCCAACACACATATGTCATGTCATCAAGGCATCTCCTCAAGTACTTAGTATGGCCCATGTGAACCTATGTAACGTAGCCAGAATAGACATATATAACTAGCTCCTGTGGCTGCCGCTGTGTTTGACAAATGGGTCTCAACACTAGGATGTGCTCCTAGGCCCATATCTGTAACACCAATGCTCTAGAAGTGAAAGATCTACTATCTTGATACACAATCTCATGCATCTCTAAAAACATGTGTGCCAAAAGACACTAACCCCAGGCTAGCTCAGAGGGAGTCACCATCAGTCGTGCCACTGTCAGGGCCCAGCCCATCAAAAGACCATTCTGTTGATGGTCAGACATAATGATACCGCTGATCATCTCGGCAATGATGCACTCCAATCAGTGAGACTGTCCATATCATTGTACCAGAGTCTCCCAAGAAATAGACCCCGTCAACTATGTATCATCTCCAAAAAGACGTCTAAAAGCATGCAGACCTATGTGCCCATAACTCACATACTCAGGATGCTAACTGCTATGGAATGAAATATGTAGAATTCTGTAAACATCCTCTAGAGTCACAATGAGCTCTCCAGTGGGTAAATGAAATGTCCACATCTCTGAATGAAATCTCTCTATCAATTTAGTCAGAAGACCATGGTTTACCATAATCTCGGGTAAACGGATCAGAAACTCAAATCCACAAGTAGCAAGGTGTACCCTCATGGGGTCAGGAAGTGAAACACATAATCCACATGTCATCAGATGGGAGATATGGACATGAACATCTGGAAATCAGACCTACAAGCCACAAAAATAGAGAATCCTATCAGTAATTTGGTTGAAAAACAGGCTAACAGGGCAGGAATTTGACAGTTCACTATTTCAGAAGGTAGGTTAAAAGGCCAACAATCAGGCTAAAAGATCATAAAATAAAAAATTTTGACCTAAGATGGAGTTTTGAGCTCACTTTTTTTCATATGACATTTTAGACTGGCATGGAAACTCGTACGAGTTTCTACACGGTATCATACGACAAACAATAGTCATACAACATTATATGGCTTCCCGTACAATAGAAGAGGGACTCGACGAAATGTTGTACGACTCTTGGGTCCCTCTCATACGAGTCTTGGGGGGTCTTGAAATGACAATCTAACTATAGTTCAAAAGTCATACGAGTCCTGGACAGGAGTCGTACGAGCTTTCATATGTGCAAAAATTAAAAATTGAAAAGCGTAGGAAAAGCTGCTAAAAAATGCTATAAACATGGAAAAATTGACTTTTCAGAGGGGTACAAAGGTCCACCTACTGGATGTCCATATTGCCAAAGTATCTGGTGTCTCCGACTGAGCTCAAATTGGTGTGAACTGATAGGTACCTTCATCTTTGTCATTTTCTTGCTCAGAGGGCTCCACAAGGTTTTCAAAGTCAAAGGTGAATAATGAAATGAAAATGACCCTTCCGACCTTTATATAGCTTTTGACCTAATTTTCAAAAGTGCTCCATTTTTCATGAAAATTGCACCCCTGGCTAATTTCGATGTTCTGAACCCATTTTTGGGATCAAAATCAAAATCTAAGATTGTTTACTATGTCAAAATCATAATTTAAAATTTTCGGACCCAGGATGGTCTACTGCTTGCAAAATTGACCTTCACTCATCACAACAATCTAGCATTCAACTTAACTGATTATCTTACATCAAACTATCAAAATTTCAACTTGGTCAACCATGGTCAACTCATGTTCAAACCTAGTCAAACTTGGTCTCCAAGACTTCTAAACGATGCAGAACGCGTTCTTGAATGTGTATAACCACTTCTCAAATCAATTAACATGCTCGTAAACTATAACACTGAATTTTCTTGTTAGATTTCAATTTTAATCCTGAAGGGAGCATGGTATTACACATCATTCAAGTCAGTAAATCTAATTTTGTCAATCAATCTTTCCTCAGTAATCAAGACAACAACCACGTCTAGTTTCTGACTCATCAAAAGACCTCATCGCTTGGGGCAAATCTATTATCACTCAGGGCATATCAGATTCATTGAGATCCATATCAATCTGGTATTCTCTTAATGTTGTAAATTGTATCAGCTTTTCGTAACCATCGGTTCATTAGTGTTATTTCCTTGGTTCTTCATAACTAAGGGGTTCAGATGTGATACCAATGTGATTCTTATTGACAATCGGGTCTGGAATCAGTCACTCACTTCTTCGCAATCATAAGGTTCAAAATTAGGCATTTTGACACTTTTTCGCAATCATTGGTTCATTGTTGTTATAGTTAACATTATCTTTGGTCATTCAGAACCTAGCATCATCAAATCTTTCAATCGGTTTCTGTCTTGGAATCAGTTAATCTTTCAAATCAGTTTCATATCATACGCAGACTATCTTTGAACCACTGCGCTTCACACAATGATTCAAAGAGGGGCAAAATGTAATACCTCAAAAATGGGCTATAGGTTCATTAACCTCCTACATCGACAAATCGAACAAAATTGACATCAAAGCCCTAACCTAAGGCAAATCTGCACATTATCGAATGTTAATTGATTATTCTTAATTTTGCATCAAGGAATATTCCTAGCAATGTTCCTAATTATCTTAATTATCTTTAATTTAATGATTATTTGGTGATAAATCACATTTATCCTAAAGTTTGATTAATTGAATATTTTGAATAATTAATTAATTAGATTTAATTCTGCCACTTAATTATTTTATTAAATTTAATTATATTTATTCCTAAATTGTATTATTTAATTTTGACAATAAATCGAATATCTCATGACTAATTGATTAAATTCCTATTTAATTAATTAATGTCAGTTGTCAAATTTAATGATATAGTTTTCAAATAAAAGTTTGATTTAATAATTGATTAACCCATAAATCAGTTATTTTAATTCAAAAATCAGTTGAGGATAAATCACTTTATTCATTTAATTAATTCATAATTAATTGTGCACATTCAAAGAGCAGTTAAACTTTAAATCAGAAATTCAATGCAAGTTGTTAACTTTTGGAAACTCAACATCTATTTTGAGTTCAAAGCTGATCTAAACTTCTGATTTGAGTTAAAAAGCTGTTTTACATGATTTGCATGATTTTGTGAGTTAATTATCTCTGATTTCTTGTTGACTCAAAAACCAACTTGAGCTCATCAAGAGTGATTTATGGCTTTTCTCATGCACATCCAAAACCCTAGATTTCTATAAAATCAAGGCTTCAGTTCTTCAAAAAGGATCCACGAAATTGCATCCTCACGCTGCTGGATTGGAGAATGAAGAATTCATCTTTGCGAATCCAAGCTGTTGTGATATTTTCATTGTTTTTGAGCATTCATATCATTTAGAATATCATCGTTAGATCAATTGCATATCATATCAATTTCATATAGAATAGTTTCATATCCAATTTTTCATCCTATTGCATAGAAAATACAAAAATATAGATTAATTTGCATTCATTCCATATCCATATTTTGCATTCAAATCCTTCATTTAGGTGTCGTCAATGTCACTGGTCTCGGTCTAATATGAGAATATCATACTCGCACCTACTAGAAGGTAGTAAATTGTCTGGTTAGTTTAGTTTTCAATTCATTGTAGATTTTAATTTTTGCTACCTCTAATGTTTTATTGAAGTGTTGTGTCCGCAGCTAGGTACAAAATTCACACACACATGAGGAAGGAGATGATATTAATGTGGGAGGAGTCAATATTGTGATAAATGCTTCGTCTTCCATCTGGCACACATCCTGGTTGAAAAGAATAGTCTTGTCGAGTACTTTGAAGTCATATTCAAATACAGATCTATGATCTGGCACATGGGTTGATTGGATGACTTCCTGTTCTGATGTTCTTGTTTATTTGGAAGTTTGGTTATGTTAGTGCATTTTCATCCCATTTTCTAGTTTTTAATAACCAGTTATGTTTGCACTTGACATTTCCTATTTGTAATTTCTTTATTTAGTGCCACCCAGAGCTTTAACAAGTAACAATGTTTAGCAAATGCATCATTTTTGGTAGATTATATTCCCCTTGAGCTGAAATTTTATTCCTTTTATGTATGCTAATAACAAATCGTAGAAGAGTTCATGTTTACATTATTTCAACCTGAAAAATCTTCATAAACAGAGAGAGAACCATGTCCATTTGGAAATAGAGCTATTTGATCTACCCAATTACAATTATCCCATAAACAAGTTGGTGTAGGAAAAGCTTCATCTACAATGATCATTTCTGAGCTGCTCAAAATGTGGCTAAATGAGGTAAATCTTCTATGGAATGCAATGTTCAAATAGACAAAATCTTGAACAGTTGACCTAGGCTATTCTACTATTTGCAATCTCTCTTATCAATGCTTGTGCATAATCTGAGGCTTTTTGCATAGAATTTGTGATTGGTCAGCTTAAAAAACTAGTCTTACAATAACTAGTGATTGTATCAAGTAGTATCCTTCAGTGGAGCTCGTTAGTTGTTGGAATATACTGAACAAGGTGATGGAAGATACTCGATGGTTTGTTCCATCCATCAAAGACACGCTTGATAAATGGTCCTCCATTTACTTGACATTTGTTCAAAAAATATTTATAATTCTTTCTTTTGGTGAAACTCTTTTTTATTTGGTTGTGCACCTACTTTTACTAGGAGACATGTCAAAAATAATTTTAGTTCTTTCCTGCAAAATCCAAAGTTTTCTTCTAGAAAACAATTCTTACTTATTTTAACCTAAATTCAAGAAATTGTTATTTATGTATGATGGGTTTTACTTTTGACTTTTCTCACCATAAACTAGTTTTCTTAAATGTCAGCCTTTGGTGTGTGGTAAAATTTCCATAGCTTTATTAGTATTCTAAAACAACAATATCTGATTTGTTGCAACTCATGATCCGTACAATAACTGGGAAATATATTTTTAGTAGTTTATGTAGCATTGCACTGCACAAATCCTTTGTTGTGAACAAAATAGTGTTCTAAAACAACAATATCTGATTTGTTGCAACTCACGATCCATACAATTATTGAGAAATAGATTTTTTGTAGTTTATGTAGCATTGCACTACACAAATCCTTTGATGTGAACAAAAGGAATGTCTAACTCCATGTGGAATTTTTTGTGCAGTTGTTTGTTCTTCTGGTAGAGATTTTTCTATTTCTTCACCATCTGTACTTGTAGTAGGTGGAGGTTTTGTTGGGTTAGCAGCTGCACGTGCCCTTCAAGATGCCTCATTTAAGGTTTATATACTTGCAACATATTTTCTTTCATCTTTTTTCCTCTATTTTTTCTACTGAATGTTGTGATTCACGTTGCTTTCCTATACAAGTACCTTTTTTGGTGGAAACTTAAAATGTACAGGAATTTATAGTGTAATGGGTTTATTCACAATTAGATTAAATGAACTTGACATGTGTTCATAAGATACTATATTTTCTATAAATGTTTAGGTGACATTGTTGGAGTCGAGGGACAAGATTGGTGGACGTGTATACACAGATTATTCTTTTGGGTTTCCAGTTGACATTATTGCAAATGCATTGAGAACCCACATAAAGTGATTGATAGGATATTTAAAAATTGAATTTGTTGGAAGGATTGGAATCCACAGAAGTTGAGTGGATTTGGAAAATAATGACTGCATGGAAGCATAGGCATCAAATGTGAAATGATATTCAAAATGCCTTAGGAAAATGTGGTCTTATGTCATGTAGTAATTGCAGGTCTACATAAAATGGATTCAGTGAAAGGACTTTAGAAACTTTGGAAAAGCACTGCCATGTTGAGACAAAACAAAGAACATAATGGTGAACAAAAGGAAGGCTCTAGTCAAGACAAGGATGTGTCATGTCCCTCTTAAAATAGTGATATCCATGTGAAGGGAGAAATGGTCTAGTTTAAAAGATCACATTGCTAAAGTTTTTCTATTTTGACACGGTTTTATTGCACTAGAATTAGGGGGGAGTACAATAAATACAGTGACAAGAAGAGTTTGTAAAGAGAACAATGCAAAAGGTTAAAGGTGATTTTGCATAGCTTGAGGGAAATCATTAGTATGTGATAGTCTTTCCATGATAGAAGATTGATGAAGATCATAGTTTGTATAATTTTTGTTTCTGGATTTGATTGTGTATGGTTTTTTAGCATGAATGTTTTAGATCACACTCCGTGATTCATCATCCAGATGAGAGAATGCAAGAATAGAATAGAAACCAAGGGGGATCCTTAGAATTTCTATTGGGCTTGATTTTTCTTGAGAAATTTATATTCTGAATGTCTATTTTTGGAAGAGCCATGTGTCTTCCAACTTATGATTTTATGTTGTCCAACATTTCATGCAAGCTACATGGTGTTTGTGAGGAAAATCCCTTAGTACCTATAATTGGGAGATTGGGACTCCCTCTGTACCGAACAAGTGGTGACAATTCGGTCTTATATGATCATGATTTAGAAAGGTATGTTAGGATTAATTGTGTAAATCTAATTTTATTATTTGATGTACATGTTTACCATTTTTCTTATTTTATGTGAGATTTATTATGATAAGTAGTTTTTCGCATGTATAAGAGCTGAATTTTTGTAATGCTCACTACAGGAACTATGTCATGCAAGGTCAACATTTGATCAAGCTTGCTTCAACCTAGTATGTATGAATATATTCACTTATCTTGTAATTTTCCAAAATGAGCTACAACCTATTATTTTTTCACATATGATCACTCATGTGATTATTTCTATTCTTGTTGTAGAGTGAAATGTTTTATTAGCATTTAAAAAATCTTGATTGTATCTTTATGTGATTCAGGTGACCACTCTTTCAAATATTGAGGCCAAGAAAAAGTTTGAATTCTTAGAGGCAGCTAGTGGAACAATGGATGCTCATCTACGTTATTTTAAGCAGGTATAGGCTTCCTCTGAAAACTTATAGATTTACTTGTATGAAGTTTTGTTCAAGTGAGGTTCGCAATAGGAGAATATTGTTTCCTGCCTATGGTTTGTTCATTTAAGTTGATGCTAAGTGTGTTTTGATCCTGTGCCTGGGACATTATCAGGGTTATGAGTTGCTGCACCAGATGGAGCCATATATACACCAAGTTGCCCTTTCATTACTTATTTTCTAAAAATCTTATCTAGTTTTCTAGTTTGACTTGGAGTTTTGTTTCTTCAAATGTTATTATTCTAAGAGATGTAAGAATTTGCAAATAGCAAATATTGAACCAAGGATCTAGAGGTTGAAGAAAAGCACAAGAGAGAAAATATGAATGCAAGGATGGATTGAATAGATCCAATGAATTAATGATCCTCAATGCTCAAATAAAATGATTACATAATAGGCCTCCTTATATAGGAAAGGTGATATAAGAGAATGATAAGGAGCTGATAAGCTATCACCTATGCTAGGTGTAATCACATGTCCACCAAATGTGGATTATCCTCCAATATGCAATAAAGTATGTGCATTGGATTAGGATGATAATGTGATAAGAGCACAAAAGGTGGATCTCACACACAATGAGGTATGTGATGACAACTATCACACCAAAAGTGGAATTTCTCCTACACCATGTGTTTAATAGATGTGCACACTCCTAGGTGTCTCAATCACAAACTACTATGCAATGCATTAACCTAAGTAAGATTAAGTAAAGTGTAATTAGGAATAATTACTTACACCAACACCCCCCCTTAAGTGCAACTTAGGGGAATGCACTTAAACTCACAATGCAAGATGGGTCCTAGCTACTAGGCCATGTTAGGTACCCATGTACAAAATGCAATACATGAAATGCATAACTCTCATAAAGTGGAGAAAGAGGGAAAACCTCATGGGAAAAACCCTCCCCCAAAAAGAGAGAAGAAAACAAGATGCATGGATGGATGGAGTACTCAAGACCCCCCAAGAACTACATACATCATGTATATACAAAGAAGTATCCACCCATAAGAAGGATAGTTGGAGACATGATATCCCCCCATAATGTAGAAGCTCCCATGTTGATGAAGAGTACCTGCAAACAATAGTTCAACCAATGCTTACAAGAAACATGTCTCCCCTTAG
The DNA here is from genome assembly GCA_027943335.1 of Chamaecyparis obtusa. Taxonomy (NCBI): domain Eukaryota; kingdom Viridiplantae; phylum Streptophyta; class Pinopsida; order Cupressales; family Cupressaceae; genus Chamaecyparis; species Chamaecyparis obtusa. Next base: position 117,759 of record BSBK01004753.1, on the reverse strand, counting down.
GAAGAAATAGATACATCAAATGATAAAGAAGCCAATCCTTGTGCAAATGGAAGGAGGAAGAAGATGAAGGTCTCCATGAATGAATCTCTAAAGACTGAGTAGGAATCTCCAAGCTCAAAGAATCTATCACTTCATGTGACAAATCAAGTGAAGAAGGAGAAGAATCAAGTACGCCAATCTCCAAAGAAGGTGAAGAAGTATCCCCAACTATGATGAAACTATCATCAAGGGAAAGAGAAACCCCCTCATGTATGTCTTCCAAATCTGCATCATGAGAATCAACAAAGGCTGAAGATGCATCCAAGTAGTCATCACATTCTGCAAGATCTGAAACACTATGATCATCCTGCTAAATAGTAGAACCCATGTTTGAAGAAGCAGGAGATGGAGGAGTGGGAAGATCAACACTTGTCTCAACAAAAAAATGATTCAAGTGCCCAAAATTCTCCTCATAATTATCCCTTGGCAAAGGGATGGGTACATCATGAATATCATCATCATTATCAACAAAAGTGGAAAAAGAATACAAGTGGGATGTATGATCAACAACTCCCATGGCTATGACATTTCTAGTCTCCATGTCCCTAATGTAGACATAATCAGGAGTGAACTCAACAATTTTACCTTGTGCCCCATGTGTAATTTGGTAAATAGAAAGAAGATTAGTGGTCAAGGATGGTACACAAAGAACATCATTAAATGTCCCTTCTCCCATAGGAATAGAACCTTTCCCACAAAATCTCATGAATGTGTTGTTACCCATCAAAATATTAGGAGAATTACAAGGCTCAATAGAAGAAAACATATCCATAGAAGATGCCATATGATGTGATGCACTTGAATCAAGAAGCCATTTACCTTGCTCAGGATGTGTGGAAGCCATGAGTGCTTGTCCTTTACCTTTATCTTTGGATGATGATGGAGATGTAGAAGCTACCAAATCTGTAGAAGAAGGAGCAGACATTGATGAGGGAAACTTAATGTTGTGTTTCTGAATAATGTGAGTTAGCTCATCAATCTTCTTTTGAAAACACTTATGCTCATCATGTCCTAACTTTTGACAATATGCACATTTATCTCTCTTTCTTCTAGATGATTCCTCTCTTGAAGAGGACTTGGATTCAGTACTTTTTGGTGAAGAAGATTCATTACCTTTGTCATGAGGCTTAGGATCCTTATTGTGTTTCTTTCATTTGCTATTAGAAGCCTTTGATGTAGACTCACTTGCAATCAATGCTTGATGTGTGGAAGGCTTCAACTGACCCATGTGTGCCAAATTTGCTTGTTCCCTTGTGAGATGCACTGCAAATTCATCAAGAGAGGGCAATTTGTATGCACTACCAAGAGAATCCATAGTAGCATAGAATATAGAAAAAAAAATAGAATAATCAGGACCAAGCTTGGAAATAATAGAAAAGATCAATTGTTCATCCCCTTTAACAATGCCACATGAAGAAAGCTCCAATCTAATAGTATTGAACTTAGAGAAAAAATCTTGAATATTGTCAAAATCCCTAGGATTTAGACCTATGAGATCATTCTCTAATCTGAATTTCCTCATTCTATCAGGTTTACCAAAGAGTCCTTCCAATGTGATCCAAGCATCATGAGGATTTGTGCAAGATTCAATATGAAAGAGCATGTTGCGAGAGATGGATGATCTAAGAGAGCCAAGTGCTTTATCCCTTCGATCAAACCATTTTCACCTTTCTACAACACCTATTTGAGGTTCTTGATCCTACCCAAGAGTCATTCTAAGCAATCCAAGACTCAACAAATGATCACTTAAAGAAACTTTCCATTCATGGTAGTTATATGGAGTGATGATTTTAACCTTTGAATTGTCCATATTAATACCAAATAATGACTGATAACTACTGATAACTTCTTCAAATGACTGATGCAAATCAGAAAACTAAAATCCAAAGATTAACCAAGTGTAATTATAGCCCCAAAATAGCCTATTTTTGAAAGTGATATTTCTACCCAAAATCACTCAAATCTGATTATAGATCTGGAAATTAGATGAAAAATCATGCACTTTCAAAAAAAATTTCACTGCAAAATGTTACCGTATGTGCCCAAACGAAGCCCTGAAAGTTGCAGAAATTAGGAATAGACAGGAATAGTCAACAAGATCTGCAATTTTTGATGAATCTAGCTACCAAAATGAAAAATCAACACCACCACTAGAAAGTTCAGGAAATTCTACCCAATTTCAAAAAAAATTGCACCCGATTTGGAGCCTGGATGACCAAGTTATGGCCCCTCAAAGTTAGCCTATCAAATCAAAAATGCAAATGGTGAAGGAAAAGAATTTTCAAACCCTGTTGACGTAAAAAATTCACAGGGTTAAATTTGACAGTCATATGACTATTAAAAAAAACTCAATTTTCCCTGCTACAACGGCTAGACGACCGTCAAATTTAGGCACGTAAAAATGGTGATGTCAGCAAAAAGTGTCCTTGCTTATGTGGCAGATGATGTGGCATGTTTGTACAAGACCGTATGGTACAATCACTAAGGTGGTGGCCTACATGGCAGGTGATGTGGCATGTGACTGGGCACCGAGTGGGCGCTGATTGTTTAGCTGACGTGTGTCGGGCGACCATAGTGTGTAGGGGTCCACGTGGCGATCGGAAGGTGTTGTGTGTCGAAGGCCGACTGGATGGCGTTGAGTTGAATGCTGGCTGAGGTCTTTCGAGCAGAGGCCAGTGATGAGCGGAGAGAGCAGCAACCGCCGAGAGGTGTAAGGGAAGAGCGGGGATGAAAAGACTGTCGGCTAGGGGCGTGTTTAAGATGAGCGGTGGCCGCGCCGGCAGAGATGGGGAGATGCGCGCGGAGGAGGCCGGTGACTAGAGCACCGCCGATGGGTGTGGTGCTAGAGAAGACACCGCTAGGGAGCTTTGGAGGAGTGGCGGTGTGGGAGAATTATCCCACATTCATTGTGGGAATGGGCTTTAAGCCCTTTTTATATGTGATTCCGCCAAACTCAAACAAAGAGCAAGCCGGGCCTTATGTTTGTGCTCTCCTTCGCTGATGGGTGATGCACTTGATGACATTGCCTGTGGTCTTCATGTGATGCAATGTGAACAAAGAATATTCTCTATCATATGTACAAATATATCAGGCACGTACCTTGCCCAAAAAACAAATTTTTGCAAAAAAAATTTGAAAAATTAATGGAATTAAAAAAATAATTTTTTTTAATTTTTGGAAAAATCATACCAGAGGGTAGATCGGGCCGTACAGTCCGATTTGCAAAATTTTTTTGCCTCAGATTTGACTTTCGCCAAATATGGATGAATTTATAGTCGATTTTAACTGAAACAACTTCCCAGACGCAATGGTGAGGTTAGATCTACTCCGAGACACCTCTATCACACGCTGGTTGCCAGATCTGAGATTTGGACCTTCAAAGCTTGCATCAAGCTCTCTTCAAATTGGCTGATCAATAACGCTCCAATAGCTCTAATACCATGTAAGAATTTGCAAATAGAAAATATTGAACCAAGGATCTAGAGGTTGAAGAAAAGCACAAGAGAGAAAATATGAATGCAAGGATGGATTGAATAGATCCAATGAATTAATGATCCTCAATGCTCAAATAAAATAATTACATAATAGGCCTCCTTATATAGGAAATGTGATATGAGAGAATGATAAGGAGTTGATAAGCTATCACCTATGCTAGGTGTAATCACATGTCCACCAAATGTGGATCATCCTCCAATATGCAATAAAGTATGTGCATTGGATTAGGATGATAATCTGATAAGAGCACGAAAGGTGGATCTCACACACAATGAGGTATGTGATGACAACTATCACACCAAAAGTGGAATTTCTCCTACACCATGTGCTTAATAGATGTGCACACTCCTAGGTGTCTCAATCACAAACTACTATGCAATGCATTAACCTAAGTAAGATTAAGTAAAGTGTAATTAGGAATAATTAATTACACCAACAAGAGAAATATAAACATTTATTATTTGATTTTGAACAAATGGAGTAGGAAATTGTAAACATCTATCTTTTCAACCTTGGTGTCTTAGAAATATAAGTTACCTTTCTTGGAATGCTTCTTTTGATGTTTCCCAAGGTGCTCATATAACAAACATAATAATTTGATCATTACTTCTTTTTTAGTCTGCTTTGTTTGGGATTTTTAGTGTACTTGATCATTACCTATGTAATCTAATGTGTTATTTTTTTTCTTTTTGCAGAAATGTAGTGATAAACTCAAAGAAGGGGATAAATTTAATGTGTTAGATCCATATGATGGTGTTGTTGTGGGTATTGGTAAGATTCACTCCTTGTCTATTGTACATGGAGTCAACTTGAATGGAATTGGAGATGCAAATGTAAACATTTTAAAGGTCACAAGTAACTTACCCCTTATGAAGACAAAATAGATGGGGCTATTCGTCTGAAAGAGAAAGAGGGAAGCTTCACATGGTGGCCACTAAAGTATTTGGCAAAAATGACATAGTTGATCAACAAGTTTATTATGTGTTATTTGCTAGAAATTTTGGGTCACTGCTTTATATTACAATATTTTCAATGTCTTGTTTAGAGATTTTAATCATCAAGGTGTATTTGAAAGAGTTGGAAACTCTTAGACAACTTTGACATTTTTTTATTATATTTATGTATATACTCTTTAGCCAACTTTAATGACATTATAATTTGATATATATTTGCATTAATTTTTCTTATTGGAGATTACCTTTATTTATCATCATGATGTTGAATCAATCTTTTAATTATAATCTGTTGTAGCTTGTTCATGTGTAATACTCTTATTTTCTTTTATGATTTAGTTCAAGTCTAATATTATATTTTTTTTTTGCATTTTAAAATTTATTAAATTATTCATTTCGTAACTACATTTACTACCAAATAACATAAATGACCAAATAAATTACCAATTAAATGACTAAATAAATGATCAAATAAACTACCAAATAAATGACCAAATAAATGTTCAAATAAATGACCAAATAAATGACCAAATAAAATACCAAATGACCCAATAAATGACCAAATGACCAAATAAATGACCAAGTAAACTACCAAATGACCAAATAAATGACTAAATATATGACCAAATAAATGACCAAATAAATGACTAAAATAGTTTAGTCATAAATTTGATCACAAGATAAATGACTGGCAATAAACTACCACTGGTCATGTGACCAAATTTGGTCATTTATCTACAATTTTTGGTAGTTTATTTGGTCATATATGCTATTTTTGTACTAGTGAATGACAAGGAAAATGATAAAATTGAAGAGATAGTTATTACCACACTGCACAAATTTAGGATGATACTAGTTGAAGTAGCACAATATCTAGAAGGAGAATTATATAAGAAAGTTGATGCCATATGGAAATATGCACTTGTTGCTGAGAAAGAGATGAATGCGCTCCATCACTTGCAATCATAGTACTAGACATTACAAAGAGAGGAATAAAGGATACACTTAGGGTATGTGCAAGATCATGAGGGGCCAAAAAGTGGCGATGTGAAAAATATTCACTTTTCACTCGTCCAAAAGCACATGAAAATGCTTGTTGACTTTTTAGTAGGCCCGGGTGTCAGTATATACCTAGGAAAACTTGACACAAAAGTACAGCCTTAATCGAGTACCCGATACCTTTGGCATAAATTCAAAACCCGCGAGCCCTTTTCTTCATTTCTTTTCACATTTTTGCTTGCGAAAATGGCTTGAAGTATCATATACATGATATATTTTCGGGTATCTAATTTTAGCAACAACAAATTCGACTCCCCAGCATATTCGGTAAGTAAATTATTTGTATATTTGATTATTTTATTTCATTTTCATGCTACATGTAGTTTTTTTTGTTGAAATACGATTTTGTATTTATATTTGTAATACTATATGAAATCAGATTGAAATTTAGATTTGTTTTTTATTTAATCAGGCATGGCTAACAATAATAAAGAAAATAACCCTCCTGTACCAAATAACGATCCCGAAAATAATCCCCCGTATCTAAACCCTTGATCTTTAGAAGATTTGATTCAAGATAATTTGAACACAATACGAGGTTTCCAAAACACATATCACAATATACCTGCATTAGGTCCCATGCTTGCCACACTAAATATAATTGTTGAAAATATTGACACACTCACGCAACAACATAATGCTGCTCTTCATTGGCGTGATGATATGCATGCCCAATTTGATGATAGGCTTGACCATGATAGGATTGCGGCTCTTAATATAAGTAAGGAAGATATAGCCGCCCTTTTTGTCAATCCTAAAATTGGAATACAATTTGACCCCAAAAAGCCCAAATTATCAATAAAATGGTGCACAAATGAAGCAATGCACACACACTTTTGGGATTGCTGGTGGATGGTTTTTGATAAACCACCCTATAGAAACTTGGAGATCCCATTTTATTTCATAAAATTTTTTTATGTTGAGTTTGTGCTTGGTCACAATGTTGATTATTGGAGTATGAGGCCCAACATGGGTGTAGGCAGAGGAGCTCCTTAGACTAGGCCATTTTCCCAATGCAAAAAGGCCACTACCTTTGTCCCCCCCACTGATGTCGCACCCCCTCCTTGAGTGCAGCATCCTAATATCATTGCAGAGGCTGCCTCACAGACTATTAGGGCCATTCATTTGCTGAGTGATTAGTTGATCATGTAGACTAGGTCAGTGTTGCCACATGGTGTGGATGATGCTAGCGCATCGACATATCATCGGAGTTCACATGTATGTGAGCTCCATATTTGCATTATATGCAAGAATATGTGCCTTAGACCGCTTATTGATGCTGATACATATCGGTATGCTATTGATGAGGAGGATATAGGAGATGCAGCTGCAGAGGCTGCAACACCTCATGGAGCATCTACATCTCATGAGAGTGCTTAGGAGCTGTACGCAGAGCCATGGACTCCTATTGATATGGTAAGAGTAAATATTAGAAATAAATTTGTCACATGACTTATTTAATTTAAAAATAATTTATTTATTTAGATTGGTTTTAATGATTGCATGCACTTATGTATATATATTTTTTCCATTTATGTTCAGTCGATGACACAGGAGGAGGTGAGATAGGTGGACGAGTCCACACTTTCGGCCATTTTATTTGGCCTTGATGACTATACGATATATTATAAATTATGTACCCATTAGTTTTTTTTTATAACATTTAGTGTACATGCTTAAATCTCTATCAATTAGAGCAGTAAAATTCATACATTTACTAATATATTGTCATCTTATTGTACTCTTCCAGGCTACAACCAATGTCAGTGGGGGGCACGAGGGGGTTCCTTCATCAGGTGTCGACAAAGGAAAGGTAGTTAATTGTTTAAGATTAATTATGCATGCATATGTATGCCACTTGTGTGTAGAAATAAATATTTTACTTGCACTTTATTGTATAGGGTGTGGCTATTAATGATGTCCTAACACCGGTTTGGGAGCGTAGGGTTATAGGCATCTCAATTCAAAGTGATAGCCCGATTGTACGTAGACTTTTACATAATGTTATTTGTATTTTGTAACCAGGGTTGTTATGATGAAGTACATTGATATATAATTGACAATCTTTTTACTCTCATAGGTTACTTCGAGTGTGAGGGAGGGCCCACGAGAATCTTTCGTATCTTTGTTGACCCAACCCACTATTCCAGAGGAGGGATCACCAAATGTAAGTTTTAATTTTAGTTCAATCAATTTATAATTTTATTATGCTATCATCCTATTTTGTAGATTTATTACTCTATGTTGCACCACTCTACTAATCTCATTATTGCAAATATATATTTATAGGTCAGAGTTGGTATTATTGGCATGGTCCCTTCGCTACCCAAGACTTATGCTAGGACACCTAATCATGGTAGGCAACCGAGCGACCAGGTATAGATATTTATATTTAGTTATAATTTTAATCAAATTAGTGTTTGAATTATGAATTATATCATATAAAGTAAGCAATCTAACTTGGGTTTGAACTCATTTTTGATGCAGGATCAATCAGAGCCCAACACTTCTTCAAAGAGGCTACATTCTGATGATCCCCCTACAACATAGGATGTAGTTTTAGTTTTGTGGTCATTTAGAGATGCCACTTGACACATTTTGAGATGGCATATATGCCACATTGTACACCTTAAAACATTTATTTTGTAAACATTTTGAAATGGCATGTGCCATATTTGTATATGGAGATACTTTCGATACATTTGATACTTTGTATATATAGAACATGTTCATTTTTATGTTATATTTGCGTCATCTTTTGTATACATATTTATTATTCATGTTTATGGAATTGAATGGTGAAGTTATATCTTGACTATGATTATCATTATGATTAGTGCACTGCCTAATCGTGCTTAGTGCACCTTGGGGTCACTTGAGTTGAGCGTGGTCGCGAGCATTCTAGTGACTTTGTGGATGGAATGGGGTTGTCATTGGCATTTACCTAGCCAACTAGAGCTGATGGAGCAGATAGTTTGATGCAATGTTAGATGGTTTAAAAGATACGCTAGTTTGAGATACGATCCACGGAAGATCACTGCCTAATCATTCTTAGTGCACCTTGGGGTCACTTGGGTCGAGTGTGGTCGTGAGTGTTCCAGTGACTCCATGGGTGGAATGGGGTTGTCACTAGTGTTTACATGACCAATAGGAGCTGATGGAGCAAATGATTTAATGCCAGGTCGAATGGTTTGAAAGATATGTTGTTGAGCTGCTTTCAACTGACCCTCACTGCAAGTTTTGGCATCGACTGAGATCGCCTTGCCAAATGCAAAGGAAGTCGAACTGCCCAAAACTGAAAGAGGTTATTGTAGACCTCAAAAACATGATCCCATAGCCCCTAATGGTTTGTCAAAACCTCTCATGAGGTTCAAGATACAATCCATGAAAGATCATTGCCCAATCATGCTTAGTGCACCTCGGGGTCACTTGGGTCGAGCGTGGTCACGAATGTTCCATTGACTCCATGGGTGGAATGAGGTTGTCACTGGAATTTACCTAAAAAATTGGAGCTGATGGAGTAGATGTTTTGATGCAATATCAGATGGTTTGAAAGATACGCTACTAAGCCACTTTCAATTGACCGTCACTGCAAGTTTTAGCATCAACTGAGATCACCTTGCCAAATGCAAACGAAGTCGAACCGCCCAAAACTAAGAGAGGTTATTGTAGACCTCAAAACCATGATCCCATATCCCCTAAAAATCTATTGATACCTCTCACAAGGTCTGAGTTATGAGCCCTAGAAGATTGCTACCCAATCATGCTTAGTGCACCTTGGGGTCACTTAGGTCGAGCGTGGTCACGAATGTTCTAGTGACTCTGTGGGTAGAATGTGGTTGTCACTGGTGTTTACTCGGACAACCAGAGCCAATAGAGCAGATGGTTTGAAACATACGTTGGTGAGCCTCTTTCAACTGACCCTCACTACAAGTTTTGGCATCGACTGAGATCATCTTGCCAAATGCAAATGAAGTCGAACCACCCAAAACTAAGAGAGGTTATTGTAGACTTTGGAAACATAATCTTGTATCCCTTGACAATTTGTTGATACCTCTCATGATGTCTGAGATACAAGCCATGAAAGATCACTACCCAATCATGCTTAGTGCATCTTAGGGTCACTTGGGTCGAGGGTGGTCACGAGCATTTTGGTGACTCCGTAGGTGAAATGGGGTTTTCACTGGTGTTTACCTAGCCAATCAGAGTTAATGGAGTAGATGGTTCAATGCCAGGTTAGATGGTTTGAAAGATACGTTGTTGAGCCGCTTTCAACTGACCCTCACTACAAGTTTTGGCATCGACTGAGATTGCCTTGCCAAATGCAAATGAAGTTGAACCATCCAAAATTGAGAGAGGTTATTGTAGACCTTGGAAAAAATATCTCGTAGCCCCTGATGGTTTGTCAATACCTCTCACAAGGTCCAAGATATGATCCACAGAAGATCGCTGCCCAATCGTGCTTAGTGCACCTTGGGGTCACTTGGGTCAAGCGTGATCATGAGCGTTCCGATGACTCCATGGGTGAAATGAGGTTGTCACTGGTGTTTACCCAGCCAACCAGAGTTGATGGAGCAGATGGTTCAATGCTAGGTAGGATGGTTTGAAAGATTCGCTGCTGAGCTGCTTTCAACTGACCCTCACTGCAAGTTTTGGCATCGACTGAGATCATCTTGCCAAATGCAAATGAAGTTGAACCACCCAAAATTGAGGGAGGTTATTATAGACCTTGAAAACATGATCCCATAGCCCCTAATGGTTTGTTGATAGCTCTCATGAGGTCTGAGATATGAGCACCGAAAGATCGCTGCCTAATCATGCTTAGTGTACCTTGGGGTCACTTGGGTCGAGCGTCGTCCCGAGCACTCCAGTGTCTTTGTGGGTGGAATGGGGTTGTCACTAGAATTTAACCAACCAACCAAAATTGATGGAGTAGACAGTTTGATGCCAAGTCGGATGGTTTGAAAGATACGCTGCTGAGCCACTTTCAACTCACCCTCATTGCAAGTTTTGACATCGACTGAGATCACCTTGCCAAATGAAAACAAAGTTGAACCACCCAAAACTGAGAGAGGTTATTATAGACCTTGAAAAAACAATTTTGTAGCCCTTGATGGTTTGTCAATACCTCTCATGAGGTCTAAGATATAAGCCCTGAAAGATCGCTGCCCAATCGTGCTTAGTGCACCTTGGGGTCACTTGGGTTGAGCGTGGTCACGAGCGTTCTAGTGACTCCGTGGGTAGAATGGGGTTGTCACTAGCATTAACCCAGCCAATCAGAGCTGATGGAGTAGATGGTTTGATGCCAGGTCATACGGTTTGAAAGATACGCTGCTGAGCTGCTTTCAACTAACCCTCACTACAAGTTTTGGCATCGATTGAGATCGTCTTTCTAAATGCAAATGAAGTTGAACCAACCAAAACTGAGAGAGGTTATTGTAGACCTTAGAAACATGATATCATAGCATGTGATAGTTTGTCATACCTCTCACGAGGTCTGAGATATGAGCAACAAAAGATCACCTTAGGGTCACTTGGGTTGAGCATGGTCGCGAGCGTTTCAGTGACTCCGTGGGCGGAATGGGGTTGTCACTGGTGTTTACCTAGCCAACTAGAGCTGATGGAGTAGATATTTTGATGCCAAGTCAGACGGTTTAATAGATACCTTGCTGAGCCGCTTTCAACTGACCCTCACTACAAGTTTTGGCATCGATTGAGATCGCCTTGCCAAATACAAACGAAGTCGAACCACCCAAAACTGAGAGAGGTTATTGTAGACCTTAGAAACACAATCCTGTAGCCCCTAATGGTTTTTTGATACCTCTCACAAGGTCTGAGATATGATCCATAGAAGATCGCTTCCCAATCATGCTTAGTGCACCTTGGGGTCACTTGGGTCGAGTGTAGTCACGAGCATTCCGGTGACTTCGTGGGTGGAACGGGGTTGTCACTAGCATTTAATTGGCCAACCAAAGCTAATGGAGTAGATGGTTTGATGCAAGGTCAGATGGTTTGAAAGATACGCTACTGAGCCACTTTCAACTGACCCTCACTACAAGTTTTGGCATCGACCGAGATCATCTTGCCAAATACAAATGAAGTCAAACCACCCAAAATTGAGAGAGGTTATTGTAGACCTCAGAAACATGATCCCATAGCCCCTAATGGTTTTTCAATACCTCTCATGAGGTGCGAGATACGAGCCCTGAAAGATCGCTGCCCAATCGTTCTTAGTGCACCTTGGGGTCACTTGGGTCGAGCGTGGTCGCGAGCATTCCGGTGACTTCGTGGGTGGGACAAGGTTGTCACTAGCATTTACAATGTCATGAAAGTTAACCACCAACTTATAGTCCACACCATTTTTAGTAACGAAAAAGTTAACCCTTTTACTCTCCCATGCAAAATCATAAAGCATGTCACTTGTAGACCATAAAACACACAATGCATTATGGTACACCGAGAAGCCTACAAGCAGTTGTATTTTATAGATTGCGTAAGTAGTCCTTGGGAACATGTCCTTGTCTGCAGTGGAAATAATTAGGTTTTCATTTTGAAACAAGAGAAGAACCAAATGGGACCTCATGTACACTTCTTTTCTTGACCCAGTTTCGTTACAATGACTATTAGTGGTATGTTTGAAATTTGAACTGTGAAACTAATCATGATTAAGCTTGTGAAATTTGAACTGTGAAGCTTATTATGTTTGAGGTTTAAATTTTATAGATTGTTTGAAATGATAAAAAATAATATCTTTAAAGCATTAGAAACAATAATCAAACATGTAAGAATTCAAACCATGCAAATGACATGTAAGATCCCTGCTTGGCACTATTGGCCACCCATACATGATTTTGGTCATAAGTCCTTATCAAGAATTCTAGGACATTTAACTTTTAAATCAAATTGATTATTACAAATTGCCATTATAGGCTTCAAAAGATCTCAATTAACCATTAATGATCATTTTGTCCTTCTATCTCTGATTGGATCCATGGTGACCGTAGGCGTCTTCATAGGTGCTCCTGCACAAGTTATAATCCACATACAAAACCGCATTTATTGACTCAAAATACAATCTAAGAAAGGTGAAATTAATGTATTGAAATTAAGCTTAATGAACTTAGAAAACAATGCACTAAGTTAACTTATTACCTAGTTAAGTATTCCTAAAGGGTCATCTCTTTGCTTCAGGGTCTCCAATAGTGCTTCATGATTAGTAGTACTAATAGTCCAAAGTTCTTTCCTCTTTGGTCTTCCTTGATGCTTTGACAACTTGACATTTGTTGCTATAACAAGGTGTGAATACATGAGAATAGTTTTATGCTTCTCATAGTCTTCAAATGTGGGAATTCCATTCTTTATAATCATGCATGTTTGTAGCCATGTTCCCGCAACAACAACTAAACTAGTAAGATATGTGAAGCCATCACCATCTGTCATCAGTTGCACAAGCTTCTGTTTACCTCATACACAATGTGCTAACCAATAATCTAACCTCTCATCATTCGCCTACGATGCAACCAATGCAAAAACATTTCCTGGCTTTAGAAGATCTGAAAGATGGTCATAGTCAACTGAAATGTCCATGTCATCATTTCTTATAGAGAGTGTCAAAGATAAAGGAGTTAGATATTGTGGAACCCATGTATCCACCCACTCACTTGACTCACAATGATCCCAATCATACTGAAAAACACATGGGGCAAAAACAAGCCAACTCTCATGTCCAAATGGTCCATGTACTACTATTGGAGCTTCAGAATGAATGCATTTTTGAAGAGTCTTTCACTATTTGACAATCCAATCTATCTCCTATATTTCCCTCCTCAACCAACCAAAAGAATCTATGCACTATAGAATCAAGAGTCCCCCCCTGTGACAATGCTAAAGTACACCAATCAACACTAGAACAAGCATCAAGAAGTACAACACCTAAAATCCTCAATTTATCCTTAACTAGAGCTCTCTTCACACACGCACCTACTCCGTCATGCTCCCCTTTCCCATGCCCTGACTCAAAAAAACTCCAAATATGAGGTACACCTCTCTCCACAACCAATAAAACATTTTGGCATTCTTAAATTGACCGGTGCAATTATCCGACCAAATGAGATGCCTATCCATGGAAATACCATTTTCTTGCAAGAAGTCAAAATAGTTCTAGAAACAATGTTGAACAAACTCATGAGAGTGAGACCTATCATCACTCATATAAAAATGGTACTCTCTAATTATCTTTCACTCATCTTTTGTGCTATCAGGGGAATGTCTATATGTGATGTGTACAAAAATAGCAACGTGATTGGAATTGTAATATTGAGCTTGAGTCTCATTTTGGGGCTGCAATGTATAGCTCTCCGCAAAGTCTACAATGGATATAATAGTTCCAATGGGGAAAGTGTCCTTACATGTCCTAAATTGTTGATCCAACCATTGAGACCTGTGACTATGCCTTGTATACCTATAAAAAAGATCTGTCTTGAAATTTGAGATAAAATCAGCAACATTGTATTCTTTTGCAACTAACTCACATCTAGAGCCTTCACCTCCACTCTTCAATGTATATTTCACTATTTCATATACCTTTTTTTGGATGAGTGTCTTTCCAAAATTATGTTCCAAACCCTCATGAAAACATGTTCTAAACTTGGACAAGCCACCACATTCTAAGCACTTGGCATTTAAGCAATCCTTTTTATAAAATAAACAACCATCATCTCTACAACATAAAAATTGATCTAGCAAGTCTCTTAATGATTTGGGAAGACCACTTGCACCACAATCCTCTAGCATTTCATTAGTATGAAAAGTAGAATGAATGGACTGTAATAATTCATGATGCATTGAAAACTCAACATGATATTTGCAACAACATGTATTCCGAATCTTAAGGGGTACACAATAAAATGGCTTCACGGATTCAAAAGACTTTTGTGATATTTTCAATGTTGGATGTGTCTCACAAAATGTTTTATACAACATTGTTTGACTTACCTCCACATAATGTTTAGGATGTGGAGTGCGGCCTCGATTGCCAACTCTCAACTTCAAGAAATCCTTCACATTTGGTGACACTCTTGAGTTAGCATCCCAAAATTGTTGAATTTCATCCTTGATAGCATCTATTAGCTTCTTATCGAAATGTGGAAGTCTCCCACCATAAGCCCATGTATCAATTTGAAGCAAATCATCAAGTCTTTCTCTTCTTTCAAGTGCTCTACCCAAAGTTTTACGGTCTATATTGAAGTCAACACAAGTTTGTCTCATCAAACGAGGCTTTCTCAACTGATGACTTACTAAGGAGATTGTAATAACTCTCTGAGCAACTCTCTTGTCTTTTTCTCTACTAGTCTTCCCAATGCTATTGAGAGCATTGAAAAGATTCTTCACAACAATGGCATTTCTCTCCATTTTCTTGTTCACATGAATCTTCAATTTCACAAGCACAGGTCTCATCTTTTGCATCTTTAACAACTGCACACAAATTTGACATTGCTCAACCAATGTCTTGTTTCCAAAAAATTGATCATAAAGTCTTGAAGCCCACAATGTAATAGTTCTATGTGACCTCTTTCCTTCCCAATTATTCATAATGTTCTCCTCAATTTCAATTAACCATTTAGGTGTTCTTGAAAGCCCCAAATTTGAAGATTGATTATCTTTATTGCAAGGGACTTCATTTCGCATATAATTTGGAGATGTGTAATGTTCATGTGGTTCTTGTGCAACATTTTCATTCCCCAAGTCTACATTTTCAATCTCCATCTGTACATTTTCATCTTCATTCCATTCATTGTCATTCCCCAAATCTACGTTTTCATTCCCCAAGTCTACATTTTCATTCTCCATCTCTACATTTTCATCTTCACTCCATACATTGTTATTCACAAAATTAATTTCCATATTATTTTCAAATTCAACATCCTCTTCACTTACAACTACATTTACGGGGTCACCTTGATTAATATTTAACATTCCTTCTCTCCTTCTTTAGTGATTTTCCTTATCTTTTTCCCTATATGATTGAATTTCTTCATCCATCACCTTCCTCTTGCGTTTAGCCTTTCGACGACTACTACTTCCCATGGTAAGACCACAAGTTGACAAAAATAAAAAAATGGGCCCCAAATCACATTTTTTTTGTCTGCAACGCATGAAAAAAGTATGAAATCCTGTGCTTCTCTGGTCTGTGGGGACAAGGAATATTTTGGTCAAATATTACCAGTCCAACATCGGGTATCTGATTACATATCAGGTACCCTATATTTCCAGGCAGATGAAAAAAGTGCGGGAGCAAATGAAAAAATTGAAATTTACATATAAAATGGGGTATATAATATATAAAATGTATATTATATATATACTAATGTATATAATATATATATATATATATAATACATATTATATATATATATATATATAATGTATTTGATAAGGCGTACTAGGACCCCTTGTAATTTCGGCAGTCTAACTATACTGAATATAAGTAGATGTCATCATCTATCCTAGAAACTAGTACTAGGACACCTAGGAAGTCCCTGTGACCCCTAGGAAGTCCCCATGACCCCTAAGAAGTCCCTGTGACCCCTATGGACACATTGGAATGCTCAATTGTGTCCTAAGGGGTCCTACGACCCCTTTGGACACACTTGGGCATTCAAATGTGTCAAAAGGGGTCATGGGGACTTCCTAGGGGTCCTAACACTTGATAAGGCATACTAGGACCCCTAGGAAGTCCCCATGTGACTGCTTTTGAGAATCTCTATTAAAGAGTAGGTAAGGATGACTAAGTTGAGTGCAGCGGAGAGGGAGAGAACTAAATTGAGAGAGTGGAGGCAGAGAGTGATAACGACAAAAATATTTTAGGGTTGGCAAAAATATGGAAATTATAATCTTCCTCCCAAATTAGACATTAATGAAGTAATGCATGAAAATAATATGATTCTGAGCACGAGCATGAATCCCTACAGGGGCATAGTTGTGCCTTTTATAGGTGTCATAAACACTAGCTACGCAGAAATGGAGGCTTTGAAGAATAGTTCACTGGAGGTGGAGAGAGAGTGATAAGGCATACTAAGACACCTAGGGAGTCCACATGACCTCTTTTGACACATTTGAATGCTCAAGTGTGTCTGAAGGGGTCCTAGGACCCCTTAAGACACACTTGAGCATTCCAATGTGTCAAAAGGGGTCATGGGGACTTCCTAGGGGTCCTAATGCATGATAAGGCGTACTAGGACCCCTAGGGAGTCCCCATGATCCCTTTTGACACATTTGAATGCTCAAGTGTGTTCGGAGGGGTCCTAGGACCCCTTAAGACACACTTGAGCATTTCAATGTGTCAAAAGGGGTCATGGGGACTTCCTAGGGGTCCTAACACATGATAAGGTGCACTAGGACCCCTAGGGATCCCCCATGACCCCTTTTGACACATTTGAACGCTCAAGTGTGTCCAAAGGGGTCATAGGACCCCGTAAGACACACTTGAGCATTCTAATATGTCAAAAGGGGTCATGGGGGCTTCCTAGGGGTCCTAATGTGTGATAAGGCATACTAGGACCCCTAGGGAGTCCCCATGACCCCTTTTGACACATTTGAATGCTCAAGTGTGTCCAAAGGAGTCCTATGACCCTTTAAGACACACTTGAGCATTCCAATGTGTCAAAAGGGGTCATGGGGACTTCCTAGGGGTCCTAACACATGATAAGGTGTACTAGGACACCTAGGGAGTCCCCATGACCCCTTTTGACATATTTGAATGCTCAAGTGTGTCCGAAGGGGTTCTAGGACCCCTTAAGATAGACTTGAGCATTCCAATGTGTCAAAAGGGGTCATGGGGACTTCCTAGGGGTCTTAACATGTGATAAGGTGTACTAGGACACCTAGAGAGTCCCCATGAGCCTTTTTGACACATTTGAATGCTCAAGTGTGTCCGAAGGGGTTCTAGGACCCCTTAAGACACACTTGAGCATTCCAATGTGTCAAAAGGGATAATAGTAGTACCCATATTCTTCTTAAATTCCTGAATCTATACTGTTAATGAATGGGTTACTCCTTATCAGAAATATTACATAGGGGATGGGCATATAAAGCAATTAATCTGCAACAACCATAGCCATAATCCTTATTGTATCATCTCTTATCCCTTCTAAGCTATATCAAAACATTTAACTTATATACATGGGATCAAATTTCCACAATTATCATAGTAACATCACCTGTTCAATAAAGATTCTATCTACAAATCTATCTTTAGCACTATAATACTGTAGAAAATATACATACCATATTAAGATTATAAACCTTCATATAATTGATTATAAGGTCCACATATATGTTCAAAGTTCATTCAAGAAAATGCCCCGTATTTCCACTTACCTGGGGCTGCTAAATGAATAAGAATCTAACAGTATTAAAATACTTACAATCGCATCTTGATTTTAATCACATATAGATACCTATAGAGGAGTCTTGTAACATCACCTAAACCTATACACATATATCTATTTACAAAAATTACTATACTATTATACCCAAAAATCTTAAACCTCTGAGCAACTAAGCTATTGATCAGGATTTTTCTAAATAGCCATACACTTCCAGGAATTGTCCCTTCTAACCATAACAACAATGCATTCAATCTCTTCCAAATCTTTCTTATGTTTCCTAGTGCATCTAGGAATTTTTGGAGCCATAATGTGCAAGTTAGGGGGAGCAATGCTATCCATCTCTATAGGGATGTCAAAACCTTCCAATCTCCAATATGTTAACATCCAACTGTTGTCCATATCTTCTTCCAGAATTTCTTTGTAAAGGAAATCTATGTTTCTGGCCATTTCTAGCCAATGGCTATCAAAATTACCTTCATCCTTAAAGGATAACATGGCTATCCTTTGTGATTGAGGGATGTTATCCAACTCCTCCATGTCAGTCTGCATTGTAATTTTTGAGTAAGGGATTGTGAGATTGTGATCAACACAATACACCATCTTATCCAAACCTCCTAAATGTTCCTCGTCAAAAACCTCTCTTGATACCTTGATTATATCTGCCTTTCTCTTGCCTGCAAAAATGGATAGGGAAATAAACTAGCCTATCACCCCTCTATTAGTCCTGTAAGAATATAGGTTGTTAAAATGACGATCCCCAATGGACTTCTCTATAGCCCTTCTTGTTGAATCGGGCAGGGGATTGAGAATTTGATTCCATCTCTCCAGATAATGCATCCTCAGAAAGCCATTGCACGATCACTCTTTGTGTAAAAGGTGCACAATCTAGTTTCCATGGTGGCTCCTTTGAAATCATGTTCTTAGGATCCTTTATATACAATCTTTGGTCAAACTTTCTGGAAGTTCCGAGAGGCTACCTTCTAAGTATTAGAGTTTTTCTTGGTTTCTTCTAGTACTTAGAAGGTTTCCATGTTGCTAACCAAGAGAAAAATTCATTAGGCTATATGAATTTCTCAAGAATGATAAGTCATGATTCAATTTCCTAAGAATCAATACATATTGATGGTTTCCAACAGCCATGAAGATTAATGCCTGGGGAATTAATGATTATTGTGTATGTATGTGAAGGGAAAACTAATCATCCTTGTTCATCATGCTATCTCTAAACACAACCATATCTAATATAGAAATCCTAGCTATATTGTTAATGACTCCTCGTAATCATTCCACCTTTTTTATTGTGCCGATGGTAGACACAACCGGCTGATAGTATAAGATGACAAGGAGGTAAAGCGCTAATGGGATTGACAAATGTCAAAGATATCTGATGGTCCTACTCTATTTCTTAGGCTTTATCATATAATGATGGAAAAGAGATAAAGAAATAATGGGAATGTCCAATGTCGATGGTATCTAATGGTCCTACTCTATTTCTTAGGCTTTATCTTATAATCATTACAGTGCTGAGTTTAATGTTAAAAATATGCCATGGTTTCATTACTGTACTTTCTCGCTGGTCAGAGCAATGGATCTACTCATTACAGGATATTAGGAGCTTTCATATAGAAAGAGCTAGTAATTGAGTATACGATGTCTTTCCATAAATGGTGACTAATAATTAAATACCTTCTACATTAATATGCTTAATCTATAGAGTTTTTTCTTAATGATAACGATGATTACTATTGTCTACATATCTCTCCATAAAGCTCCTATGTCCCTATAGGTAAGTAGATCAATTTTCTAAATGTACTACTTAAGGTTTGTATAAAAGTAAATTACCTAAACTATCATATCATTAATTTGAAACTTAAAGATTTTTTAGATATAATGATCCATTGTTACCACTCCATTAGCTCCTAGATTAGCTAGCATGTCAGCCTCTGTATTGCCTTCTCTATAAGTGTGTCTGATTTCATACTTTGTTATACTATCCATTAATTGGTTAATCTCTTCAATTTTCGAGTTCAAAATCCAATTAGGAATTTTTTTAGTGCGAATGGCATTGACAATAATTTGAGAATCTCCTTCAATAATTACTTTGGAAATGTTAAGACTCTTACATAATTTAAGCCCTTCTAATGCTGCTATACATTCAACCATACTGTTTGTGGTAGGGTTGATGGGTCTAGAGAATTTAGCGATAACTTCTGACTTCCATTTATGAATAATCCCCCCGATACCTGCTACCCCAGGGTTACCTCTCAATGCTCCATCAAAGTTGAGTTTATACCACCCTTCTTTCGAAGGTATCCATTTATAGGAGGCTCTGTCAGCCTTCATTTTGGATCCCCTTTTACAGGAGGCTCTGTCAGCCTTCAGTTTGTAACTTCAGTAGGTCATTCAAGTGGGCTAGCAGTACTGTGGGACCCTCGTAAAGTGGCAGCTATACCCATATCCACTGACGATAATTAGAAGAAACTAGAAATTAAAAGCCTAAAATCTAATTTAAAATTTAACTTGATCAATGTATATGGGCCAATCCCTAATGAAGAAAAAAGGAGAGTTTGGCAGGAAATACAACTCTTTCTAACTGAAAAATTAGAACACCCTTTCGTTATTGGAGGAGATTTCAATGCCATTTTAGATCTAGAAGAGAAATATGGGGGCTCTCAATATATATCGCAAGCCCATAAAGATTTTAGCAAATGGGCTATGGATAACCATCTAATAAGCATCAACACACATAATAGAATTTATACATGGAATAATAGAAGAGCAGGATTCAGCCACAGCTGAAAAACTATATAGATTCTTTATTAGGACTAACTTTGACAACTTTAATCAGCTGGTCAATGCAGAGATCCTCCCAGAAGCAGGATCGGATCACTTCCCTATCAGGCTTAATATTATAGAAGATTCCAAACCTTCAAGAAACCCTTTCAAGTTTGAGTTTATGTGGTTCCAAAACCCAGAATTCATAAACCTCTTAGAGGAATGGTGGAAACAAATCTCGATAAAAGGATAAAAAATGTACTACTTAATAGCAAAATTAAAAATCATTAAAAATAAATTGTTAGAATGGAATAAGAATAATTTTAATAATATAATCGAAGAAAAAATCTAGTTAGAACAAGAAATAACTGACCTTAACAATATAGTAATAGAACAAGGTATGAATGAACATAGCTATCACAAGGAAAAGGAGCTAATGGTTAAATATAATGATATCCTCCTTAAAGAAGAGATTTTCTGGAAATAGAAATCTAGGAATCTTGGCTTAAGGAGGGAGACAACAATACTAAATTCTTTCACAATACAACTAATTTTAAAAGAAGCATTAATAGAATAGCTAAAATAAAGACTAACGAGGGGCACATAACTAAAGACCCTAATCAAATATCAAATGTTCTTACGAATTTCTATCAATCCCTTCTCAATAATACAGAAGCATCCAACCTTATTGCCCAAAATGAAATTTTTAAAGCCATTCCCAAGTTGATTTTGGAGTCCAATAACAAGATGATTAATAATAAGCTATCCCTTGAGGAAGTTAAAACAATGGTGTTTCAACTTCATCCAAATAAAGCACCGGGCCCAGATGGATTGCAAACTGGCTTTTTCCAAAAATGCTGGCATTTTGTTGGAGAGGAGGTATGGCAAGCAGTGGAAGCTACTAGAAATTCGGGTTCACTGCTAAGTGAAATAAATAATACCTTTTTTACATTAATTCCAAAAAAGAATGAGAGTACGGATCCAGGGGATTTTAGACCTATTTCCCTATGCAATACCATATATAATCTATCCTCTCCAAATGCTTAGCAAATAGACTCAAAACACTTCTTCCCATTATTATTTCGAAAGAGTAGACGGGTTTTGTTGCAAATAGATCAATTTTGGATGGAATAATTATAGCACAAGAAATAGTTCACACTGCTCAATCAACTAAGGAACCTATTATGCTAATGAAAATAGACATCCAAAAAGCATACGATAAAGTAGACTGGAGATTCCTATGTAAATGTATGGAAGCCTTCAATTTTTCTAAACAATGGATTAACCTTATCTTTAATTGCATCTCAACCCCTAAAATTTCAATTCTGATCAATGGAACTCCAGAAAGCTTTTTTAGTATATCCAGAGGCATCAGGCAAGGAGATCCGCTATCCCCTTTACTCTATGTCATTTTGGCTCAAGCGTTAGGAAGATCTTTAACAAAGAAACAAATGGAAGGTAAAATCTTGGGATTGAAGGCATCGAAAAACATTCCTAATATTACTCACCAGCAGTTTGTGGATGACACGATTCTACCTAGCTCTGCTAACAGACAAGAAGCTAGAGCCTTCAAAGACATTTTAAACATCTACACGAAAGCCTCAGGTTAGCGTGTTAACCCCACCAAATCAGAAATCTTCTTTAATAACACCTCTCTGAAAATAGAAATGGAGATCTATAGCATGATGGGATACAAAATTGGCAAATTCCCATGTAAATATTTAGGAATCGACCTGGATAAAGGTCTCCTATCATCCAAACTTTGGCAACAAGTTATAACCAAAGTACAAAACAAGAAAAGTTCTTGGAAAGGAAAATGGTTAACAAAAGCAGGTAGGGTGATGATGATCACATCAATTCTTTCAGCCATACCCACGTATCATATGTCTATTCTCCCCCTTCTGATTAGCATTAAAAAGAACTTAGACAAAATGTTTCAAAAAAAATTGAACTTTTACATTTATTGATGTATATAATATATATATAGAAAAGAGGCATATGATATATATAATGTATATTATATATATATGAATGTATTATATGTACTAATGTATTAAATATACCAATATATATAATATATTATATATATACAAATGTATTATATATACTAACATGTATATAATATATATATATATATATATATATATATATATATATATATATATATATATATATATATATATATATATATATATATATATATATATATATATATATATATATATATATATATATATATATATATATATATATATATATATATATTAATGTATACTAATATATTATATATAATATTACCTTTTAGCTATTATTTTTTTCCCATTTTTCTTGTATGATGCTTTTGTATATGAATTGTGGATATTCTCTGGGAAACGACCCCTAGCAAGATACACTAGCCAATCTGTGTCCTTTGGATCAAAAAGATGATCTGTAAAACTTAACCTAAAAGTTCAGTTCTCCTCACAAAAATGTCTAATCATGTAGCAAGGTATAGAAGCTCAGGAAAGGTGTAACAAATTAATATGCAATTTTTTTTGTCCATAACAGTATTTTTTGCATTTATTATGATATTGATCCAATTTGATGCACCTTCGCTATTTGATCGATCCCTTCCCTTTCATTTCACTTGGTTTTCTCATTTTGCACATCATAGGCTAGGATTTGACAGGGGATATGACCTTGGTACTGCCGACGTTAATGATAAATTTTACCTTTTAGCTATTTTTTTTTGTCATTTTTCTTGTATGATGCTTTTGTATACAAATTGTTGATATTCTGTGGGAAACTTTTCATTTTTTATTGCAGGATGCCTTTGTATACAAATTTTGGAGAATCTCTTGCAGAAATATGGAAATTATAATCTTCCTCCTAGAGCATACATTAATGAAGTTCTTCGTGCCTTAGCAGAGGAAGCCGGTTGGATTGTTGAAGCTTACGGTACTACAAACATAAATGCGATATGTTTTTTTGGCCTAAATTTTTTTCTTGTTTCTTTTAGGTCTTTAAAGGTGGTAGGTTAAACTTTGTATTAAATGTGCCTTTTATAGGCGTCGTAAACCCTAGCTATGTAGAAATGGAGGCTTTGGAGAATAGTTCACTGGAGGCAGAGAGAGAGACTTCCTAGGGGTCATGGGGACTCCCTAGGGGTCCTAGTATGCCTTATCACATGTTAGGACCCCTAGGGAGTCCTCGTGACCCCTTTTGACACATTGGAACACTCAAGTGTATCCTAAGGGGTCCCAACACATGATAAGGCATACTAGGACCCCTAGGGAGTCCCCATGACCCCTTTTGACACATTGGAATGCTCAAGTGTGTCTTAAAGGGCCCAACGACCCCTTAAGACACACTTGAGTGTTCCAATGTGTCAAAAGGGGTCATGGGGACTCCCTAGGGGTCCTAATGCATGATAAGGTGTACTAGGACTCCTAGGGAGTCCCCATGACCCCTTTTGACACATTGGAATGCTCAAGTTTGTCCAAAGGGGTCCTAAGACCCCGTAAGACACACTTGAGCATTCCAATGTGTCAAAAGGGGTCATGGGGACTCCCTAGGGGTCCTAACATGTGATAACATGTACTAGGACCCCTAGGGAGTCCCCATGACCCCTTTTGACACATTAGAACACTCAAGTGTGTTTGAAGGTGTCCTAAGACCCCTTAAGACACACTTGAGTGTTCCAATGTGTCAAAAGGGGTCATGGGGACCCCCTAGGGGTCCTAACGCGTGATAAGGCATACTAGGACCCCTAGGGAGTCCCCATGACCCCTTTTGACACATTGGAATGCTCAAGTGTGTTCGAATGGACCCCTTCAAACACACTTGAGCATTCTAATGTGTCAAAAGAGGTCATGGGGACTCCCTAGGGGTCCTAATATGCCTTATCACGTGTTAGGACCCCTAGGAGGTCCCCATGACCCCTTTTGACACATTGGAACGCTCAAGTGTGTCTTAAGGCGTCCTACCACCCCTTAAGACACATTTGAGCATGCCAATGTGTAAAAAGGGGTCATGGGGAGTCCCTAGGCTTCCTAGTATGCCTTATCACGTGTTAGGACCCCTAGGGAGTCCCCATGACCCTTTTTGATAGATTGGAATGCTCAAGTGTGTCTTAAGGGGTCCTATGACCCCTTAAGACACACTTGAGCATTCCAATGTGTCAAAAGGGGCATGGGGACTCCCTAGGGGTCCTAGTATGCCTTATCACATGTTAGGACTTATAGGAAGTCCCCATGACCCCTTTTGACACATTGGAACACTCAAGTGTGTCTTAAGGGGTCTTAGGACCCCTCAAGACACACTTGAGCATTTTAATGTGTCAAAAGAGGTCATGGGGACTCCCTAGGGGTCCTAGTATACCTTATCACATGTTAGGACTTGTAGGGAGTCCCCATGACCCCTTTTGACACATTGGAATGCTCAAGTGCTTCTTAAGGGGTCCTATGACCCCTTCGGACACACTTGAGCATTCCAATGTGTCAAAAGGGGTCATGGGGACTCCTTAGGGGTCCTAGTACACCTTATCATGTGTTAGGACCCCTAGGGAGTCCCCATGACCACTTTTGACACATTGAAATGCTCAAGTGTGTCTTAAGGGGTCCTACAACCCCTTAAGACACACTTGAGCGTTCCAATCAATCAAAAGGGGTCATGGGGACTCCCTAGAGGTCCTAACGCATGATAAGGCATACTAGGACCCCTAGGAAGTCCCCATGACCCCTTTTGACACATTGGAACAATCAAGTGTGTCTTAAGGGGTCCTAAGACCCCTTAAGACACACTTGAGTGTTCCAATGTCTCAAAAGGGGTCATGGGAGGACCCCTTAAGACACACTTCAGCGTTCCAATGTGTCAAAAGGGGTCATGGGGACTTCCTAGGGGTCTTAACGCATGATAAGGCATGCTAGGACCCCTAGCGAGTCCCCATGACCCCTTTTGACACATTGGAATGCTCAAGTGTGTCTTAAGGGGTCGTAGGACCCCTTAAGACACACTTGAGCATTCCAATGTGTCAAAAGGGGTCATGGGGACTCCCTAGGGGCCCTAATGTGTGATAAGGCATACTAAGACCCCTAGGGAGTCCCCATGACCCCTTTGGACACATTGGAATACTCAAGTGTGTTCAAAGGGGTCCTAGGACCCCTTAAGACACACTTGAGCATTCCAATGTGTCAAAAGGGGTCATGGGGACTCCCTAGGGGTCCTAATACGTTATAAGGCATACTAGGACCCCTATGGACTCCCCATGACCCCTTTTGATACATTGGAATACTCAAGTATGTCCAAAGGGGTCCTAGGACCCCTTAAGACACACTTGAGCATTCTAATGTGTCAAAAGAGGTCATGGGGACTTCCTAGGGGTCTTAACGTGTGATAAGGCATTCTAGGACCCTTAGGGAGTCCTCATGACCCCTTTTGACACATTAGAATGCTCAAGTGTGACCCCTTAGGACACACTTGAGCATTCCAATGTGTCAAAAGGGGTGATGGGGACTTCCTAGTGGTCCTAATGCGTGATAAGGTGTACTAGGACCCCTAGGGAGTCCCCATGACCCAGATGAGATGTTAGTGAATGACTTCTTGCTAATACTACTCTTCCACCAGATCCAGATTTCAACCCTTTTGTGGATCTACAGGCTGAATCACGAGCCCACAAAATTGGCCAAGAGAAAAATGTGATTGTATATCAACTGATTACAAAATGTTCAGTTGAGGAGAAAATATTGTAATGCTCAAGAAGAAAATTGGCTATGGAAAATCTAGTTATGAATTCTGTTAAGAATGAAACTATTAAGGAATTGCATGAATCACAAACCATGAAAATAACCTTCTACAACAAAGAACATTCAAGCTATAGAATTTATTAACTCTGAATTTAAACGTCTTATCAGCATTCATGGAAGAGATTTCATTAACATCCATGGAAGAAATTTCATTAAAACTTCAGACAAAATCATCTAAAAAAATTCATTAACTTCAGGCGAAATCATTTAAGACGGACAAAAATAAAATTGTATTACTCAGAAATGGCAGAGAAAGAAAATGGGATAAACCAAAATTTTCAAATTCTTGCAATCTGCAGTGTCTCTCCGAGAGCAAAATGACAATCCATGGATCCAAAATAATG
Organism: Chamaecyparis obtusa; assembly: GCA_027943335.1. Lineage (NCBI taxonomy): Eukaryota > Viridiplantae > Streptophyta > Pinopsida > Cupressales > Cupressaceae > Chamaecyparis > Chamaecyparis obtusa. Next base: position 90,922 of record BSBK01004753.1, on the reverse strand, counting down.
GTAAAAATTAAATTCTGTGAGTAAGTTGTTTAGAAACGCGCAAAATACTGTAACACATGATGATTTATAGAGAATTTATGATGGACTATGTTGTGAAAAAGCCCACAATCCCTGCCATATCTCAAAGTACTAATGAGAAGCAATGGCGAAAGTCTGAGATAGAGGCGGTGTCGGCATTGAAGCGGCAAGACATTCTTCATAATATTGGGGTGGTGCCATTGAAATGGCAAGGCTTTCCTCATAATGTCGCGCCGCCACTGATCTCTTCTTTAAATTTATTAATGCAGTCAGTTCTACGACACCTGCATAATTTCCAGTACAACTGTTCATTTTACCAAACTCTTCCCCGCTCTCCATAATCTTTGACCAGTTCAAAGATCTGTCTAGTTGTTCTTGTTTAACCTCTCAATGACTCTGTTGATCTGCCAGATTATCAACAAGCGTGGTACAATTGTCTGGTGACCAAAATCTATTTTGAGAACCTTTGAAATTTAGCATTCCAGTTGAAAAAGTAGGGAAAGATACCATTTCACAGCCATAGGCAGTGGAAACAGAGTGATTATCTTGCTCTCTGCTTCTATAATCCACCTCTAGTGAACTATTCTTCAAAGCCTCCATTTCTGTGTAACTAGGGTTTTCGACACCTGTAAAAGGCACAACTATGCCCCTGTAGGGACTCATGCTCGTGCTCAGAATCATATTAAATAATATTTAAAATGTAAAATATATATTATATAATATATAATATATAATCTAATATATAGTTTTTGATATTAATATATATTGAAATAATATTTAATGTAACATGTATATTATATAATATTTAATATATATAATATATAATCTAATATATAGTTTTTAATATTAATATATATTAAATAATATTTAATGTAAAATATATATTATATAACATTTAATATATAATTGATATTATATAATATTTAATATATCTAATATATATCTAATATATAACTAATATATAGTTTTTTATATATAATATATCATATGAAGGATGGAGAAATGGGAAGGAGAAAGTGGAGGCAAAGTGAAAATTCAAAATTCTGCCGTCATATTCGGGTACCCGAACTTGGTATTGCTTTGTGCACCAAACCTACATGGTCAATTATTGAAATGTCTCAAATACGTGTTTTTCCCCTGTTTCTCTGAGTTCTAGACTTTGATAATGTAGCTGATGACTTTTTTTTCACTTGAATTTGATAAAACAAAAAGGGTATCTTAAGGAAATTATCAGCTTTCTATCGATATAATTGCTATCAAATTTTGAATTCGGTAAGTAATTATTAGTTATTTTCTAATTGAGCTACCTCTAAAGTGCTGATTTATATACTGATTGAAAATGGACTATAACTTTCAAATGGTATAACATTTTTTAAATCTAAAAAATGCGTCACATTCTATGCTTTGCCTACTATAAGGAAAAAAAAAGAAGTTTTGAATGAGTTAAGGTAGTCAGACATGGGATTTTTTTTATTCTAAAAATGTTGTAGCAAAAAATTCATAATTAATTATTTTTTTGGAATAAAATTAAAAAAAAATATGCGTCACATCCGGGCATGAGTCTACTACTTATATATAAAATCTTATAATAAAATATTATCATTTGATTATGATTAGGGTGGTCAGACACACACCTACTTCTTATTTTTTTCTTGAAATTTTTGTACTACTGCATTGAAATCTATACTTTTCACCAATCATACTAACTTTTTCTCAAAAAAGGCCTAGTAGTTTAGAAACTAAATTCAATTTTCTACAGATTCTATTCTTACAACATTTTGATATTAGGTTCATAGCTAGTTGAAATTTTCACGTCAAGTTGACTAACCCTGATTTGCTGATTTTTCATTGCCACTTAAGGGCATAGTTTGGCCCCTCATGATCTTGCACATACCCTAGAACTAATTAGGACTAATTAGAACCAATTAGATCCAATTAGACTCAATTAGAACCAATTAGGACCTATTAGGACCTATTAGGACCTATTAGGACCTATTAGGACTAATTAAGACCTAATAGGACCTATTAGGACCTAATAGGACCTATTAGGGGGTATGTGCAAGATCATGAGGAGCCAAACTATGCCCTTAAGTGGCAATGAAAAATCAGCAAATCAGGGTTAGTCAACTTGATGTGAAAATTTCAACTAGCTATCAACCTAATATCAAAAAGTTGTAAGAATAGAATCTGTAGAAAATTGAATGTAGTTTCTAAACTACTAGGCCTTTTTTGAAAAAAAGTTAGTATGATTGGTGAAAAGTATAGATTTGAATGCACTAGTACAAAAATTTATGGAAAAAAATAAGTAGGTGTATGTCTGACCACCTTAATCATAATCAAATGATAATATTTTATTATAAGATTTTATATATAAGTAGTAGACTCATGCCCGAATGTGACGCATATTTTTTTTTAATTTTATTCCAAAAAAATAATTAATTATGAATTTTCTTCTACAATGTTTTCAGAATAAAAAAAACTCTAGTGTCTGACCACCTTAACTCATTCAAAATGTTATACTATCTGAAAGTTATAATTGTTTTTCAATCAATATATAAATAAGCACTTTAGAGATAACTTAATTAGAAAACAACTAATAATTACTTACCGAATTCAAAATTTGATAGCAATTATATCGATAGAAAGCTGATAATCTCCTTAAGATACCCTTTTCGTTTTATCAAATTTGGGTGAAAAAGGAGTTGTCAGCTACATGGTCGAAGTCTGGAACTTAAAGAAATAGGGGAAAGACACGTTTTGAGACATTTCAATAGTTGACCATGTAGGTTTGGTGCACAAAGCAATATCGAGCCTAATCAGGTACCCGAAAATGATGGCAAAATTTTGAATTTTCACTTTCCCTCTCCTTTCTCCCTCCCATTTCTCCATCCTTCATATGATATATTATATATCAAAAACTATATATTAGATATATATTAGATTATATATTATATATATTAAATATTATATAATATCAATTATATATTAAATAATATATAATATACATTTTACATTAAACATTATTTAATATATATATTAATATTAAAAACTATATATTAGATATATTAAATATTATATAATATAATATACATTTTACATTAAAATATTATTTATGTTATCTTGTGGTGACTGATCAGGAAAGTATTGTACACTTTTCCTCCTACCCTTGCCATATTTTTATAGACATATTTTCGGCTATTTTGGGCCGACATGTTGTAATTCCTTCTAACCCTAAAGCGAAAAAATATTGTATAATATGGCTTAGGGTTAGGGCTTTCATAATGTATGTTTTAGTTGCTTCTTGTGGCGGTATTGAGCTGTAAGGGATTACAGATTGTAATCAATTATAATCACTGGATAATAAAATATTGGACTCACTGTTGGTGGACGTAGCCTAGGGATTGGGTGAACTACGTTAAATCTTTGTGTATTGTGTTCTCTTCTATCTGGTTTATTATTTTCTGATATTGGTTATTTCTGCATGTAATTGTTATTTCTGCCTGGTTAATCCTAACAAGTGGTATCAGAGCGAGGTTGTTTGTCAAGTATCCTTTGTAGGAAGATCTCATGGTTTAGTGGGAGTCTCATGGTTGAGTGGGAGAAATGGCAGACGAGAGTAGGTTGAAGGTTGAAAATTTTAATGGGCAGAACTTTCAGTTATGGAAAATGCAAATGCAGGACTATCTTTATCAGAAGGATTTATGGCGGCCATTGGAAGGAAAAGCCAAGAAACCAACAACCATTTTTGACGAGGACTAGGTAGTTCTTGATAGAAAGGCTCTTGGTAGTATTTGATTGTGCCTAGCATAATTAGTGGCATTCAATATTACCTCAGCAATGATGACTGAAGATTTGATGAAAACCCTAGCGAAGTTGTATGAAAAGCCCTTCGCTTCAAATAAGGTATTTATCATGAAGCATTTGTTTAATATGAAAATGGCAGAAGGTGGGTCCATTACTGATCATTTAAATGAGTTTAATATAGTTACCAGTCAATTATCTTTTGTTAATATTACTTTTGATGAAGAAGTAAGGGCTCTCTTGATTTTGTGTTCTTTTCCTGAAAGCTAGAATGGCTTGGTAATGGTTGTTAGTAACTCTGTTTCTGGTACCCTAAAATTTGATGATATTATTGGTGTTATTATGAGTGAGAAAATTCATAGGAAAAGCTCAGGTGGATCCACATCAGGTAGTGTCTTAAATGCACAAAGCAAAGATAGAACGAATCAGAGAGGAAATAATTCTAGAAATCGTGGGAAATCAAGAGGAAAATCAAAGGGAAAGAGGTCTGAATCCAAAGGGCCAAATGATTGCTGGTACTATGGAAAAATAGGTCATAAGAAGAAAGATTGTTGGTCTCAGAAGAATAAAGAAGGAGACAAACAAGAAGGTAACAAGGAGGCAAATGTGGTAAGTAATAAACCCGAAGAGGATGATTTACTTCTTTCTTTAGAAAGTATTGATGATTCATGGGTTTTAGATTCTGGGGCTTCATTTCATGCTACACCCAATAGAGGTTATTTTCTTGACTATGTCCAAGGGGATTTTGGGCTAGTTTATTTGGGAGATAATGAACCCTATCAGATAATTGGAAAGGGAAAAATTAAGATTAAGTTGTAGAATTGAAATCATTGGCTACTACAAGAGGTAAGACATGTTCCAAGGCTAAGTAGGAATTTAATTTCAGCAGGGCAATCGGGTGATGAGGGTTGCAAAATTACTTTTAATGATAGAAATTGGAAGGTTTCAAAATATTCCTTATTAGTAGCAAAAGGTGTGAAAGTAGGCACCTTATATCTTTGTACAGGTCATATTGTTCCTTCTACTTTAATTGTTTCAGAAGAAAATGAATGTTCATGAACAGTGGCTGCAGTTGAGCAGGAAGAACATCAAACCGTTGCTATAGATTTTGACATAGCACTTTGGTACAATAGACTTGGGCACATGAGTGAAAAAGGTATGAAATTACTTCATTCAAAGAAAGCTTTACCTGGTCTGAAATGTGTCAATATGGATTTCTATGAGAGTTGTGTGTATGGAAAACAAAAGAAAGTTAGTTTTGTGAAGAGTGGGAAGGAAAAGAAACATGAGAAATTAGAGCTTGTGCATATAGATATATGGGGACTAGATCAGGTATCTTCCCTTGGTGGCTCTCTGTATTATGTTACATTTATAGATGATGCAACAAGGAAAGTATGGATTTATTTTATTTGACAAAAATATGATGTATTTCAAACTTTTAAGAAATGGAAATGCTTGGTTGAGAATGAGACTGATAAAAGGTTAAAATGTCTTAGATCTGATAATAGTGGTGAGTATTGCAGCACGGAATTTGAAGATTATTGTTTCTCTAATGGTATTCATAGGCAGAAAACTATACCAAGGACTCCACAAGAAAATGGAGTGGCTGAATGCATGAACAAGACAATAATGGAGCATGCAAGGAGTATGAGGTTGCATGCTAGGCTTCCCTTAAACATGTGGGAAGAGTTTGTAAACATTATTGTCTATTTAATCAACAAAGGCCCCTCTACTCCTTTGGACTGTGGTATTCCAAAGGAAGCATGGAGTGGTAAGAAGGTGAGTTATTCTTTTCTCAAAACCTTCGGCTGTGAAGCTTTTGCACTTATAGATTCTGAAAATAGAACCAAGCTGGAAGCTAAGTCAAAGAAATGTGTATTTGTTGGATATGGCATTGATGAAATTGGTTATAGGCTTTGGGATTTTGATAATCATAAAATAGTAAGAAGTAGGAATGTCATACTCAATGAGAAAGTGCTGTACAAATATCTGTTGTAGCAGCATGAGAAGAAAGAAAATGATTATGTAGTATTAGATGATAATCAAAAAGATGATGTTCCAGTAGATCTTTATGCTCCGCAACAACAACAACAACAAATACCA